>LR812520.1:33446166-33576166 GCA_903798195.1 Danio kyathit | reverse complement strand
TTATTTAAACATATTGACAACACAAAAAAGTGCAACAGTCTAACAACCATATCATTTTTAGAGTAATTTATTAATAATTTAATATTAAACTCAACTAATGAAACTAGTGGACAGAATGTTTTAGCACAAGTCTACTCTTGGTTTAATTTTGGAGACTGCCAATCAGAGATGATCTCTCTTTCAATGTTCAGTTGGGGCCTGTATTTGTTTTTAATGTATTTGATTGCTATAAAGGTGTCATAAAGTTTAACCTGGTGCTATAAAATCAATCTGCTGCAGCTGATGCTATTACTGTGTTGTTAATAGGGATGCTCAAAATAACCGATTAACCGTTAACCGAAAGGGTGCGTTTGTAACCGATTAATGGTATCAGTTAAACGATAAAAAAAAAAAAAAAAAAATGTAAGTTTGGCTGCATAAGTGGCCGATCACAGCGAACGTGCTTTTTGCTTTGAGAGGGGCATATGTTGAATGGTTTACTAATGGCTGCGAGTGTCTTACTCGCTGCTTATGCGCTCTGCGTGCCTCGCGTTTTGCTGTTGCGCGCTATGTGCGCTCGAGCGGAAAAAGCATGTTACCTGAGTCGCGTCTTTTTCATTCTTTGAGGTGACAGCAGTGTTTATGTTGTCAAGATGACTATGGCACACTTTTAATGATGGAGGAGAGACTTTTGGTCGCTGTTTCCAGAGCTGTATGACTTTACAAATCTTGAATATCATAATGTTATTAAAAATTACAATTGTAACAACATTGACAGCAACACTCGCTTATATTATAGCAGAGCATTGATTAAATGCATATTTTCTGTGAAGCGATCTATTTGAGGTAGCCTGATATTTTTTTTGGATGTTCTTAAAAAGGATTAAAAAGGATTCAGCCAGCTTTTCGTTTTGTAATCTAAGGGTGCTTTCACACCTGCCTTATTTAGTTCGGTTGAATCGCACTAGAGTTCGTTTTCCCTCTTGGTGCGGTTCGTTTGGGCAGGTGAGAACGTAGCAATCGCACTCGGGTGCGCACCAAAAGCGCACCAAAAAAGCGTACTGAGACCTGCTTAAAGAGGTGGTCTCGGTACGCTTTCAAACGAACCCTGGAGCAGTTCGTTTGTGGTGAGATCGTGATCCAAACTAAAACAGACCCAACCGCAAAAAGTACTGCGCCTTTTGGACTAATCCAGCTGCCGTAGTGCGATGCGCTGTCTATCATATGGGGTTTGGAGGAAAAATATTTGTTGACAGCGCTTTACCAACAGTTTTAAACAGAGAAAGAGAGAGAGAGAGAGAGAGAGAGAGAGAGAGAGAGAGAGAGAGAGGGAGGGAGGGAGAAACATTACCTGATGGATCATTCATTGGTGATATTTCCGAAAAGATGACCATGTCGCAGTTTAGCTAAATTATTTCACGCCTTCTCCTAATGCTTTCACCGATTGCAATGCATTAAAACATTGTTTTCCAGCCCCAGCCGCCCTTCATTTTCGAAATGTATAGTTTGTCTGTGATGCATACAAACTACATAGTATACTATGACCAGGGATACTGCGTCAGCCAGCGCAGCGACATTATGTGTCTGCCGGTTTGTTTATTTACGGTAGTTCCACGTTAATTCTGACCAATTGAAAAGCAGTTTAGGAAATACATTCAATAACATCTGGCCAGTGAGTGATGTAGATTTTGTCACATGACTGCATTTTGGTTCGTTTCAACTGGTTCGGACCAAAGCAATCAGTGTGGTGTGAAAGCGGCCCAAAGACAATGTATCATTTGTTGCCTTTGGTCCGGACCAAATGAACCGAACCACATATGTGAAAGCACCCTAAATTTGTCATTTAAGTGAAAAAGATCTAGAGCAGGATTTATTTTATTCTTTTTGTTTAGTTTATTCTGTTTTTCTATGCTGCTGAAAACACCGCAGGTGCGTGAAGATGTTCTGGTATGTTATGTATGCTGTTCGCATGTTAAAATAAATCAGTATTTTAAAATGCAATATTTAATGTGTCACACAAAATAGGCACGTCAATTTTTTTTTATTAAATAATATTTTAACATTAATCTGTTAATGGTTAATAATCGATTAACAAGCGGCGGTTGTCGGTTGGCAAAATTAACGGAAATGAGAATTCCTAGTTGTTAATCTAACGTAAACACACCAATCCTATGGGGAAAAAAAATCAATTTAAAGGCTGATTGCTTTTCATTTGCATGTTGTTGTTTTTTTACTATTAAAAACTACTATTTTTATCTTCTGTGGGTTATGGATAAAATATCGTAATTCTAATAGTTTAATAACATTTATTTGACTTTTGAAAATTACCAAGAAACCCCCTGTCATTGTTCTGCATCCCCCCTAGGGGTCCCGACCCCCACTTTGGGAGCCACTGGCTTAAGGGCTAATAATATTGACCTTAAAATGTTTTTATTTATTTATTTATTTTGTATATTAAAACTGCTTCTATTCTAGCCATAAATAAAACAAATAAGACTTTCTCCAGAGAAGAAATACCGTGTAAAATTACTTGCTCTGTTAAACATCTTTTAGGAAATATTTGAAATAGAAAAATTTTTTTAAAAATCACAGGAGGGCAAATAATTTTGTCTTCAACTGTATACTGTATAGTATTTTTGTATTGTATTACACAGAGACTTGCTTTCACTCACTCTAAAACTTACTGTATCCATTATCCTTTTAGAGATGAATACTGTAAGTCCCAGTATATGACAAAAGCATTGAGTTTGGAGGAGCAGTTTGTGCTGAAAGTTAGTGAAGGACGCTTGATACAGCCAGCTGAAGTGTTTTATTTATGGCGTATGGTTAGAAAGAGAGTGAAGTCCATTCCTCCTACAGTTCCTCAATTACAGTATTTCTGAAATGCTCTGCCTACATGCTGTATTGCACAACTGTCATCCACAGATATTATAAATGATCGTGCTCTAAAAGGTTTTGCCAAATGCTGCTTTGCTTTGAAGTGGTCATTTAGATTTCAAGAGCAACACAATACAATGCTCCATATAATCAAACGCAGAGGTACTGTATGTTTGTTTGATCCATTAATGCAGATTATGCAACATGTTCTCTGCCTATGTACTGTACAGTGCAATTATTTGAGTTCTTACACATTTTCTAAGAAGTGCAAAATAAAACAACCAACTTCTGATCTATGATTCGTTAAAATATACAGTTGAAGTCAGAATTATTACCCCCCCTGAATTATTATCCCCCCTGTTTATTTTTTTCCTCAATTTCTGTTTAACAGAGAGAAGGTTTTTTCAACACATTTCTAAACATAATAGTTTTAATAACTAATTTCTAATACCTGACTTATTTTATTTTCACCATGATAACAGTAAATAATATTTTACTAGATATTTTTCAAGACACTTCTATACAGCTTAAAGTGACATTTAAAGGCTTAACTAGGTTAATTAGGGTAACTAGGCAGGTTAGGGTAATTATGCAAGTTATTGTACATTGATGGTTTGTTCTGTAGACTATGGAAAAAAAATATAGCCAAAAGGGGCTAATAATTTTGACCTTAAAAGGGTTTTTAAAAATGAAAAACTGCTTTTATTCTAGCCGAAATAAAACAAATAAGACTTTCTCCAGAAGAAAAAATATTATCAGACATACTGTGAAAAGTTCCCTGTTAAATATCATTTGGGAAATATTTAAAAAAGAAAAAAAAAATTCAAAGGGGGCTAATAATTCTGACATCAACTGTACAGTATATATATATATATATATATATATATATATATATATATATATATATATATATATATATATATATATATATATATATATATATATATATATATATATATATATATATAAATATTAGGATGCTCATTTTGGTTAATTTTACTAACCGACAACCGCTGCTCATTTACCGGATATTAACCGCTAACTGTTATCAGATTAATATTAAAAAAATATTTATTTGAGAAAAAAAAATTGACGTGTCTATTTTGTGTGACACATTAAATATTGCATTTTAAAATACTGACTTATTTTAACATGCAAACAGCAGCATACATAACAGAGGATCTTTACGCACCTGTATGTTTCCAACAGCATAGAAAAAAAGAATAAACTAAATAAAAAGAATAAAATAAATAGTCTTGCCCTAGATATTTTTTACTTAAATGACACATTTAAATTACAAAACGAAAACACTGACTGAACCATTTTTAGGAACCAACGGCTGTTTGTACAATCATGTTTTTTTTTTTTCCGTCAAAAAAAAAAAAAATCAGGCTACCTCAAATCAGTCGCTCCACGGAAAATATACATTTAATTAATGCTCCGCTGTTATTATTATATTACAAAAACCCTTTTAACATTTTTAATAGAAGTCATTAGCCTAAAGATTATGTCATAATGACTTATTTCCTCCGTCTCACTCACCGTTCATGTGCGCACGATGCATGTGATGAAAGACAATAGCCGCTTTTCCACTATCGTGCCAAACCGTTCTAAGAACACTTCGGTACGTTTACGGTTGTTTCTCCACTGAGCCTGAAACGGCGCGGCATGATTACAAACCATTCTCGGCAGGGTTCGACAACCGTGCTGAACTGTGCCGACAGATTCTGTGTGTTGACGTCGCGGCTCTGTTGCCACCACAGTTGGCTCAGTGGAAGTGCGCTACTTATCAGACATCCACAAGTAAACTACACTACATTTAGCATGAAAAACTGATACAGGTCTAAACAATACAGTTTGAAACGGGTTTTAAAACCACAGAGCAGTCTCTGGCAGAGAAGGGAGTCACTGGCCCACCACATTCTTACAAACATATTTTATTTATCAAAGTTATTATTTCATTGACTTGAATATAGTTACCCATGTATAATTACTAACCCGTCATCTAAAATCTTAAAATAATAAAATAGCCTATTGTTTTACTTGTGGCTTGAGCTTCATTAATTTGATTGACATCCTAGGCAGAGATGTTTATTTTGCCTGACTAAATGTGAGTTTATAGCATGCCGTGCTGTATTTGGTAGCACAAAACTCGCTCTGAGAACTTTACCAACGAGTACATGCACTGCTGAAAAACCTTTTTTTTCCTGCTGCGCATCGAATAAAGATCGATATATCCATAGAACACGAACTTACAGACTCCTTGAACAATGAGGAAATAATTGCACTTTTTAATTCAAAAACCAGACTGCAGCATGCTTGTTTTGTAATTTAATGCCAGCTATAGACCTTTTTCATGGAACGCCAAATTACCCATTATGCTTTGCGTGTATGCGCAAGGAGAATGCTAAGAACTTCCGGTCGGCAGCTGATGCGTGTAAACGGTCACATTTGGACAGCTTTGAAATGATAGTTTAATCTATTTTACCTGCTTTTATCATCTTTGAACTAATACTGTTGTCGATCAGCGCCACCTCCTGGACTGATCATTTAAAAAAAATGTGATCTAATACGAAGGCTGAGGCATTTTTCTCTCGTTGACAGACGGCATCTTCTGCCGTTTGAATGAAGCCTCGTCATCGCTAAAGTCAACAGTTTCTCTTTCTTTCAGATATATAACTAGTCTAGCCCAAACAAATATAGTTCACCAAAATGTTTAACACACACGTAGCCTACTGTACTGTCCCACTAACACACTGATTTAATAACTGACAAAAAGAAAATAAAGTGACGTTTTGAAATGACAGAAAAACACAAACCGTGGTAAACACAACACACTAAATGAAACATAAACGGCTCGCGATTAGAATGAACAGCAAATCAACCAGCAGAGTATCAGTAACAGACTTTTATTGGTCATTTTTATAAATTGCATGACTTACACACCTGTTATGTTTCATGCCAGTAATCTGAGTTTGCTCTATGATGCAGTGAAGTATTGCGTGCGTGTGTGTGCTAAAGAGCCGCTGAGCTAACAGCTGACAGGCAGGGGAAACACACACACACTGTATTTCTGACGGCAGACATGTGAACTAGGAGAACGTTTTTCTCTCGCGCTTGAACGACATCTGACAGATTATAACGGCTTTAACACACACCTTTCAAAGTTGTGTGTCACCAAATCACTCCGTAATCCACTCAAAACGCTATTGAAACCCATTTTCGAAGCGCAAATTACCAGTTGTAAACACTGTAAACGGAAGTTCTAACCATTCACCGGAAGACGCTGGTCGCTATGGCGGCCTCCATGCAGCAGCCAAGAAAAAGGTCTATACCACCTGAAAGACGGTTACGTCACCGGAGAAAGTCTAATCTTTCTTAAGTTTTTTGGAATTTGCATGAAAGCTTTACAGAGTGGCACTGTCTGAGGTGCTGATTATTGTGTTGGATTTAAATTATAGCCTATAAATGCACCAATAAACAAGTCAAATGAATGCATAAATAAAATAAATATGGATTGTTAAATGCCGGCATTGTTTTTACTCAAAAAAAAAAAAATATCCATATGTCTTGACAAATGTTTTATAAAAATAAAATGAGCAATTTTCAACATTTCACCTATAGGCCATTATACGATTCAGTAAAATAAGTTGGACATTTGGGGACATGTAACATGTTTCTGTGTTTTTTTTTTTCTTCTCGGTTATCTTTAATATATACTGGGCAGCTGCGCAAAATATTTTCTAAAACGTCAAGCGGGAATGTGTCTATAGCTCGTTAGTTAATTATGAAGAGAAAAAAAAAATTTAAATAACAGAAATAAAATGATAAAAATACAAAGATAAAAAGAGCAGCATTTTGCTAAATATAACAGTCCTTTATATGCTTTATATCCTGCTATGTGTTGTTTCATATTCATTTTTTATTTAACTTGATGCATTCAATATTTAATGTTTGAATACTGAAACAAATAAAAGCCATCGCTTAAAAGCTTATTTTTTACCATCAACGTGTAGTATGTTTTATATCATTATCAACTTTTGAAATAAAACCATTGTGTAATTTAATTTATTGTTAAAAATGAAACCATTTAAGTGCTATATTTTTTATTAGTGAAAGTGCCCGCTGACTTTTGACAAGGCCTGTCCAAAAATATACTTCTGCCACTATAATAAAAATGCCCTATTTTTGGTGCATTATCATTGTTTATTTTTCTGTTATGTACAGAGATTTGAAATATATTATTTATTTTCCCGCCAGTCATTTTCAATCATTACGTTACATTACGTTTGGTCATTTTCCCTTCAAATCAAAATTTGCCCGGAGCCGCGCAACATGACCTCTATACTAAATAAATAGTGGTGCTGTGACTTGTAGCTATATTTAGCACATATAAAAGAGCAGCATAACATAATTGAAGAATGAAACAGACGACTGACGTAAAACGCTTTTTCGGCTCAGTTGACTTTTATTTCAACTGGGAGCACACAGCGCGCAATGGCATAATGTGAGGCACGCAGGACGCATACACAGCGCTTAAAACCATTCAAAATATGCGCCTCACAAAAAGCGCTTTCGGTGATCGGTTCCTTATGCAGCCACATTTTAAAAATATATAAAATAATATTTTTTAATCGTTTAACTGATACCATTAATCGGTTACAAATGCAACCTTTCGGTTAACGGTTAAACGGTTATTTTGAGCATCCCTAATATATATATATATATATATATATATATATATATATATATATATATATATATATATATATACACACATATATATATATATATTGTAGCAGGGTGGAGTGAAAAGGCAAACACAGGTTGTAGTGAACACACCCCCGAAGGGCTTTTATTTACAGTGAAGGTGAAAGGTGCAAGTGTCTTCAGCGTGCTTCCCTTGGTTCCCCGTGTGTCCGTGCTGTAGGTGAGTCCGTAGGTGGGTTGTGGGTGAGTTGTTTGTCCTGTTGGTCCGTGCTGCTGTGAAAACGCCGATCGCCCAATTCGATCACTCCGTGCTTTCTGTATGAGAGAGAGAGAGAACTCGTTAGAGGTCTGGTTAGCGGAGAGGCTTCTCCTCGACTGGTTCTCTTGTGGTGTTTATATCTGGTTGTGGCTAATGAGTTCCCGGTGCAGGTGATCGGCGTGATTGGGTCCAGCTGGCTGGTGTGCTCCTTTCCCAGGATGACGCTGAATGTTCATTGGGCGGCCCGCCACAATATATATATATATATATATATATATATATATATATATATATATATATATATATATATATATATATATATATATATATATATATATATATATATATATACTGAGTAGATAAATATATAAAATATAACCACTAAATCTTCAAACCTGCACATTTATTTTACTAATTAATAAATCAGAATGTAAATAATTACTGTTTCTACAAATGGTTTTGCAAATGAGTTAGTTGACAACACACTAATTGCTTACTACAGAGAGTCACGTTTATTTTCTGTGCCAAAGTCACATGACCAGCGAGTGACGCTGTTGGATATAAAAGAATTATCAGCAGGTTCAGACTGAATCTACAGATTTGATCACTACATAACTGCTTATTTTTAGTCAAACTCTGTGGGATGAAAATGCAAAATGGCAGATAATAAGTGCAAGTTTGCTCTCTGCTGAGTTGTGGGTGTAGATTCTGTGTGGGCCTGTTGATCGGTTTAGCCAATTTTTGTAGGCTGATCCACCTTCTGTACTGCACAGATCATAAAGAACAAAGGCATCATTGCTTGTGAGTTCAGTTCAATTAATCAACTGTCTCTGCATTGTTTCTGTATACATGCCTTGTTCACACTGTCAATGCTTTGATTGTTGATGTCAGCAGGTTGCTACTGTTGTTGCTAGGAGGTGTTATTATGCTGGATGCTCCAACAACATTGGTGGACTTCTCAAATCTGATTTCAGATGAGATGATGTATTACCTATTTTGACAGTGAATCAGTTCAACATAGGCTCATTCTGAAAATGTACCCCTATATACAGTACATTTCTGGAGATTGCGAATTATGTAGCCAGAGGAACATATGGCTACATATGGCATTTTGTCTTTAAAACAAATGCTATGGGGCAGTATGACGCCATACCTTTTTCACAGTCACCAGCTGATCGCTTGCCTCCATGTGGACGGCTTTTTCGCTGGAACCAGTTTGTCCAGTGGCTCGTTGCGTGTGTCAGAGGATTTGAGATGCAGAGTTAACCAGGATGATGGGGTTCGAGTCCGATGAAGAACAGTTCCAGTACTAAGTAAATAAACATTTAAAACTATTTCCAGTCAATAAAAAGGTAAAAAAACAAGGTGAGAATGTGGTAAAAATCAGGCTGCTACGAGGGCTTTTCTTTTTCTGGATTGCTTTAAAAAAACACTGTGGGTTGGGTTTAGGGAAGTGGGTGGGCGCTGGTCAATAGGTGATTTTTAAAACACTATCAGTCAGTCAGCTAGTCAGTCAGTCAGTCAGTCAGTCAGTCGACAGCGACCTCTAGTTGATTTACGTGAGAACAGCAGGCACTCCTGAGAGACATTTGAGAGATCAAAAAGCATACACAATGGCCTCTGGTGGATTCGCGAAAAAAACAACCAGAGATGTATAGTAACGAAGTAGAACTACTTCACTACTGTACTTAAGTACTAAAAGGCTGTATCAGGACTCTACTGGACTATTGTTTTTTTTCTCCTACTTCTACTTTTACTTCAGTACATATTTTTGATGAGTTTAATACTTTTACTCCGATATTTTTTTTTATGTGCTGCATCGTTACTCGTTACAATTATAAAAATGTTTTGAATCATTCCAAACCCACATTATCACTGCCAGAGCAGCAGATGGCTCTGTCACAGGCAGTACTGCCGCTCCCTATACGCAGAGTACGCAGGCTGCGTAGGGCCTCAACTCCGGAGGAGGGCACCATCTCGGTTGCTCAAAAAAAATTATTAACATTTATTTAATAATATTAACTTTAACTGAGTGTAAATAGAAGATATATTGATAATATGTTGTTAAATACATTTAAAAAATTCATTTTATGACGAACGCAAAAACAAACATGTGACGTAATTTTTTTCTGTGTACGCGCATAGACGTGTGCGCGCGGCGCGGTCCGGTCCACTGATTGTTGCGGCTGCTAGCAGCATGTAATTATAATTGATGCAAGTTGCAGCTCTATGCCCGGGAAAAGACAACAGCAGTCTGGAGCCGAGAAGAGGAAAACAGTACAAGATGAATCGCGTGCATCACATTCAGGTAACTTATATCCATAAATCTGGAAAACATATTTTGGCTGTTCAAGTAAATTTGTGAGGCTAACGTTTAAACCTCCACAACTGCACCAAATCTGCCTTATTTGTTGTTGTTTATGTTCAGTTTCTTGCTTTGCGGCTATGCATTGTGCTTAAACTATGACAGGACATGTTCTATGACTTTTTGCTTTTGCCGCTCTTCCCCATGTTGCTGATAAATACACAAACTCAATTATTTTTATTAACTTGTGCAATAGTTTACAATTCAGTTTGCACAACAGCTACATACAGTAGACATGCATTGCACAATGTTTTCCTTGTATCAATGTATTATTTATTGTCATAGTTATTGTATTATATAATTATATATTATATAATTCTTTGCAGTTATCATTGTTTATTGTTTTGTCTATTTCTACACATTTTTGATTGCTGCTGTTGTTATTGCTTGTATCACTGCAATGACAATAAAGTCTCTTTAGTCTTTATATCAGTGGATTTGTGTGTTTTTAAAAGGCCGGTTGTTCATTTTTGTACATTACAATATGAAATAACAAAACTGACTCATTCTGTGATTTCTGAAAGATCAATAATATAAAATGAGTCAAATTACTGTAAGCCATAGGCCATAAACCATTTTTATTGCTTGAATTCATTAATGCCTATTTTTTTCTAAATGTTACAGTTTTTGTTTAAAAATACACTCATTTTAATACACTTTTTAATTCCTAAAAACCACAAAAGTCTTTGATTTATACTGACAGCAAGGGTCAGTGTTTGTCACCATAGATTATAGTGCAAGTTAAATCCACATTGTGGTTGTAGTTTAGACACATTAAGAAGAGCGCTTGACTAGCTCATTGTTTTAATGATATGTCGTGTTTTTTTTCTTTAAATAACTAATTTCTTCTGTATTGTACATGGAGGTTCAATGCTGAAATTTGTCACAAAAGAAGATGAGGTGAAATGACCAGGGGTGCGTTTCCCAAACAACAACGTAACTCGCGACTGAACTATCATAGTGCGATGCATCGTTTGGCAAAAGAACGATGTAGTGACGAGTGTTTCCCAAAACCCGTAGTTTCTCTGTCGCAGATCCATCGCTTGAACCATGTTAGTTATGACGCAAAACGTCATAATGATGCTCTAAACGGGGTGGAGTAACTTCTTCAGAGAACAGCCCCATCATTTCTTTGTGCAAATTATATTGTTTTACACAAACACGCATTTAAAATAAAATCCAATATTAGTTTTGGTAAAAACATGCACTCATCTCCATGTTAATTAAAAATATAAGTAAACGGCACATATAGGGCCAATGTTTGCTTTACTAATATTATTGAGAAGTTGAACATTACATATTCTATTCTAAAACATAAAATCACTTACAAAAGCTAACACTATTCTAATATCATATATAAATCATATAAATAAATAAATAATGAGGCGATTTATTATAAATATATTTACTTTAATAATAATATTAATAATATTAATGATTATTATTATTATTATTATTATTATTATTATTATTATTATTATTATTATTATTATTATTATTATCATTATCATGCAAACCACAGCAGAAAGTTCTAACCAACAGACCCATGTCATATACAGCAGAGAAACTTAATAAATAACCCACTATAAAATTAAAGAATTAACGTATGCTATGTTTTTTATTTTCACAAGCTTTGGAGACGTACTGTAACATAATTTCCGCTTTTAAATATACCTATAGCTTTCGCCATAAGGCTGTGTTCAAAATGATATCAATGTTTTCAAAGTGCACTGCGAAGGGAGCACAATTGTAAACATGAAGATCGCTAAAAAAGAACTGTAAAAATACTTTGAAAGCAAATTACACCTAAGAGAGATTAACTTAATGTTTTTTTATTTTTAATAATTCCAGCTTTGCATGTTAGAATATTCTAAATGAATAGGGCATAGGGGGGATAAGTGGGAATAGAACACAGCCAGGAACTATGCTTTTAACTACAGCTCCAGAGGTGTCGTTTCAAGAGCTCAAGTTTGCGACGCAGTTTGCGAATGTTCGTTGGAGCGATGGATTTGGGAAACGGCAAATCAACAAACTATGTTTGTAACGACGGAACTTGCGACCTTAGTTGGCTAACGATGGTTTTGGGAAACGCACCCCAGCACTGCTCCAGAGACACCAGAACACATGTCAGTGTTTATTTTGATGTAAACTATTATTTTGTAATGTAAATATTTGAATGTTTAAGTATAATTTTGAGTGTTTAAATGCATATGTATGTATATAAATAAATAAATACATGTTTAAACACATATGTTTGTGTGTTTTTGTTCCTCTGTGGGGGCACCACAGTAAAATTTTGCATAGGGCACCATTTAGGCCAGCAGCGACCCTGTTATATGTATTATATTATAAGTCGTAAACCATGGTTCTTTTCGTTCTGCTTAATCACATGCCCCAAAAAATATATTTAAAATAAACAAAACAATATGTCTTTTGACTGCTTTCTTTAATAACTACATAACACAATACTTGTACTTTTACTTTCAGTACTTGAGTAGTAAAATTTTAAATAAACTACTTGCAATACTTAAGTACAAAAATATTGAATACTTTAGTACTTCCACTTAAGTATGACGCTTAAAGAGCACTTCAACTTCTACTCAAGTCACTTTTTTGATAGAGCACTTGTACTTTTACTTAAGTCTGGGTCTCTAGTACTTTATACAGCTCTGAAAACAACTGCAAAAGAATGTAGCTCCTGGGACATATTTGGTGCTCTCCAGAAATGTATTCCAGGGTACAAAATCAGAATGAGCCTGGTTTGAGTACATTTTACTGCTAAAAACTCCTAGTTAATAGCCTTATTTTTTATACACTTTGTTGTTTCAAATGACTAAAAATGCAGATAAAGAATATTGAGTTAAACTTAAAAGTAAAACTATTAATGTTAAACGTCTAAAGAGCAGAGATCAAGGTCCTGGAATTGGAAAGCATAAACAACACATAAAACATCTGTGTATCACAAAAATACAGAAAATTGTAGTTAAAAGATATCTTACATTGTATATCTTACATACAAATAAGATTGAAATTGTGCATGATATGTTAAAATGCAGCATTTCTTGTCTTTGTTTCTTGCATTCAGATATGAGAGTAATCTGTCTAGTCAAATGTAACTAAAAGAAAAAAGGTCCTGTCATTTGCATCAAATTGTACATTTTACACAGATTAACATCTATGTTTTAAAACAGATTTCAAAAATGAAATATTTCTTCATTTAAAATTAAAGCATCACAGTGAAATTAATATTTGCCATATGTAATCAAGTAAACCCCGCCATCTTTAATTTGATTAGCCAACCATTTATGTCTAGTTTTGTTATGGATTTGTTCTCCTGTAAGAATTTGCAAAAATGTTGCACAAAATAAATAAATAAAAAATGTGCAGTATAATACATACAGTATATCACGAACAAAGCTGCATGAATCAACCTGGCTCAGAATGTCAACAATTCCTGACTCAACTTTCCATGGTGTCGTTATATTCTGTATGTGGGAAGAAACAAAACATATAGAAATCACTCACAGCAATGCTGTCGTCTCCATCTTACGGACAATTATTGGAGTGCCTCTTGTCTCCATTCCTTTTAGCATTCACTGCATTTAGGAACTGCTCATTTGCATAAAGGGAAACTTTTGTCTACTTTGTTGTGTTGTTGGACACAGTCCAGCTGGATTCTTATGCACAGCTGGATGCTTATGCTGCAGGTCTCATTGAAAATGAATGAGTGTAGGTCACTTTGTCGATGCAGATCGATATCAGTGTGGACACTGTTTCAGACTCCAGGGATGGCAACTTTAGGTCATAAAAATCCTGGGAAAGGCACACGATCTGACCACTACCTGTTTATTATTGATAAGAACAACTGAGTAATACAATTCTGCAGTGTTAACCCTTTTATGCTTTAACATAACCTATTTGATTCAGTATTAACCACATTTGCTTTTGAAAATTGTGTAATTTTAGCGTTACATTTGCTGTTTTGATGACACTTTGACATAGTCCATTAGATCAAGTTGTATAGCATAAACAAACAATGCACAATGCATTTATTACATGATGTATTCATCTTTTTTAAAGTTAAATAACTATGTACTTGCATTAAAAAATAATGACAATGTACTTACTGTGATCACGATGTATTACAGAACACTTCTGATGATCTTGAGGTGGGATACCGGTAGTGTTAGGGACAGGTTTGGTGGTATGGGTAAGTTTAAGGGTGGGTTAAGATAATTACATTTGTATTTACAAACATAATTACAGAACTTAATCACAGATGTAATTACATGCAGGTATTTAATCAATTGTAATTACAATGTAAATTTACACAGTAAGTACATTGCAACCTATGATTAATTTCAGTGTAAGTACATACTAGTTAAGGCTCCATATATAAAGTGGGACCTGTTGAACTATGAGTAGTACAAGACTGTTCATACTTAGTTCTTGTTAGTAAATACATTAACTAACATTATCTAATATTATCAATATTGGTTGCTTATAAAAGATGTTTAAACTTCATATAAAATGAATGATGAAAAAAATGTGTCTAATATATCCAAACAAAACAACTTTAAATTTCAGTTTATTAACTCTAACTCTATGGCCGTCAACCTTTTTTTTTTATACCTATCAGCCTGGGTCATGTGATCATAAATGAAACACTTACTTCCTCAAAGTCATCATCATGCACTTCAAGGCTAAAAATGCAGTGTTTGTGCAGGTGTAAAAGAAAGCATCTTTGAAATGCAGACTTGACATTGAAGCTCTTGAATTCCAGGATTATAGTATTGCAAACAATGGATGGGTCTCATTTTAAAGCACTGTAAAATCAAATTAATAGCCCAACTAACACTTTTTAGTGGAGTTTGCATACTGTACAATGTGTTTATCATGGCTGTAAAAATCTTGTAATCAGCACCATTTGTGTGCAATCATTTTCTTACTCTAGTTAAGAAAAATCTTATTAAATTGCTTGATTAAGTTCCATTTTGTCAAGCTAATTTCTAGTTCCCAGCATGCATTGTTTCACAATCTAGTAAATGCTGAAATGAAGTGTTATTGTGTGTGTTTTTGCACAAGAGCAATAAAGAGAGTGTTTCATGTTCCATTTATAATTAGTTTTTTAAGGTTTTCTGTTATGTCTGCATTTTTGGGGAGGTTAAAATTGTGCTGAAGACTAGAGCCTGTGGCTTAGTTAATGGGACTCAAAATATTAAGACTAAAATATTAAGCAATTCCAAGAAGAAAATATTACACTAGTTCCCTCAATTTAATGAATCTGGAATACACAAGAATATTAAACTTAAAATGAATTAGTTTTTGTAACAGTAATTTTAACCTTATATTGAAAATTTGTCATTTTTATTACGGTTATGTTTCTAAAAGGATATATATTTACCACAATATCAGCTTTTGAAAACTTTCTCTTAAAATGATTTTGCTTGTTAATGTGTTCAACACATTTTTTAACAGTAATAAGATATTACAGTTTACAGTACAGTGCTTCCCACACATAGACTTTACTTGGGCGGGCCGCCCAGATGTATTAACAGCCGTCCAGGGGTGCGTTTCCCAAACAACGACGTAACTCGCGGCTGAACTATCATAGTGCGATGCATCGTTTGGCAAAAGAATGATGTAGTGACGAGTGTTTCCCAAAACCCGTAGTTTCTGTGTCGCAGATCCATCCCTTGAACCACTTTAGTTATAACGTAAAACGCCCATAATGATGCTCTAAACGGGGTGGAGTAACTACTTTAGAGAACAACCCCATCATTTCTTTGTGCAAATTAAATTGTTTTACACAAACACGCATTTAAAATAAAATCCAATATTAGTTTTGGTAAAAACATGCACTAATTTTCCATATTAATTTAAATATATGTAAATGGCACATATAGGGCCAATGTTTACTTTACTAATATTATTGAGAAGTTGAACATTACATATTCTATTCTAAAACATAAAATCACTTATAAAAGCTAACACTATTCTAATATTATATGTAAACCATATAAATAAATAAATAATGAGGCGATTTATTATAAATATATTTACTTTAATAATAATAATAATGCTGATGATGATTATTATTATTTAGGATATTGTTTATTTATTTAAAAATTTCGCCATGAGGCTGTGTTCAAAATGATATCAATGTTTTCAAAATGCACTGCGAAGGGAGCACAATTGTAAACATCAAGATTGTTAAAACTGAACTGTCAAAATACTTTGAAAGCAAATTACACCTAAGAGAGATGACCTTAATGCTTTTTTATTTTTAATAATTCCAACTTTGAATGTTAGAATGTTCTAAATGAATAGGGCATAGGGGGGATAAGTGGGAATAGAACACAGCCAGGAACTATGCTTCTAACTACAGCTCCAGAGGTGTCGTTTCAAGTGCTCAAGTTTGCGACGCAGTTTGCGAATGTTCAATGGAACGATGGATTCGGGAAACAGCAAATCAAAAAATGTTTGTAACGACAGAACTTGCGACCTTAGTTGGCTAACGATGGTTTTGGGAAACGCACCCCAGGTATATTTAGTGACACATTTTTTTTCTTTACATTTTTTTTATCCGCCCAATTTAACCAAACATCTGTGATCGATTAAGTAGTGGAGAATCTTTTATCCGTTTCGATGTGTGTTTGCGAGATCTGTCAACACTCTCACAGACAGTCTCACATGCTCACAGAGACGTGCCTTTTTGGAACTTAAAAAAATTGTCCTGCCCGGTTTCTAAATCTTGTAAAATGTCCGGGATTCAATTTTTGCTTTCGCTTTCTGAAGCTGGTATGCATTTTTGCATCACCTTTTTACTTAAGCCTATTGCTTGGCTTCGCGAAAGCGAAAGAAACATTAAGCAATATATTTTTTAATCTAAGCAACTTAGACAAACTTTACTATATATTATGATATATATTATTATTTTTTAGAAATATTGTCTGATTTTATTCCTTTTTTTGTTATTTATTTCTAATTGTCTGATTATTTTATTAATTTGGTTATGTTCATACAGTATATTACATAGGCTATGTTATATACATATACATATACTGCTTTAAACTTAAAAGAGAGAGAGAAGTAGATTTTACCTGTCAGTGGGTGTACATGGCTCCTGAATAGCATAAATGTAAGAGAAATTGTGGATGTCTTTTTTTTACTTTAACCTATTGAAAAGAAACAGTACAAGTGTCATAATAAATACAATTATTGTTAAAAATTAAATAATGTTTTGGTTGTCATGTATAGTTAACAATTTATGTCATGTGGGCAAATGGTGTGTTTCAATCTGGCTACCACTGCAAGTATATTTCAAACCTGTGGGAAGCACTGCAGTAATTTTGTTTAAAACATGCACCGCTGTATCTCAAAATGAGGTCTGGGTATTATAACTGATATTTACACTATCACAAAAAATAGAGTTCTTATTGTGTGCTTAGTTGGCTGTAAACACAAAAGCATTTGTGAAACAAAAGTAAATATTACATAAACACTTGCAAAAAAATGATCATACAGTAAATGCTGTAGACAAGTTTCCACTGGGAATTGAAAATTCATTCTCAGAGCAAAAAGATCCAGATCTGGCCAAATCGGAATTTGGCAGACAATAACGGAAAAAGATTTAGCTTCAGAAGATACCCAACAGTGAACCCTGGTTGTCTATATTCTAGCAAAGGTCATCTGTCATATTTTCTTGGCTTTTGTAAGCAATAGAGAAGAAGAGAAAGTTAGTGCATTCATCTTTTTTATTAAAATATATACTTAAAAAATGTGGATAAAAAACACTTTGACAACATTCATTCACACAAGCTTGGTGTGCTGCAGCATTCCTGTTTGATTTCAGTGTAATCTGCAGTTTTGCAAAGTAAGCAAACTTCACACAAGCAAATGAAGTTGAATTGAAGTACGTCTGAAACAGATGTAGAAATACTCCCCTGTTCCTCTCTAAGCTTTCAGTGCTGTAATGATAATGCTGCAATTATGTTTCAACAAGGGAGCACTTCATATGATGTGTAGTCTGTGATGAAACATTCCTGCACTCGCATACAACTGCAGCCAATGGAACTGAAATCCCTCTGCAAAGTCCTCTTAAAGACACAGCTCACCCAAAAATGAACATTCTGCTCGGCTTCAGATTGTTTTCAGCCTGCATGACATTCTTTTGTTTGCCGAACGTAAATCCTGGTAGCTCTATTCCAGTAACACACAATGGGGATTGAAGCTTTCAAGGTTCAAAAAAGAAAGAACAAGCACTTAAAATATATATAGTTCTTGTGTGAAGTATTCAAGACTTGTAAGATACAAGAGCTTTGTGTGAGATATGTGCAAAAATTGAAACAATTTTCACAAAAATAAAAATCATTGAGCTGGAGAGAATAATTTGGGGATTGATGAATCCAATTACAGAATGAATCATTCAAACTAATATTGTGCAGTCAATTGAAGTAGTTTAAGCAATTAAATAAAAAATAAAATAAAAAGAATAAATACAAATCTGACTGATTCATTTAGATTTTGAAAAAAATATTTTTAGATTTTTTTCTTACACAAAACTATCAACATATAATCATGGAACATTTAAATCATGGAATATATATATATAATAGTGTGATATTTTGTAATGGTTTTGCAGAATATTGAAGCTCAAATTCCATTCAATTTTAATTGCAATATTAATAAATAAGTCACCAAATTTGAATGTTATCGATCGATTGAATGGCCGTTATCAGTGGTTATAGGCTTCAAAATTTACCCCTAAGAAATGGGACACCACTACAACACTTGCACACGTCATCATATGTCATCACAATCTCTTGCTTCATATGAGATCGACGATCACAACTGCTGTAGTTATTCCAGTTGTGTTTTTTTGGGGTATTTATATTCAGGAAGTCACTGAAGGTAATGATATCATGTTATCATAACGATCTAATGTGGCAATAAGCTCATATATGTACTGTGCATTTACACCATGGTCATATTCATCTATGAAGACAAACGAAAACAACATTAACATTATAGCAGACACTAAAAAGCCCATTCCCAGCCACTAGACTTTTCTGAAAGGGTATTCGAGCGTCATCAAGTGACAGATGGATTATGGATTATAGATAGCAAAATTTAGCTGTTTTTATTTTGTAAAGCATGATGGTAAAACACAAACATGGTTATGAGTGTATTAAAACATATGCTTGTCTGTTATGAAAATTCATAATAATGACAAAAAATACTAAGTTTTGCATCTCCTTACTTCCGTGTGCAGCCATTTTGCTGTTGTAGATGGTGTATTCTGTGAAATTTTCTTACCCCTTGGTTTCGAGTGTGGTCCTGAAAAATCTCTGTTTGAAGGGCTATCTAGCCCTACACCTTCAAGCTAAAGAGAATTGGGACACCCCTAAGGGTCAGGGGAGGGGCTTAGGGGTAGAAATGGGATTGGGCCTAAATCAACACATTATATGAAAGAATTATTCAAACTAATTGTGTGTACTGAAGCAAATGATTCTGAACAGATATAATCGATTGCACTTTAAGACTTTTGTTCCACACAAAGCTATGAAATGAAATGAAATGAAATAGAGCTTGTTTATATTATTTTCAAGAATGTTTTTGGAACTTTTTTGAAGTTTGAAAGCTGTAGTTTCCATTAATTCTAAAATAAATAAATATGTAAAGAAAATATGTAAAGAAATGTGAAAGAAAGAAAGAAAGAAAGAAAGAAAGAAAGAAAGAAAGAAAGAAAGAAAGAAAGAAAGAAAGAAAGAAAGAAAGAAAGAAAGTCATGGAGATAAAGTCAACTCATTTTTAGGTGGCCTTTTTTTTTTTCATCATGGTGTGTGATGCAGAATTCTACAAGATTCGATCCTTCTCCTCATCATCGTCAAACCAAGAGGAACAGGGCAGAGTCCTTTACAGTCTGTCACCAGACAAAGGCAGTTACATCACTGTCCATGTATTAAAAGTCACAAAATAATCCATTCATGTTGCTCCTTCATCTGTTTTTTTTTCCTACTTGTGAACAAAAAACAAAATCACCATCACTTCTCCTATTAACACAAAATCACCTTACCACAACACCATCCACGAAATGAACCCATCATAAAAAAGTGAAATTCAGCAGTAGAAAAGCAAAAGAAAAAGACTTCATGTGTGAAGTCTCCTATTTTTCTCTCTCCCCTTTCTTCTTTCACGTTATGCCTCAGTGAGATCTGAACGTACTTACAGAGAATACGAATGTCACCAAGCAGTCAGTCTAGTTGGCGACTCCTGTATCCTTTCCAATGTACATGTCGGCGAGCTTCTTAAACTGCGGGCCCCAGTTAGAAAGGTAATCATATTCATGGTCTCCCTCAGTAAGAGATGACTCCAGAGAGCTCAGTGACTCAGCAATTGATCCGTTTCCCTCATAAGCGTAAGTTGCGAGCGAATCATAAGGCGGGGCGAAAGGGTCTGTGTCGTTTTCTTGCAGTCTGCTGATAATGAAGTCCCTTACGTCCGCGCACTCCTTCATGGGTGAAGGTCTATGGTAGGGAAACAGCATCTCTGGAATGATATCGCGCCGCAGTTTGTTGCTTTCGATGACCTCCGGGTGGCGCAGTGTGCCGATGTCGAAGGCCTGCGTGTCTTCCTCGCCACCGCCCTCATCGTTGTAGCTGACCACATTGTCCCGGACGTCCTCCTTCGAGATGATCAGGGGCTCCTTCCTCCTCTGTTTCTTCAGAGCCGAGAACAGCACCACGATCACTGTAAGAGAGTGAAAACATGAGTTTTGGTCAGTGAGATTATTGGCTATAAATATTCGTAAGATTTTTCCCAGTGATGGGTTGTAGCTGGAAGGGCATCCGCTGTGTAAAGCATATGCTGGATAAGTTGGCGGTTCATTCCGCTGTGGCGACCCCAGATTAATAAGGGAAAATGAATGAATGTAAGATAATATTCGTAAGATTAAATTTACAGCGAAAAAAGTTTGGCCTCAGGTTAGCTATCGTAATCATATTGGTGACCTTTTGTGAATAGGTCATCATTAAGTTAAGGATGACCCATTCACAAAATAATGACATAAAATAAATAAAAAAGGGTTAATGAAATTAACACATGTGTGATCTTAGAATTCTATATATTTAGCTTGTCCAGCGGGTCAAACATGACCCAACTTCACTAAACGTTATCTATTTTTTGCATGATGAAACAACCTAGCAAGGATGCACAAAATAAATGTGAAGTGACATAGTTAGTGAGTAATAGTTATGTTGTTATAAAATACTGTAATTTTAAACTTTTATCCACATTTACACAATTATGTATTTAAAACATTTTTAAATTATCCTATTTCACATGACAAAAAACTGTATTACTCAGGCCAGACCAGCAGAACGCAATGTCTCTTTGTAAAGAAAAAGCACACTTGTACATTTGCGGTGTGTCTAAAACATAGGTGGGGGTCTGAAAAGTGTCAACTGTTTTGTTTACAAAAATATTAAGCAGCTCAGCATTGCTCTGAATATAATAATAATTTTTAAAAAATCATCCTTGAACTGAAAATCACATATTATAATGCTTTCTGGAGAATTACAAGTCAATAAATCAGGCTTTTCTTTGGGAGAAATGCTTAATACTTCATTACCTGTGACTCGTTTGTGTTCTGACCACATGTGCTTGGTTGTATACTATATCAATAAAGTGTTTAGTCTTTTAAAAACACTGTTGTAATACATTGAGCGACTGAGTATTGTTTATATGACGTTTTTCTACAGGAGGAAAACGCGAATTACTTCCAAACACTTAAAATATAGTCTGTGTTAGTAAATGCAAGGCTGTTTATGAAATCCAGGCATAACACTGTATGACAACGCTTCAGAAGACTGTT
The DNA here is from genome assembly GCA_903798195.1 of Danio kyathit. NCBI lineage: Eukaryota > Metazoa > Chordata > Actinopteri > Cypriniformes > Danionidae > Danio > Danio kyathit. Next base: position 33,554,101 of record LR812520.1, on the reverse strand, counting down.
CTAGAGCCTACAGCTAATCGATCTGTCAGATTCTGGAGTGCATTACAGCTCTAAAAAAATATAAATGATCTTAAAAAAAACAAATACATTTACAGAGATGTTAAGTATATAATTCCACTCACCTGGGAAATGGAGGCCACGTGAATGGTTTCTGAGCACAATTAAGTGCACACAGCATGCCATATTATCTGATAATTATCTGTAAATAATTATTCCAAAAAGCAACTGACTGTGTAAAGCCACATAAAACAAAACAAAAATACGATGTATATGCCGAGTTCAGCGGCTAATCAGCTGGAATCAGCTGAGGTGAAGTGACAGCGGGCAGCGAGACCTAGTTGTCACTCAAGTTATCACGCTCTTAATTATGCAGACCTAATATAATTTAATACAAAGAAAATGGATGAGTTATAAAAAAATTCACCCCCTCACAGTTGTCATGAAGGGTAATATTAGCTATATGAACCAAAATTGTTCTTTGTACCAGGTTGTAAACATCTTTTTTTCCAAGGCCTCTAGCATCTGTCACTAGAGCACCATTTGAGGTCAGAGGAGTGATGTTTACCTGCATATTCGATTTTACTATCCCATAAGGCTATGTGAGAGATTATGGAAGTGAAACTGAAGCGGGTAGGTCATGTGATAATGGCAAATGGCACATGTACTATAGAATGTCCATATTTCATTCATACTACTCATATTCCTAGTACTGTATATAGAACATCCTCCGTTTTAGTCTCTGATTTATCAAAGGTCGGCACAGCAGAATGAACCGCCAACTATTCCGGCATATGTTTTTATGCAGCAGATGCCCTTCCAGCCGCAACCCAGTACTGTGAAACACACACACACTCTCATATTCACACACACACACACACACACACACACACACATACATACGCTCATACACTATAGCCAATTTCATTCATTCATTTTTCTTTGGCTTAGTCCTTTTATTAATCGGGGGCCCCACAGCGGAATGAACCAAAAACTTATCCAGCATATGTTTTTGCAGCTTCCAGTTGCAACACAGTACTGAGAAACATCCATACACACTTATTCAATTTAGTTTATTCAATTCACCGGTAGCGCGTGTCTTTGGACTGTGGGGGGAAACCGGAGCACCCGGAGGTAACCCGCGCCAACACCGGGAGAACATGCATACTACACACAGAAATTCCAAGTGGCCCAGCTGGGAATCGAACCAGTGACCTTTTTGCTGTGAGTGTTAACCCCTGAGCCACTGTGCCGCCCCCATACTTTTCTTGTGAAGTCAATTTAAATTGCTACTTAAGTAGCATGTGATTTCAGATGCAGCTCTACAGTCCTGTGGTCCACCATTGATTTTGTTGTCAAATAGCATTCATACAGGCCTATAAACTAGCAATAAATGTAATTACCTTTTCTACATATATTGTATGGAGACAATAAAGGTATTAAAATAATAATACAGTATATAATAATAATAATAATAATAATAATAATAATAATAATAATAAATTGTGCATTGAGATTTGTTTTCAAATGTTAGCATTTTTAGGTCCCCAAGATGCCATTGACATGTAAATGAAGAGTCAAAAAAGAGGTGGGAAGGTGGGGGTCTGAAAAGTGTCAACTGTTTTGTTTACAAAAATATTAAGTAGCTCAGCATTGCTCTGAATATAATAATATATTTTTAAAAATCATCCTTGAACTGAAAATCAGCATATTATAATGCTTTCTGGAGAATCACAAGTCAATAAATCATAAGGCCCTATTACTACGAATTTTGCCTAAATGCACTGCCTAGTTACATTCTGGTATGGGATAAGATTATGGAATATAGAATATACTGTAAATTTATATATTAATGTGCTTTACAAGTGCTAAACAGACAATATGCAAGCTAATTAGTAAGCAACACAAGTACTGAGCTTTACTTATTATAACATAACAAATAATATGTGAAAAATGTCTTGCTAACAAACAGGAGCAAACCCACACTAACATGGGGAGAACATGCAAACTCCACACAAAAATGCCAACTGACTAAGCCAAGGCTCAAACCAACAAGCTTCCTGCTGTGAGGTGATCGTGCTACCCACTGCGCCACTGTGTCACAGTTTTTTAATGTTATTATCAATTTACCCTAAATATGTATGACATAGAACCTGTTGTTAATCTGAAGGTCTTCTGTAGCAAGAATGTGTGATAGTCACTATTTATTTGCTCATACAAAAAAAAGAATAATATTTAAACAGAAAACATTCTACTGAGCAAAAACTGACTAATGAAGGAGTAAGAAGAATAAAGCATGTATAAACTCACTAAGCAGAATGAGGATGCAGAGCAGTATGGCCACCAGCGCTCCAGTGCTGAGTCCAGCAGAGAGCAGCAGCGCATCAACACTGCAGGAACGCATGTTGCCGGTGGCATCGCAGCTGCACACAGGAATGGTCAATGTGCTGGTGCTGCTCTGGATGGGGTAGTCGCTGTCGGAGATAACTACTGGCAGATAGTAGACACTCATTTCACGCCTGTTAAATCCACTTCTTCTGGTCAGGATTCTGGCTGTGTTATCTGTGGGAGAGGTGGGGGTTAAGAGAACATTCAAACAGTCAGAGCTGGAGATATTATCTCCCGCTGAGGCAAACAACAGCACAAATAAAGCTGTTTTTGTCTGGGCCAAAATGGGACGAAAAATAATAATAAAAAAGATCAGACACATGCGTTTGTCCCCTATGATCTTCAAGATTTAAATGTCAAAGGAAAGATTTATTCACCTTCATTATCAAAGATGGTGAAGTTTGGATTCAACGAACTCAAGCTGAATACAAATTTGTGGCCCACAAGAGGATCGTCTGTGTCAATGGCGCTGATAGTCTGTATGAGCTGGAATTGGAGACACGTTGTTGAATATCAAGAATAAAATGGTCTGTTTTTATGAAAAAAAAAATGTTATACCTGCCCGGCTTTGAAATTCTCACAAACAAACATCTGGTAAATCATAGCAAACTCTGGCGCATTGTCATTCACATCCAAAACCTTTATCAATACAGGAACACGGCTCCTTTGGTGAGGGTTATCTAGAGGAAAAAGTACAGAGAATCATAATATGACATGGCCACAAAGATATTTTTATTCTCATGCTATATGTGCCTGGTAACACACCATACTGTATGTCACCAGGCACAGCTATTCTTGCACATATATATACTCACTCATCTCACTGGCCAGAACTGAGATATTGTGCCACTTTGACACCTCCCTGTCAAGAGACTTAAGAATTGTGATGGATCCATTCTTGGGGTCGATGTGGTAGAGTCTCTCCGGGTCTGTGTGCTGATCTATTGCATATCTATGGGCAGGTTCAAGAAAGAAACAAAAATAACCAGAACAGTTACTGACGCTCCCTGAGGTTTGAAGAGCTGCATAGCAATTGGCATTGCAAAGCAATTGTTATGAATTGGATCAGAATAGACAAAAGCCATCTGCAGGGAATTATTGTGAATGAGATTTTTTTGGCAAGAAGATGTTTCATTTATACTGCTTCACCATCCACTTTTTTGCTACATTATATCACATAAATGAAACTTAATTTCCTGAACTGCTTCAGCTTCAGTATTGTGACATTATATCAAAATATGACTTTATATTTCAGCATTTATGACTCGTTTCTCAATTTCAGTTCACAATTGTCCCTATATATCTCGCAATACAATAAATGTCTTATTACCAAACAGTACTGTATACATTTTTAAAATCATACATGTTTTAAAATTCATTATATATGCATAAACGCGCACACACACTCACAATTTATAGATGTTTTTCAATAAAAACTAATGGTCACACTTTATTTCAGTAAAATTTAAGGACACACTTTATTTACCCCTCCATCAGACCCCTCCATCAAGCTCCGAAAGTTTGCGGACGACACTACTGTTCTCTGCCTCATCCGGAACGGTGGCGAGTCTGCATACAGACAGGAGGTGGAGCGGCTGGCTTTATGGTGCAGATACAACAACCTGGAGCTGAATACGCTCGAAACAGTGGAGATGATAGTGGACTTTAGGAGAAACCCCCCTGCACTCCCCCCACTCACCATCATGAACAGCACTGTGGCTGCAGTAGAGTCATTCAGGTTCCTGGGCACCATCACCATCTCAGGATCTGAAGTGGGACATTCACAGACTCTATTGTGAAGAAAGCCCAGCAGAGACTGCACTTCCTTCGTCAGCTCAGAAAGTTCAACCTGCCACAGGAGCTGCTCGTACAGTTCTACTCAGCTGTCATCCAATCCAACCTATGCACTTCAATCACCGTCTGGTTCAGCTCAGCTGCCAAAACTGACTCCGTAGACTACAGCGAATAGTCCGGACTGCTGAACGAATCACTGGCACTACCCTTCCTACACTTCAAGAACTGTACTCTTCCAGAGTGAGTAAAAGGGCTCGCAAAATCACTCTGGACGCCTCGCACCCAGCACACTACCTGTTCGAACTGTTACCGTCTGGTCGGCGCTACAGAGCACCAAGCACAAAAACAGCCAGACACAGGAAAAGTTTCTTTCCTCAGGCCATCTACCTCAAGAACAGTTAAATAATCTCCTACTGTGCAATAAACATGTGCAATACTTTCTCAGACACACTTGTACACAGCACCTTATAACAATATACAATGCAATACTTTCTCCATTCGCATTTGTACACAGCACCTTATAACCTGTATATTTACAACAAATCTGTACATACAATTCAACATCCAGATCTTTTTGACTAACTGCATCTCTGTTTAATGTTTAATGTTTATCGTCTTTTTTTCCCTCATATTTATTTTCATGTTGTCACTTGTCACTTTATGTACACTGGAAGCCTCTGTAGCCAAAACAAATTCCTTGTGTGTGTGAAGCACACTCGGCAATAAAACTGATTCTGATTCTGATTATTTTATGGTATGGTTATTATAATTCTCGTATATTAAACCACTAAATCTGACTTTTGTCTCAATAGAATCCTAATTTATGGTATTGGTTAGGTTTAAGTATTAGGTAGAATTAGGGATGTAGAATTAGATCATGAAAAATAGGTAATGAATACAGGTAAGTACCAATAAACTGCGAATGGGCTTTATGCACACAGACTTTTAATTTTCAGCCAGGCAGGCCAAGGGCTTCCGGTGAATTGTCTTTCCATTACAAATTTGTCACATTTAAGATCTGAATTCTTTAAAAATCAGCGATCATCACTGCTGTTAGATATACTATATGAAGTGGGTCTCAGATCGGACAAGAAGCACTGCATTAAATTCCATTTCCCCCACCATGTCTTTAAAATATGACAGTTTGATTTACCACAGTATTTCCAATGGAATCTCTGCGCTAGCCTGTTGCTACTGACGGCGCTAGTGGTTACTGTCTTTCATCTCATTTTATGCTTGAACAACTAAATGAATGCTTAAGTCTATTTAACTGAATGTATTGTAATTACATTACAACATCGATGCTGTAAAAACTAAATTTTGAAATTAAAAACAGTCACATTAAGCTTTCACCAGAAGTATATCGTTGGCTTTAAAACTCTAGCTGTGCATAGAGCCCATAGCTTAACAATTTTCTGGTAATAAACCACTAGTTAATCGTAAAGATTCATAGTTAAACTAAAGTGTTACAAAACTAATGTTTTTGCTTTATTCTGTGACAAAATAAACAAACATTAACATTTTACTAAACCCATAGATCTAGACGGACAGAGAAACTGAGAATTTCGAATGAGTAGTCAAGCATATACCCAAAAGAGCTGTTCATACAAACAACACTTCATCTTTTACCACTGAGATCACACATCAGTATCAAAACACTGACAAACTTTGTTATACTAAAGTGTCATTCATCATAAGTGACAGGTGTAAGGGGATAACAGAGAGCACACTAAACAACACGATAAAGCAAGACTATAGTACCGTAGCTCTGAAAGAAAGAAAACAAATCAGGAGATGCGACCCAAATTGCATACTTATGCACTATTCTACGCCATTTTGTAGTATAAATAGTGTAAGTAGTGCGTTCACACTGAAAACTCTAAAATAATAAGTGCACTTCAAATACCCTGATGATGCACTTATTCACACTTCACACACTCAATGGCCGCTGCTTTGCTCATGTAGTGGAATGGGCGGAGCTTTTGGGCACTGACGTTGGATTATGAAAGCAAAATACTTCTACGAGAGTGATTATACTGCCTCCCGATGGTGAATGCGGTTATACTCATGGCAGGCATTATTTGGTAGTTTGGTCATTCATTTAGCTAATTTGGCAAACGTCAAACATCAACTGGGAAGCCGTTTTAGTAAAAAAAAAAGGTTAGTGTTCCATTTGGGACGACACTACATGCATGTACTATGCTGTTGAGTGTGTAAGTGCATGGTGTATACTGTGCCATTTGGAACGAAGCTAGGATCTAAAAGGGCAAGATATGGTGCATTAAATCTAAATTGACTATTCACATTGTTAGTGCACATTGCTAGCCTTGTGGCCATGACTAGGCAATAAATTTGATGCTACATTTTACGCCTTGGCAAAATGGTAGCCAATATCAGATTGTTATCAATGAGATGTTACGAATTCATATGAATTAGCCACTTATTTTCCAAAACAAAGTTATATTTGACATAAATGAGACTTTGCATGCATTCTGTTGTACTTGTTAAAAATTGTAATCTTGATCTTTATGTCACGCTGTCTTACCGATAATTTACGGGAAACTCCTAATACTGGAAAACAGTCAGAAGTAGTCAGTAGTAAAGACTGTAACTGTAAAATCTGCTATTGTCATTCTTCCAAACAAGGGCGTAGAATTGGCATGAACGGAGGGGACGTGTCCCCACCAATATCCACTAATTATTGAAATGTCCCTACCAATAATTTAATCGACTTCAAAATAAAATAATGCTCTGTCAACCCTTAGTGACCTACAAAGTCAAGTTCGCTATAAGTTCACTGTAATTTAATTACCCAAGGCAGTGCAACTAATTTAGTACATTTCAGTAAATCAAAATTCAGTTTTGATTTTGGCCTCCATGATTATGAAAAATATAATCGGGATAAAACAGTTAAATTCCGTTACACACGTCTCTAAATTTCTCTACATCATAACTCCTCAAAGCCCGATTGCAGTAAAATCATGTAAAATGACTTTTGCAGCATGGGACTGGATTGTTATTTGTATTATTAAATGTTTATTTTATATTATTAAGTGCTTTATTCATGTTTTTAAAAGTGAAAAAAGGATTTGCGCAATGTATGCACTGTAGTGATGTATGTCCCCACCAATGTCAAGAGTGAATCTACACTTTTGCTTCCAACCCAGGCTCATTCTGATTACGTACCACTATATACACCTCCGGAGAGAGCAAAATACGTCCTAGGAGCTATGTTTTTTTTGCAGTTTTTGTTTTCGCGAGTCCACCAGAGGCCGCTGTGTATGCTTTTTCAGATCTCAAATTCTCTTGCGAGTGCAATTCACATCCTGCTGTTCTCACATAAATCCACCAGAGGCCCCTGTCTACTGATTTACTGATTGACTGACCAACCGACCGACCAGAATCGTATATAGGGCTGCAGAATGAGCCTGTGTTGCATTCTTCTCATTGCACACACATCATGTTTGGAGTGTATCAATTTGACATATAAAAGATTTTGTCTGCACTTTTACTGTGTATGTACATTTCTAGAACCACGGCAGCAGTAATTAATTTATTTATTCATTCATTTTCTTTTCGGCTTAGTCCCTTTATTAATATGGGGTCGCCACAGCGGAATGAACCGCCAACTTATCCAGCATATGTTTTACGCAGCGGATGCCCTTCCAGCTGCAACCCATCACTGGGAAACATACACACTCATTCACACTACGGATAATTTAGCTTACCCAATTCACCTATACAGCATGTTTTTGGACTTGTGGGGGAAACCGGAGCACCCGGAGGAAACCCACGTGAACACGGGGAGAACATGCAAACTCCACACAGAAACGCCAACTGACCCAGCCGAGCCTTAAACCAGCGACCTTCTTGCTGTGAGGTGATCGTGCTACCCACTGTGCCACCGTGAATCCCAGCAGCAGTAATTCATTAAATTCACAATGTGTATTTTTTCTTATAGTCAAGTGCATTTTAAGAATTTTAAGAATCGATTTAGGCACTTGAGCAATGTAAAACAAGTGAAATAGGTTTTCCATAATCTAAAGCTGAACTTCCCACCATGAATGCATTTGGGGGCACATTTGTACCATTATCTAATTTACATAATTCATTTAGTGATTCGGGTGCAATGCAGACAGCATGTGGAAATAAACTACCATCAGCGGGTGCAAATCATTTTAGTGATTTCCCTGCAGTAGCTGTTGAATTATTAAATATTTCAAATGCTTACAGGATTGGGTAATCTGTGGCATCGGGGTCGCGGGCTGTAACAGTTCCAATTACTGTTCCTTTCGGTGTGTCCTCATTGACCTCAAAGACGTACTGAGTCCTGCTGAAGACTGGAGGCTCATCTACATCTCTGGCAGTGACTTTCACAATGGCAGTGTCTGAGAAAGGGCCCAGGTGAAAGAAATTGGGGTCCTGGTGTGTGTTGGACACCTCCACTTTCACAGTGTAAACGCGCCTGGTTTCGTAGTCCAATTTCTGGATGGAGACCATGAGTCATTGCATATATCTGCACAGTGTAATTACAAATTCATAAATATTGAATCAGGGCTTTACCTTTTTGATGACGATGACACCCTCTTGGGAAATCTCATCTGTAATTATATCCAGATATTCTTTCCCATCTCCATCAAATATTCTGTATTTCATTTCAGCATTTTCTCCTTCGTCGCCATCATTGGCTTTGATTCGGCCCACAGTTGATCCGATTTCTGCCGACTCATAAGTGCTTAGGTGGTAAGAACCTTGAAAAATAGAAAGATTATGTTTTATGCAAAACATTATGCAAATTTAAGCTTTTTATTCGATAAGAAGAAATGCGCATAAACTACGATGGAAACACAAATTCCAGTATGCGCATTAAAAGAGGTCATGTGATTTTGTTATAAGAGATCATATGGAATGATAAAAATGTGTGTAAATGGACAAACCAGTAGGCTGAGCACATTGTAAAACATCTGAAATGTTGTATTGGTCATTCTAAAATGCCTTAATCATTTTCTGTTTTGTGTCTCATGCCTTCAAATGTCACCACGCGTTCATTGTGCCTTGGCATTGTCATCTGTGGCACAAGTCATTTATTAAATAAGGAATAAATTCACACAGCCTTTTCTACTGCAGCGAATTCCGGTTTTACTGTTGATATTTGGGGCCAGTTAATCAGGAAGTGACGATTTTGTTCTCTTTGACTCGTTGGATGGAAATGCTGCTTTATCTCACATCTTTTATGCGATATTCCAGTGTTGTGCATAAAGTTAATTCGCAGTTTTGAATGGAAACATACAGTAGCTAATGGTGGACTACACGACTGCATGTGCACAGTGTTTCTTTACAAGAGGACATTGTCATTTACTGGCATGTCAATCAATCTAAAGCATTTTTAATTTTCTGTGCAGATCCATGCGAATAAGATATTTTTAGTTGTGTTGTTGTCTTCACTCAAAGCTTCTCAAAAATGCAAATCAAAAACATCTGTTTTGAAGTCACATAAACATACTCTATTTTAAGCAAATAACCAATAATTTAGGCATTATTTTAGTACAATTTTCACAATCAGTTGTCTCATCTAAAAAAAATCCCTCAGAAATGCAATTAACATTTGCATCAAACGTTCAGTTCCAAAATTAAATGGGTTGTGGACCATATTATCTTTAAAAGTGCTTATAAATAAGTGAAATCTTACTGTAAGCAAAACGAGGCGGACTGTCATTAACATCTGTAAGGGTGACATTGACCATAGTGGTTCCAGACAGACCACCCATCTGCCCTGCCATGTCCTTGGCTTGTATAACCACCTGATAATCCTTACGCACTTCCCGGTCCATATTGGGAAGAGCTATTCTGACAATTCCTGCACACAAACACAAATTAAAATAAAAAAAATTAGCATAAAAACATGTAACATCAAACAGCAAAGTATAAAATATTGCGATCTTTTGCACCTTATATTCACCAAAGAACCTTTTAAAACTAATATATTTCATTTTGTACTAAAATATATAAACCAGATCAACTGTTTTCAGCATTGATAATAACAAATGTTTCTTAAGAGCCAAACCATTGAAGACTGGAGTAATGATTCTTCAGGTTTGCCAACACTGGAATACATTACTGTTCATTTGTGGGTCACTTACGTATGTATGTATGTATGTATGTATGTATGTATGTATGCATGTATGTATATATGTATGTATGTATGTATGTATGTATGTATGTATGTATGTATGTATGTACAGTATGTATGTATGTATGTACAGTATGTATGTATGTATGATTGTCTGTATGTATGATTGTCTGTATGTATGTATGTATGTATGTATGTATGTATGTATGTATGTATGTATGTATGTACAGTATGTATGTATGTATGTATGTATGTATGTATGTATGTATGTATGTATGTATGTACAGTATGTATGCATGCATGTATGTATGTATGTATGTATGTACAGTATGTATGTATGTATGTATGTATGTATGTATGTATGTATGTATGTATGTATGTATGTACAGTATGTATGTATGTATGTATGTATGTATGTATGTATGTATGTACAGTATGTATGTATGTATGTATGTACAGTATGTATGTATGTATGTATGTATGTATGTATGTATGTATGTATGTATGTACAGTATGTATGTATGTATGTATGTATGTATGTATGTATGTACAGTATGTATGTATGTATGTATGTATGTATGTATGTATGTATGTATGTACAGTATGTATGTATGTATGTATGTATGTATGTATGTATGTATGTACAGTATGTATGTATGTATGTATGTACAGTATGTATGTATGTATGTATGTATGTATGTATGTATGTATGTATGTATGTATGTACAGTATGTATGTATGTATGTATGTATGTATGTATGTATGTATGTATGTATGTATGTATGTATGCACGTATTGACGTGTGTTAAGATTAAAATTGGTATTCCATTTCACATTCATACACATTTCATTTACTCTGAAACGTTATTCCTTTTCATTCAAAACACATCTACAGTATATCCCTTTATCTTTTTTATTTTTAGTTTATTCTAAGACATTTTATGTAATATTTTATTTATTTAATTATACTTATTTATTTATTGCACCCCCAGTTAACTTATTGCAGTTATTATTTTATGCTTCCATTTTTCAGAATATTTTATCCAATAATAAATTTATCCCTTTGATTTATAGCGAGGGCCATTTATTCAGCTCCCCATGCGTTTATCTTAATATTTTTGCATCCATAACCTTTATATTACAACATTTATCAAGCTTAACTTAAACTCTCACCAGCAAAAGCCACAAAACAAGGCTAGAATAATAATTTGTTCCATTTCAAAGCAAATATTGTAGTAGTAGCGGATCTGTTAACCAGGCACAGCAGCCTGTGATCTTCATGCTTTAGACATTCCACCTGAAACGTCACATCCTCCCTTCACCTTGTCAAATGGCCTGAGGCGTACATCGTAGTAGTATGTCAGCAGAGAATATGTTTGTAACAAGATGTTTTGGAACACTCACCTGTCTCGGGCTCCACAGAGAAATAGGGCTGCCCTTGCAGGATGCTGTACACAAGTTTAGCACTGTTTCCATATGTGGCATCATCTGCGTCAGTGGCATTGACTTCTATTACGAAAGTACCTAGCCATTAGAAAGAAAAAAAAAAGATATATTTTTTATGTGAAGAGTAATGTAGCTATATTCTGAAGATAAATGGTCTGCAAATACTGTATTGTCATCCTTAATAAAACTAGCCATTGTCTCCCAAAGGAAAGAACTGATTCTGAACTACCATCATCAATAATTCCAGTCTTGCTTCCTGCACAAAACAGTCTAGGTTTTAACAAATCTGCATACTGGCAGCTTATGGTCATCATTAGCTGCTAGCGAACAATGTCTAGATTGAGCCTCAAACACTGTAGTTGAAGCTGAGAAGGTGCTTTGGGTTTGACTTGTTGTGAAGACGTTGTTTTCTGTGCTGTTAAAGAAAGTCTATTCTGTTACTATACTCTAACTATTCTATTACTGTTGTTTAAAAGTGCAGCTGAAATTTAAATATGGTAATGTCCATTTGATTTCTGACACCAATCACAACAGACTGAGCCATTTGACCAATCAGAGCAGAGTAGCCTCTGGGAAAAAAGAGGTTTAAAAACAAGAGTGGACTTTGAATGAACCGTTTTTTAGACTGTGTAAAAAAGATATTATATTGCAATGTAAATAATTATAATATTACACAGTATGGTAATGGCTGCATTTATTTTAACTATACTGTAAAAAAAATTAGAGATGCTCCGATCAGGATTTTTGGAGCTGATACCAAGTACCGATTTCTCGTCATGGTGATCAGCTGATACCAAGTACCGATTCTAATGCTTTAAGCATTAGATAACTTTAAAATTGCATAAAGCACATTTTTTATCCAAGTATGATTCTTAACTGGAGATCTCTCCTTTCCTAAAGGAATAAATGAAGTATGTTGCATATAATACTTTAAACACGTCTCTTAAAACCATTTAGTGTGGACACGTCATGGTTACAGAAAATAATAGATAAAACAGATTAAAAAAAGGTAAGAAAAATTACTGACAATGCAATTTGGAAACACTGCAAATGATGGAAGAATAACTCAACGAAAAAGTTTGGAGTGCATATGTGATGCATAAGAAGTTAAAATGCATCTTCCTCTGCTTGTAAACCCGTAAACACACACTTGCGATCGGTTCATGTGATCAGCCAGATTAGCGAGTACCGATCGAGTCATAAAATGTGATTATGAGCCAATACCAATCTCCGGCCGATCGAGCGGAGCATCCCTATTATAAAAATAACCTTGCTTTTAACAGTAAAAAACTTTAAAAATGGCATTGGCTGTGTCCAAAACCACTTACTACTCAGTAGGTACTGCATTTGAACTTAAGTGTACTACTCGACCGTTGGAAAAGTACATTCTATACAATATGAATGTGAGCAGTATGAATGGAATCGGACATACTACTTCTGCCATTTTGTCATGATCACGTTACTTGATTGCGTGAGTTGCGTAGTTTCACTACCATTCAAGAATTATCTCACGGGGCATCATGGGATAGCACAGCGTGCATCGGATAAACACTTCAGAGACTCGCCGGAAGTAGTAGATCACCTGGGCACTTCTTTAAACTCAATTTTAGTGTACTATATAGTATGCAATTTCAGATCGCAGCCATTGTCTCCCAAAATAAAGAACTAAAAAAAGACTTTCCCAGAATTAACTTTATGACACTTAAGATTATTATGTATTTCTATCATCAATGATAAATATTTGAGTTGTATGTAGTAATGCTTATTTCATTACTTTATTGTCATATGTGTAGCTATGGTGTTTAGTAGATTAGCACCTTTTATAAATTAGTATGTTTCTCTGCTTTTTACAATATAAGACCTGCTATTGGTTGTGTCTGTGTAAAAAATGTATAATGTGCAGATGTTAGTAAAACATTGGCATATTGACACTGTATAACTTAATGAAATACAGTATATATACACTGCATTTTTAACAGTAAAATTTGGTCAGCCACAGCTGCCATTTTTTACTGTTCATTTACAGACCTGATTCCAATGATGAAACATTGAAAGAACAAGATTATAAACACAAACCTCTAAACACAACATAATGATCTTGTAGGTGTATGTAGGTGTTTGCATACACAATCATTTAAAGTAAAGAGTTGATCATTTCATAGACAGAGTTTGTTTCAATAATAAATGCTTCTTTTGAACTTAATGCTGACAACACAAACCAAATAAAGTGTTTGAGGGGGAAAGTAGATGTTGTTTGCAGTAAATGGCATTGACGTCTGCACAACCTGAAGCCCCCAGTCATTGGAAAAAAAAAAAAAAAAACTGCCGTCTTGCTGACTGATCTGGCCACTGCTCCATTACGTTTTTATTTTTTTTATTTATTATAACCCTATATTACTGCCTGTCTGATGGATACAAGTTATTTCTGAGTTCAATTTTCAACTCTGACCAGTGGATTGTAAAAATAAACGTAATAGCTCAATAAAAAATTTAATTGATAGTCTAATAAATCATGGATTCACTAGCGTTGTCTGCAGCAATGTTTACCTCATCTCCAATGAAGAGTTTCTGTACACACACACACACACACACACACACACACACACACACACACACACACACACGCACACACACACACACACACACGCACACACATATACGCACATACGCATGCACATACACAAAGGATGTGCTCAGAACACAAACTATAAGCTACATAAAACATGTCTGAATCTCTGTGTGCAATATTTATTCCTGTTGTATGTTCTAAGAAACACACCACAAAGTGTTGAAATGTCTAGCCGGCGTCTAAGGCAGGGGTGTCCAAACTCGGTCCTGGAGAGCCGGTGTCCTGCAGATTTTAGCTCCAACTTGCCTCATCACACCTGCATGGATGTTTCAAGAAAGCCTACTAAGAGCTTGATTAGGTAGCCCAGGTGTATCTGATTGGGGTTGGAACTAAACTTTGCAGGACACCGGCCCTCCAGGACCGAGTGTGGACACCCCTGGTCTAAGGACAACGATATTCAATATCGTCCAATAACAACGTTATATAATGTTAATATTTGGTTGATTTTAGGTTGTGTTTGAAACTGACCAAAATCCAAAGTCAAGCCAACATCTTATGCTTTGTTCACACCAGACGCGACGAAGCATCAATCGTGAGTGATTTACATGTTAAGTCAATGCAAAGGCGTGAATAGACATCCTGTGGCACGAATGGCACGGCGCGAATTAAGCGTTTTGACGCACGTTTCGCGCAAATCGTTCGAGTTCAAAAATCTGTACTTCAGTGCACATTCGCTTCGCGTTAACCAATCAGGAGCTTGCTCTTGTGGGGGCGCGATTTGTGACGTAGCACCTGTTGTTGGTGTCCCAGGGGGAAATCCTCCAGCCGACACCGACAACAGTTCATCAAACTGGGCTCGGCTCAGTCAGAAGCACTGAAAGTCTCCGTCATCCAAGTTAAGTTTCTGGAGGAGTTTATGAGCTCACAGAGCTGGGTGCACCTCTGAAAGGATCTAGTGGACTCAGACACTGCTCCAAATGTATCGACGCTGTTTGTCAGCCTTCATAAAAGCACATAAACACAGTTATTTTCTAAATAAAATCCTTGTTAGCCATTTAGCAACAAAGCTACAGTCACCGGGCAGACTGTCTGTACTGAAGTGAATTTGATGCGCGAATGAAGCGGATTTGATGCGCGAATGAAGCGGATTTTGATGCGCAAATGAAGCGAGTAAAGTCAAATGTTCACGCGTCTATTTACGTGCGAATATTTCGATTTATCTGCGCGTTCTGCATCTGGTGTGAACACAACATAAAACCAACGTCATATTGACGTCAAATACTAACATTTATTAGTCAGGTATGGCAACCAAAATTCAACATCTGATAGACATCATAGTGGTAACTACTACACAACGTCAAGCTGTAACATCACAATTGATAGTTGATTGATTTTAGGTTGGATGTTGGACGTTGAGATCAGCCAGACATTGGGTTCTGACCTTAACCCAATTTTCATTTGCAAACGAAATGCAACGTCCCGCGACATTGGGGTACACATCAGTCTGACGTCATGTTGACGTCCTGTGCCTGCTGGGTGTTCATATTTCCGTTTGTAGTTTAAGTGGTTTAATCTTCTTAGCAGGTCTTGGTCCACTTGTTTCAAATGGCAGTGTTCACACTTATTCAAAGGGACTAACAGAGCAGTCTTAGGGTTGTCACGATACTGGAATTCGATACTAATTGGTACTGAAATTTTAAAAACGTCCATTTCACATGAACATTTTCTCCAATGTTGCTGTATCTGTGGTTACACGCAGTAAACAGCAGAGAGTTCAGTAAACTGATGACCTTCACGGCCAATCACAGTCATTTCTGTTGAGCATGTGAACACAATGGCAAATCAGCGATGTTTAAGAACGTGCTCCACATCGCTTAAAGGTTTGCAGGAAACGGACGTTTTTAAAATGTCAGTACCGATTGGTATCAAAATCCAGTATCGTAACAACTCTAGTCACACCACACTTTGCTTTAATAAATCCAAACCTACAATGTTTGAAAACACGTCAAGTCTCCTACAGTACATCATGCTAATGCTCAAAAACATCAGTGTCAAAAAAATGTCCTAATTCGTCAAAGTCTACAATCTAATCAGAATTAGTGTGAATTAGTGTGAAATGTCATATTTATCTCAGAGTCCTTTCAGAACTACTCAATACATTAACTTTATTTACACACTGCATGCCAATATTTATTTCTCCTTAGGCATTTAAGAATGAATGTCTGAGACAAAGTCAATATTTCAATCAAATATAATTGAGAGCATAACTGAGTCTGCAGAACTGTGAAAGAAAACCTCTGAGCAATAAAATATTCCTTTGGGTAGCACTAGAGATATACAATTGCTTTAATAGTAAGATTAAAATGATTTCTCTCACGTATTTTTATGGGATATAAAACAATATAATATAATATAATATAATATAATATAATATAATATAATATAATATAATATAATATAATATAATATAATGTAATATAATATAATAACTTTACAAGCTCTCAATAAATTTATTATCAAGGGGAACAGCCATGAAAAGAAAACAGCCGGGTGTTTGTTTTGTTTCCAAAACTGAGTTATTAGCATTCATAATAGTTCAAAGGCTATATTGCCTCTAACCTAGATTTACCATCATTCCTTAAACCAGAACACACAGATGGAGTTGATTTTGTCCTAGAGTTGTGTGTCAGAGGGTAATGAGCGCTTCATAATGTGATGACACTTGCCCCTTGATTGAGGGCAATAATTTCATAAATAAGATGTACGGTCCCTAATATTAGATTCCAGCTCATATCAGAGAAGGAAGAGCATCATTAGATTTTCTTTGGGGAGATGATACCAAACAGACTGCTTCACTGCTTGAGGACTGACTTGATTGGAAACGGGATAACCAGAGGTTATTATGATATTACTGAGAAGCAGCATGAATCCGCTGAATATTCATGCGCTGTGAATATGTATGGTGTCGTGTCACTGCTAGCACAGAGCCACTGATTGTGTGAGACAGTGGTGATAGATGATGTGCGAATGGGAATTAGATGTAAATAGAAAATGTGATAAGATGAGCAAATAGAATCTCTTCCATCAGCACTACATCAGGACTCAAGAGATGCAGTGGCTTGCGGGCACTTTTACTGTTTACATATATTTGCATTTGACTACCTGCAGCACATACTGTACTATTAAATGTGCATTCCTAGAAAACTGCTACTTAAAGGTAATACGGTTATTTTGGATTATTAATAGAGTCATTGTAGTAGATGCATTTGATCGATCTATCTATCTATCTATCTATCTATCTATCTATCTATCTATCTATCTATCTATCTATCTATCTATCTATCCATCCATCCATCCATCCATCCATCCATCCATCCATCCATCCATCCATCCATCCAGCCATCCAGCCATCCATCCATCCATCCATCCATCCATCCATCCATCCATCCATCCATAAACCTGTGTGTAACTGTATTTGGGTTTGACAAAAATCAAGTGATCTTCGGCAGCTAGGCAGAGGCAGACATAACCATCAGGCAAAGGCAGGCCCTACAATAAAGAAAAGTAAAATCTCATTGTACCAACTTTAATATTATTGCATTTTTTTTTTAAATGCCGAAATAGCATCAGAATGGTGAAATAATAGGCATTGAACAGGAAGGGTAGGGAACCCTGAACACCACCACTGTTGGACTATTCCATTATTTGCTTCACTGCGTATCTGCAGAACATCTGAAGTGATTGACAAACAGCAAGCCCAAAGCAAAGACTGTATACAAATGCTGCAGATTAAACAGAGCTAGAATGAAGCAAAGCTACCTAAGATGTGCTGGTAAAAGGAGGAAATGGGAGAAATGCAAAACTACCAAAGGTTAAAAACATTTTTGTAAAACCATAGTGGAACCTTGTATATCCAACTTGTTTCGACATCTTTGTCTTGCCTACCTTTAAGTTGAAAAGAAAACATTCTACGTGCTGTATTTATTCCAATATAACTAAATTTGCTTTTGGAAAAAAAAAAATCTAGCTAGATTTGCTGTTTAGATGTGCTAAAATGTTGCACCTGCTGGTTACAACCGAGCAACTACAACAAGAATAACAAAACATAAAATCTGATATATTTTCATTAGCTGTACATTAAAACAGTTGAACGTGGGCTTAAAAAAACATGGTATAGTTCACTGATTATGTATTTCATGTGTTGCTACTGCATGCACACACTAAGCTCCTTCAATTAGATGTATCCTAGGTGAAAACAAATCTGGGGTGGGTTTCCGAAAACCATGGTTAGCCAACTAAGGTCGCAAGTTCCGTCGTTACAAACATAGTTTGTTGATTTGGCGTTTCCAAATCCATCGTTCCAATGAACATTCGTAAACTGCGTCGCAAACTTGCATGCTTGCAACGACACCTCTGGAGCTGTAGTTAGAAACATACTGTAGTTCCTGGCTGTGTTCTATTCCCATCCCCCCTATGCCCTATTCATTTAGAACATTCTAACATTTAAACTTGGAATGATTTAAAAAGAAAAAAAAAACAAGTCATCACTCTTAGGTGTAATTTGCTTTCAAAATATTTTTACAATGCAGTTTCAGTGATCTTCATGTGTACAATTGCGCTACCCTCACAGTGCACTTTGAAAACACAGCCATGGCTCATGACG
The DNA here is from genome assembly GCA_903798195.1 of Danio kyathit. NCBI lineage: Eukaryota > Metazoa > Chordata > Actinopteri > Cypriniformes > Danionidae > Danio > Danio kyathit. Next base: position 33,535,114 of record LR812520.1, on the reverse strand, counting down.
AAAGCTATGGGTAACCTATTATTTAAAAGTGGAATTTATGTTACTGTACGTCACCAAAGCTTGTGAAAACAAAAAACATAGCATACATTAATGCGTTCAATTGATAGTAGGTTATTTATTAAGTATCTGTACTTTATATGACATAAGCCTGTTGGTTAGAACATTTCTGCAGTGGTTTGCATGTGTGAAATTGTAAAAATAGACTTTTCAAAAAGTAAAAAAATAAATAAACAATATCCTACTTATTATTAATAATAATAATAATAATAATAATAATAATAATAATAATTGTCATCATCATCATCATCATTAATATTATTAAGTATATTAAGTAGGATTTTTTTAATTTCCTAATAAATAATAAATATTAAATTTCATTTCCTAATAAATAGCCTTATTATTAATTTATATGAATTATATATGATATTAGAATATGTGTTAGTTTTTGTAAGTGATTTTATGTTTTAGAATTGAATATGTAATGTTGTCAATAATATTTGTAAAGGAAACACAGGCCCTATATGTGCCATTTACATATATTTTAAATTAATATGGAAAGCGAGTGCATGTTTTTACCAAAACTAATATTGGATTTTTTTTTTTTAAATGTGTGTGTGTGTGTGTGTGTGTAAAACAATATAATTTGCACAAAGAAAATATGGGGTGAAGTTGTTACCACCCCGTTTAGAGCATCGTTATGGGCGTTTTACATTATAACTAATGTGGTTCAAACTATGGATCTGAAACAGAGAGCAAACGATGCATCGTATTATGATAGTTCAGCCGTGAGTTACATCGTTGTTTGGGTGAAACACACCCCTGGTCAGAAAATTAGTATTATTAGAGTCTAATCACAGATAAGTTAAATTTTTTTTGTAAAGAATTTGTACATTTTTATTTCACAATAAGAAAACACTAATTATTTAACGTGTGTGAGTGTGAATGAGTGTGTGGATGTTTCCCAGGGATGGGTTGCAGCTGAAAGGGCATCCGCTGTGTAAAATCGTTCTGGATGGGTTGGCGGTTCATTCCGCTGTGTCGACCCCGGATTAATAAAGGGACTAAGCCGACAAGAAAATGAATGAATAAATGAACAAATCAAATTAAATTAAATTAAATTAAATTAAATTAAATTAAATTAAATTAAATTAAATTAAATTAAATTAAATTAAATTAAATTAAATTAAATTAAATTAATAATAATAAAAAAATTATTTAATAAAAGCATAGACAACATTTTAAAATAAAACAAAACAAATCCGTAAAGTAAAACAATACCAAAAAGAACAAAACAAAAGTAATTATATGTAAACATTATACTGTGAAGACAACAACGTATTAAAATTAAGCAAATAAAAAAAAAAAAACATAATAAATACAGATTACTTTTATCTAAATGCTCCACTTCATAACAGTACATGCTCAAGCGACTTGTCAAAGGAAGGATAAAAAACAAAACCCCTCTAAAATCCAATAGCACCGCAGCATCCTTGACCTTAAAAACACTGCAGTGACAGCAATATCACACCCTGGTGCAGTATTCCAGCCTGACAGCAAATGCACTTCAAATAACAACAAGGGGAGAAAAAGTAATTTTCATTCACTCACCGACGTCTGACATTTCAGGTACACTGGCAGCGTAGACAGCCCTGGTAAATTTGGGCTCGTTGTCATTGATGTCATGTATCTTGACAATGAATTCAGTGGCAGGCTCCAGGGGGAGGCCCGTGATCCTGTTGAAAGCCTGGGCCTGCAGTGTGTAAGAGGACTTTTCCTCTCTGTCTAGTCTCTGTGTAGCATGTAAATCCCCAGACTTCTCATCGATACGAAAAACTGTGCCTGCTCCTTCCCCAGAGAGAACGTATCTGGCAGTGCCGTCGCCTCGGTCTTTGTCTGAGCGAAGCTGCATGGGCAGAAAGCAGATCGAGTTTCAACCGCACATTCGATATTTGCCAAATCTGAATGGATATTTTCAAATCAAACACTCCAATCAAACACTAGCAGAGCGATATAAAGTTGCTCCTTCAGCAAAATGTTAAAACGATATGCTGTCATCTTTTATTAAGCAGTGGACTTCGGCTAGTCTTATTTTCAATCATGAAGAAGAATCTTTTGGAGGGAAAGCTCTCGAGGGACAATAGACACTCATGAAAGCCACAGACTCTTAAAAGTAGAAGTATTCAGAATGTGTTCCATTAAATACTAATGAAGCTTTTAGTCTGTTTTTACCACTGCGTTTCCATTTACATTTATATATATATATATAAAAAGCTTTCAGAACATGAGTGATTTGCATGATTTAATCACTGTTCTCTTGTATTGATTGTTGTTGGAAACCAAATCAATAGTTCTCTATAACACAATAAAGAGATTAGAAAAAGGAAAACAACAGCAGTTAAGAAAACATCTGATTAGCCATATGAATCAAGCTCTGCAATTCACCAGCATTATTTATGAATATCAGATTATTAAAATCATACTGTTGTGATTTTTGTGACTACAGACTTCACTGTAAAAAAATATCAGTTAAATCAAATTTTTCATATTTCATAATTTTCAGATTTGTTCCATTTATTTATGGCTACGAATTGCTTTATGGGACCTTGATATCTGCTCTGTCGACTTTTGATGTTGAAAATTCAACTGTGCAGTTTAGCAAAGCGACTTTTATTGACATTTTAATTGTTTGAAACAATGTATTGTATAATAAATACTGTATAAGTTTGGAAATAAAAACTGTCTGCGAAACATTTCCAAACTTTGTCCCATGCTGCCCTTTTTCGTTGTTGAAAAATGAATTAACACCTTTGTATTTTCCTGTATTGACTATTGTAATGCTTTGCTAGCTGGAGTTCCAAAAGCTACCCTAAACAACTGTCCGTTGTACTGTGCGTTCACACCGAAGGTGACAACGCTGTCCATCTTTTGCTCCGCAGACGAAAGCGTCAAAATTTGCTACATTGATCTTGTATTTAAAGGGCCGTTATTCTTGCGTAAAAACATGCTTACTAGCGTGAAAATGTTGTTGATAAAATTGATTTAACGATGGAAGATCAAGTTGTTGCGTGTGGTGTGGCTTTGCTCCACTTATTCAATATGAGTCCATGTCTGAAATATTCTGAAGCAGAAATACTGTTTTGTATTGTTGTTATAATTAGCATGATATTCCCCTTTTTTTAAGAAAAAAAAAGATAACATTAATGCAACTCGCCAGTAACTTTTTTTAAATGTACAGTTTAAGTCAGAATTATTAGCCCCCTTTTGAAATTTATTTTCTTTTTTAAATATTTCCCAAATTATGTTTAAAGGAGCAGAGAATTCTTCCACAGTATGTCTGATAATATTTTTTTTCTTCTGGAGAAAGTCTTATTTGTTTTATTTCAGCTAGAATAAAAGCAGTTTTTAATTTTTTTTAATCACCATTTTAAGAACAAAATTATTAGCCCCTTTAAACTAATTTTTTTTTTCGATAGTCTACAGAACAAACCATTGTTATACAATAACTTGCGTAATTACCCTAACCTGCCTAGTTAACCTAATTAACCTAGTTAAGCCTTTAAATGTCACTTTAAGCTGCATAGAAGTGTCTTGAAAAATATCTAGTCAAATATTATTTACTGTCATTATGGTAAAGATAAAATAAATCAGTTATTAGAAATGAGTTATTAAAACTATTATGATTAGAAATGTGTTGAAAAAATCTTCCCTCTTTTTGAAATTGTGGAAAAAAATAAACAGGGGTGCTAATAATTCAGGGGGACTAATAATTCTGACTTCAACTGTATGTCCCTGTAAGAAAATATCATAAACAATTGGAAATCCAGTGATTGCAATAATCAAACACCTGGGAACAACTGCGGTCGGAACCAAAGTTTATAGTGACTGCATTCTCTGGACTCAAGCATTGGATTTCTGGTTTGACTCATAGATATATACACTAGATATCGCATACGGACTCTGAGCATACATCAATAGCGCCGCCACATTTGTACAGTGCTCCTAGGACAAATGTCAATTGACCGCACTAGTCAAGACGCTGAAGATGCTGGACTTTAGCGATGTGTACGGGTGTAGTAACGAGCAAATAAAGAAAACAAAGCACAAAGGCAGAATATTTCATATAGGTAAGATTTACGTTTTTGTATGTTATGAACTTTTGTGCTAAACAGGTAACGTTATTAATGATACTTAATTAATAATAAAGATAAAGATAATAAAGATAAATTCACTTACTGCACTGTCCATATGGTAAAGTAGCACGAACTTGCACTAAATACTAGGCTTATGCTAGTTTTGTTGAATAAAATAAGCAAACAATGTAAATGAAATATGACAAGATGCTGCAGTGCTAGAAACTTGTATTATTGTCGGCTGAGTGAACGAGTCGTTCATAACAGAGATTCATTCACAAACGAATCACTCCCTCTGTTAGAATAAGAAGTGAAAGCAGGAGAGGGGGTGTGTTTCAGGACATGGATTAGATCAGATTTAACAGGCAGGGAGGATAATACATTTCCATGCACACAAAACACATGCTCTTTATCGGCAATGCCGTGTAGTCACTTATCCATCGCTATACAAAAGGGATGTAAAATTATAATTTTCTTCATTTAAAAAAAATATTTGCATAATGACCACCGGAAAAACTCCCGATCATAGATATGTGTATATATCTCTGGCTCTGGATGGCCAGTCCTCCACTGCACCTTGATCTCACATTCATTTCAAAGAAACGCAACCCAGTACTAAAATGGCGGCTCTATTGACGCATTCCTTCCAATAGACAACAACAGGGTAGGCGACATCTAATGTAAGTATCTATGGGTTCGACTGGTTAGTGCCGAGCTGCGTCACAGCTCATTACCATGAAGTTGATTTCAACTCTTCTCAGTGTTGCCAGACGTACGATAATTATCGTATTTGTACGATAATTTCGACCTCTGTACGATGTACGATCAATAATGTAAAAAATCCTATAATGTACAATAATTTCAGAATTTTATGGCATTTAAAATGAGTTTCATTGTAATCTTAGGGCTTCTATACTTATTGATAGCTACATCTTGTGTCTGATGTCTGTGAGGAGAAGGTGGAGTTAGACACGTTTTCTATCCAATGACTAGTTTTTATCTCATCTTACGTTACATCTTCTCAGCCAATCAACGTGGAGAATAGCACTCTCACGAGTTAACATTCCTGCTGCGCGCGGCCGTGGTTCAGTCAGTTGTTTTCAGGTTGAGGTCGGTCAAGTTTTATAAAGTATTGCTGAAAAGGAAGGTGAGAAGAACAGGATGTTCTTGCCCTTGATGTTCTCGCTTTCCCCCCATTCAAATGCATCATGGAAATGTGTTTTTTTTAAAGTTAATCTCATCAAAACAAAGCCACGAGATCGGCTCATTACAGATCCTCTGGATGGGCTCGTGCACACCCTCAGACTGTTAAAAATTCGGGAGGGTGCACTGCTTTCAAGCCAACCAGCACTATGTTGTGCTCCACGTAGGCATCATATTTATAGAGGAAAAGTTGGTTTTATATTCCACATTCGTTCATTTCGAAGTCTCTATATTGTTTACCATGTTACTTTGAATATTCGATCGAAATTAGCATGCAAGTATGACTTCAAAACAACATTAACACTGTTTATTTGACTGTGAACAATGTTGGACTTTGATAGTCATTGGCTGCTTATATGATTTTGCTATTTAGAGTTTGCAAATAATACTTTTATGAAATTATATTATTAAGGGGAAAGTCCGAATGTGCGAATATAAAATCAACTTTACCTCTATATCATATTTGTAACGCAAAATGAATCCCTCAACATCTGGCAACACACGCAGGTTTTCAATGAACCTTCCCACTAAGGTACGCCTATGTTCTTTTATTTTTTTTTACTTATTGTGGTAATTTTCACGTTGTGTCAAAACTCTATTTGTCTAGATAATAGCTGTATACTCTCCGTTTGACTCTTGTACGATAATTTTGCTCCAAATACGATAATTTTGAGGTTCTGGTACGATACTTTCACATTTCCAATCTGGCAACACTGACTCTTCTCGATGCCCACACCGGCGAACAGGCACCACGCCGCTGCTCGAAGCTGGCTCCCATTGAAAATAAATGATTTCTGTCAGTTACTGTCAGTTTATTCCCAGACAATATGTCACATCAAACTAGAAATGTCTAAACGGATATTTTTTTACAATGTAAATACAGATATGGCTACTAAGAACGCGCGTTTCTGCACGCGCAGTACTGCAATTTGTCACCCGCAGTTACGCGCTTTACTGCGGCTGTAAAGGCCACCTTTTCATAAAAAAATAAAAAATATTTCTGTGCTTTACGGTGGCGCATGGAACAACCGCTTTTCCATTGACTTACAGTAGTTGTCATGCGTATTTCGGTGCATGGACAGTATTTGTGTACAGGAGCGCTCGATTCAGCTCCCTCGATTCCTCCAGCGGCTGGGTTTCTTTATTTATTTACAGTATTTTGGAGAACAGGCCCGGTTTGGCTAATCAGGAGGACCGGGAGAATTCCCGGTGGGCCGGTCTGTTTTTTAGCCGCGAGGGCCGGTGTCCGCATTTACTCGTCACAGCTGAATCAGTTTAAATATCAACAGATCATCGTCTCATTCATCAACGACCGAGGAGACGTGCGTATTGCTTTATTTCTTCTTGCTAAATAAGATATGTAAATTATGAATATTCAAACAAACCTATGATTTTCGACAACAATCTGTTCCAACATTACACAAAAATTAATAAGCCATAATGAAATTAATACGAGCGAGTAACATTTCAGCTCTCCGTCCATGGACAGCGACAACATTAAAATCATTGTTACATCTCTCGATAAAACATTTCCTGATAATTTACCTTTAGTCAAATGGACAATGATATTTTTGAAGTAGCATGTTGAGCTGAGAAAAAGTAAATACGAAACTAAGTTCAAAAATAAATGAACGAATCTGCATTCAGTTTAGCATTTTCATTTCATATTCTTACAACATTAACATTCATGTAATTTATTTAGGTAAAGTTATTGTTTGAATTAATTACCATAACAATGATAACAATTATACTTCATTTGAAGAAACACCAAAATTATGTACGCAAACTAAAAATCTGGGTATAAGAACATGCCTAAAATGAAACATTGAAATATTAGGTGAAAGTCATTAAAAAGAGACACACAGTATTCATTGTTCCTGTTAAAGCCTCGGTAGGGGACAGAAAAGTTCCCCTAATTGAAGAATCACCCCGATACATCCCACTGGCTGGGTCATTCGGTTTCCCTTAAATGAGTTTATTTGCCCTAAAGCTGTCCAACTGTCACTGTCTGATGCTTAATTAAATTTTAACCAGTCGGATGAGGCTATATGGGCTCCAACAGGCTTCAATGAATTTCAAAAAAATCTAATAAGCAGGTGTTTCATGTGTTTATGAGTGTAGATGGAGGTCCAGCATCTGGTCAGAGTCATGGACATTTAATGCATTTATCCTGGACACTAAGGGCTTTTTTTTTTTTATAGACAAAAATGACCAGCTGACCCCTCAAACACACTCAACAGGATAACAAACATGCTTGTCATTCACATTAACTGATAGAAAGGGCAAATGAAAGACAGGAAAACATCAGAAAGTGGAATGTTTTAAAAATATTTAGCTATTTATTTGGCCCAGCATGGGTTGTTTTTCTAATCACAAGGTCCCTAGACAGTGTTCATTTCACCCATACTGCCCTGCAAAGGCAAAATGCAGTAACTTCATTAGGCTAAAAATGAGAAATGGCACATTCAGGTTATGGATAACAGGCCCGTAGCCATCCTGGTTAAAGGGGAGGTTCTGTTTTGCAAAAAAATAATAAAAATCTTTTTTGTGTTTATTTGACTCATTTTCTTTTCATTTGAGGTTTAAAAACTGCATTTTTTATGACATTTTAAGCACTATTTTTTTCTGCATTAGCTTATCGGGTGGTAAGCAATTTTTTAATGTACCAAAAACATCTCCTAATTATTTAGCATAAAGTTAAAATTGTTTAAATAAACTTAGTTTAAATTAGTTTAAATAAAGCAAAAATTATTTATACTTATTATTTTTAAAATACACATTTATCACAACATATATCATTAAAAAAAGGAATCTGTTAAAGTTTTAAATTAAAAACTTTAAGAACTATAATAAAACTATAATAGCTATAAGGCAAATAATAAACTGGCCAGCACATTCAATTTTCCTCTGTGTGAATTTGGCCATTTGAATAATAAAAAAATGAAAACATAATAATAATAACATAGAGCTTTCCAATTTTTGTAGTTTCTCTTGTAAAATAGTACACATGAAAACTGAAAAAGGGGGTGGGTCTTTCGAGCCATCCAAACACCCCCTGGCTACAGGCTTGCTATATCTTGAGGCAAATTTGTTGTTTTCCAGTGTGCTTCATACAATTAATTTTGCTAGAAAACAAAAATTTTAAAACAATCTAGCAAGTTAAGATATTTTGCCTTTGTAGGGTAGTATAAACATGTTGCGGTGGGTAAATATTTGTAATTTGTTCATATTACTTGTAAACAGTTCTCCATATTTTGTTTCGAGTCAGTACTTCAGCAGGTACCAAACTGACAAAGTCACAAGAATTGAGGATTGTGTAATTGTTTCCCAATTAATTATTTTAGGGCTGCAGATTAAAAAAGGCTAAATACTACATAGATAATCTGTTTTTGATATTAAACATGTTCTTACAGTATGTGTCCTTCTTGCATTTATATGGCATTAACCAGCAGATGCCCTCAGCTTATGAAGATTTAAACAGTCAGTGCATAATTTTGTGATGCAGTTGGTTCAAATGATTCAGTGTTTTAAAACCTTGTTCTCATTGAGTACATTTATATGGACACCAATATTCAGATTTTAATGTGATTAAGACAATACTCTGATCAAGAGTCTACCATGTAAACAGCGATTTTTGATTAATTTAATCTGATTAATTTAATCTGATTCAAACAGAAATCAAATTAAGACATTTTAGTGCAGTACAGACATGTAAACGCTGCAATCAAACTATTACCATTGTGTATGATTTTCACTGCATTTTGCAACAGGATAGTCTACACAGACAGCTGTCTGACACTATTCTCTGCACCTACCGAGTCAGAAAAGGACCACAGACACCTGCATTGCGAAATGCCAAGGTTTCTTTCTTTCCGTACGGTGTGCGGTATCAAATTCCAATAAAACAACACTTTTCCAGCAGTTCATACTCACATCCAATATCTCGATTGTCATGGGGGCATTCATGAAATGTTTATGAATGAAAGTGAAAGTGACAAACTGCAGTTAAAGTTGACAAAATTAAACACCCAAAATTACCTGAAACTCCGGAGAAAACGTGGATAACGTGTTGATGCAATGACGGTAATCGAATTATGTGCTATAACATGTAAAACGGGATCATGAAAGAAACAAGCAACTCATAAAGCAACTCATGTAAACACCTTAATCATATTATTGTCTTATACAGATTAAGGCAAATAATTTGATTACTGATGTCCACTTAAAAATAGTCATTGTCAGTATTATTTTATTATTAAGTATTATTCTGAAGAAATGTGTGATTGGGAACTGTGATTAAAGTGTTTATTTATTTATTTATTTTTCCATTATTTTTATTTGTAATCATATATTTTTTTAATCAAAATGCTTTTTCACTTTCAACAGCATGTCACTAAGCAGATACCCTTAAAATAATATCTTCATCACGGAAAAGGTTTAAAGTACTTGTAGGGTATTATAAGATATTTGTTTATTATAAGATTTAATTTACACTACTTTTATACTCAAAATATATTAAATGTTTCTTCTGCTGTTTGCAGCTTACTTTGAAGCAATATACTTATGTGATTATCAGGTTTTACTTGAAAAAGGAAAGTAAATACTAAGTACTAAGACATGTACCAATCATAAGCTCCTTTCACACACACAGACCTTTCCAGAAACTTGCCAGTAATTCATGCCCTTTTTTAAAAATACCGGTAAATGTGTTCTGGCAATTTTCCGGAAAAAGAAGTTGTATAATTACCGGTAATTTGCCGGAATGCTGCGCTGGTTGAATGCAGAAGGAAAATTGCCAGAAAGAACGCGTTCACGTTTAGAACGCGCTGACATGAGATGTCTACTCCAGCCAATCAGAACATTCAGACGCATTCACATCTGTGCTGTTTATGAAAATAAAAACCTTTGAATATTTTTCCAGACACATTTAGCTGCTAGATGTTAGTCAGATAACAATTCTATATTTCTTCTTAATGCCAGCTGTGTAAAAATTGTCAATAAAATGCTTATGATACAGTACTCTGGTGAGCGCTAGCACACACACACACACACACACACATTATGTACATCTCAACATGCGAAAGTGTTCCTCCATACGTTTTCATCAATGCTGTTCACTACTCTTATCCATCCACAGAATTTGTAATGTAGTCAAGTGTGTAAACATTTAGCTGCGGTTCACGCTTCTGCCTTTGGATGTCTCAGGGACAAAGCAGCTTCATGAATGCTAAAGCTTTAAATAAAAGTAAAACCATCAACAAAAACCTGACCCCTTCTATGTTTACAAACACAAGCGTAGCTATTTAGAGGTCATTTCTGGTTAATGATGTCAGAATTTACCGGTATTTTGGAATGGATGTGTGAATGGTCTTTTCCGGAAAATTTCCGGAACGTCCTTGCCTGTGTGAACAGTGCTTTTTTGAATTTACTGGTAAAGTCATTCCGGAAATTGACCGGTATCACTGTGTCAAAGGGGCTTAAAGAAACAAAACATTCTTGTTAATGCAAATCTATTCTTTTGTGGTTGTCATTATATTAGTATGTGATATATTTGCTTAAAAAAAAAAAAACATTTTAACCGTATTAAACATTTTCCCACAAGTTCTGTGCGTATACAACACAGTCAGTGTTTTAATAACAGGGGAATGTGCCGCTGAATGTCAGTATGGACTCCTCTTTCATGTTTAATGTGGCATAAATATAGCATGCCTCCGAACTGCGGCTTGATGAATTGCAGTCCCTTCCTTCACACAGTCACTGCAGATGGGTTGGAAGTCAATGGTGGGGAATGAAAAAGAGTGAGTGAAATAGCCCATAATTGTTGATTCCTGTCAGGTCTCTGCGGAGCCACTTTGTCCTGGAAATGAGAGCGGTAAAAAACTAAACCCTGCTACAAAGTATTCTGTCTCGAAATGACTCTCTCCCACTCTCTTTCACTTGCTGTCTCTCTCTGCCTCTGTGAATATTCATGCCTCAGCGAGTGCGTAATGCATATTTGCATTACTTTATGTTCTTTGATGATGACATCAAGTTTGTTGAAGTGCCTAGCACACAGCACCGTGTTTAAATCTAATGTCAAACCATATAACCCTCGGAAAAACAAGTAAGGTGTGCAAATAAATAAATAAATGCGTTGAAATTTCAACTGTAATTATGAATGAATGAACATGAATCTAGTATTTAGTAGATATAACCACTTTGGCAGCAATATTTTAATGCATTAAGACATCAAGCAATTAGAATGTATAGGAACAGAGGAAGTATTTGGGTCACGTAGAGGAGATAACTTTATAGTTATTGAGTTATTGAACCAAGAGGCATTCTGGATTCACAAACTTAAATTGCTTAGCTCAAACGGTATGACCGAAGAATTAGATCTTTCAGTTTGCCTTTAAAGGAACACTCCACTTATTTTGAAATATAGGCTCATTTTACAAGTCATCTACAGTTAAAACAGTTAAACCATCTTTGAATCTGTTCAGTTAATCTCCAGGTCTGGAGGGGACACTTTTAGCTTAGCTTAGCATAAATCATAGAATCGGATTAGACCTTTAGCCTTACATTTTAAAAGCTTGCCTTAAAATTACAAAGAGTTTAAATAATTTTTCTTTTAAAAGCCTGACTCTTATAGTTACATCATGTACTAATAGCTCATTCTAGTTTAATAATTAAGGAATTTTGCTGTCGTACTACAGATGTGAACCTACTCTGATCTCCCAGTTCAGTTTAGCTACGATTATCATGCCATTGATTCAGTTCAATTCGTTATCTCGGTGCATTGACGATGCTTTCCACAAACAATTTTAGATTTTACTTCACAGCACAAGAATTCTTGTATTAAAGTGCATCATTTTTAAATGCATTTTGTATTTATTTGTACTCAAATCTTTAATACAAGTAGTCAGATATATGTTCGGTACCTTTAATTTTACCTGCTCAAAGAAAACTCTCTTTTTGAATGCATCAAACAAAACTCAAGTACAGTACATGCACAGAACAACATGAGCATTTAAAGCAAATAAACAAATGTAAATATCACCCGCTTGCTTTTTGAGCCTTGTCGAGTTGTTAAACGCTTATGATTGGTCACTCGCTCAACAGAAAGGGCTGGGATTGGCGAACATATTAACCGGTTATACATAATAACCAGTTAGGATCTGTTACTGAACCGATACCGAATTGTCCGCGTCTGCATTGCAGTGCATCGAAAAAACTATTAATTTTGACACCCCTATGTCATACTATTCCTGCAGCAGGTGACATTATACTGTATAATGCAGTGACTTGAAATTGGCCTTTTGTACAATAAAGAGTGTGTTGCAACTACGGAGACATAAACAACATATTTAGTATGATTTGATGTATTCAACCAACAAATCAGCCTCTTCCATTCAGAGAATTACAACTATTTATAGTCCTGAAATAGTTCATGAAAAGCACCCCAAATGAGGGGCGATGACACGACATACTGTATACGAGCCCATATGCTGTATTTTTGCTCCTTTAGATACCCACATTGTATTTTTCTACATGAAAATGTTAATATGTTGTATTTGAAACTACGTAATATCAGTGCATTGTACAATATGGGCTTTTTTAACAAACATTAAAATAAATAAATATATATATATATATATATATATATATATATATATATATATATATATATATATATATATATATATATATATATTAGTGCTGGGCCGTTAACGGCGTTAACGTGCTGCGTTAACGCGAGACTCTTATCGCGCGATAAAAAAAATATCGCCGTTAATCTATTCTCAAAGTTGGGTTGGGAGCTGGGTCTATTCTACGCAAGCTATGATGGCTTTCACCTTGATATATTACCGCGGATGTATACCTGACCGGTGAGCCGTCTGCTCTATTGAATCAAATCAGCAGGATGCCTGACTCTAACTGCAGTTTCACTTTTCATTTATTCCTTCGTGACAAACTGGGGTAATAAAGACGCAAATACGGAGTAAGGACAGGTGAGAGAGTTATGGAGTTTAATAACGCATGCCAAATGGTAAGAAAAAAAAACTTCCGCATTTCGCGATGTGTGTGTGTGTGTGTGTGTGTGTGTGTGTGTTTGTGTATGTGTGTGTGCAGTCCTTTCTGACAGCCGCGTGTGGACCTTGTCGGAAAATATGGCGAAAGGTCCTAAAGACCGCCGTGTTTACTTCAATAATGCCACTAAAATCTGCATACTCCACGTCTTAATTCCATTTCTGTTTTGTTCAGTGCTGACTTTAGTCTGATTAAGCTCATCAGAATTCGATGTTTGGAGCTTATGTAGGCCTACAGTTCAACATTCATGTTTAACTGAATAAACAGTTAGTAAACACAAGTAAGTAAACACATCTTATTGAACATCATTTATTTTCATCACCAATTATCATAGTAGAACAGTTTCTCAAGCAGTTTGTGATGCATTTTGGAAACATTTTGGAGATGAGACACTGGTCTAATGCGACACCCGGCTTGAGAAACCCGTTCTCAAAGACTTATTATTTGGGTAGCACACATATTCTGAATACCTTCGGCAGAATTCAAATGAGCCATTTTAATCTAGATTAATCTAGATTAATTTTGAAATTAATCTAGATTAATCTAGATTAAAAAAATTAATCTATGCCCACCTATAATATATATATATATATATATACATATATATATATATATATATATATATATATATATATATATATATATATATATATATATATACATATATATATAAAGTATTTAAATGAACCGTTGTTATCATCTGCATTCATAAATGCATAATCATATTAATAATTTGTAATAATTCGTCTAACGTATCTTTTATTTACATTGCACTGAAACCCACGCACAAATCTCACCGCTACGGCGTGAGATGTTTTCTACTCGGTGCATTTTGAAGGCTCGAGTGCATCGCTTCGCTTGCGCACGCATACAGTATTGGCATATTTTCTTACATTGGAAAATAACAAACTTGCTCGTGGAAAAGACACGATATGTGAATGGCCTGCTGCTATAGTTAATAGAGTGTGTGTGCGTATTAGCCTCGGTTTAAAAGCTCGGAACTTTAAAGTAGCGCACAGGTGGCATAACTTTGTTTAGTTGCAGCAGTTTTGTTCCGTGCAATAGAAACGTGGCGTTGAGCGCTGCTCGCTTAATGTCAGGTGACTTACGCTCTGCGCAACCTTTAACTGCAGTTCTTGTTGTATTGAACAGACGTACGGCACTTCATAAATATAGCGGTCGTTTTTCGACTGAACTAAATTTATTTTTGATGTCTTGGTCACACTATGTGGAGGGCCGGAACCAATTGAATAGCCCTGTTTTAAAATATATAATCTAACATTGGTGGCACGGTGGCTCAGTGGTTAGCGCTGTCACCTCACAGCAAGATTGTCGCTGGTTCGAGTCCTGGCTGGGTCCGTTGGCATTTCCCCCTGTTCGCGGGGGCTTCCTCCGGGTGCTCCGGTTTCCCCCAGTCCAAAGACATGTGATTTAGGTATATTTGATGAACTAAATTGGCTGTAGTGTATGAGTGTGTGTGTGTGTGTAAATGTGTTTCCCATTACTGGGTTACAATTGGAAGGGCATCCGCCGCGTAAAACATACACTGGAATAGTTAGTGGTTCATTCCGCTGTGGCGACCCCTGATAAATAAGGGAATAAGCTGAAGGAAAATGAATGAATAATCTAACATTATAAATCAAGTTGTAAATAGGAAAATTATTGAAACATTTTGGTCATTTTAAAGCAATATTTTGAAGCTAGATGATAATGGTCTAATTCAGGGGTCACCAATCTCGTTCCTGGAGGTCGGGTGCCCTTAAGGGTTTAGCTCCAACTTGCCTCAACACCTGCCAGGGTGTTTCAAGTATACCTAGTAAGACCTTGATTAGCTTGTTCAGGTTTGTTTGATTAGGGTTGGAGCTAAAATCTGCAGGACACCGGACCTCCAGGAACAAGTTTGGTGATCCCTGGTCTAATTCGTTTCAATGATTTATGCTAAGCTAACCTAAAAAAAAAGTCCCCACCAGACCCTGAGATCAGCTGAATGGATTCAAAACTTGATAAACGTAACAGTTTAATACAAGATGAGCAATAAAATGAGCCTATTTCCATAAAATTAGAGTGTTCCTTTAATGCCTAACAATTGATGAACTATTTGCTAATGCTTAATAAATGATTCATAGAATGCTACTATAAAGTGTATATTCTTAATAATTGAACATTGTCTAATTAATGATGGCGTCAACATAACTGGGGATTTGAAAAGAGGGTGGAAGGACTGAACTACTCTACACACCCAGGAAGGCTTTGTGCTGAAACATTTGTGTCTATTTCCTGACAAATGTAAATTAAAACAGCAAAACAAGAATGTCTGTATGAGTGTGGGTCGCTACTTGTTCCATTCATAAATTAATAAATAAATAAAATCAGGCATTTGCATCTCCTCCAAACACTATTTTGCTAGACATAGGGGCTTGTGGGCCCGTGTTATCTTGGACGCTCACCTTGCCGACATACTGATTGTTATTTCCCGTGTATTCCTCCGACAGGAAGAACTGCCTCCACATCCAGTCCCTTTTGGATCTGTGCAGCACCATTTTATCTCCTTTCATCTGATAGCTCCAGTTGTGAAAGAGATTCCCATCATTCCTCTCTAGCAGTATGACTGGAGAGCTCAGGTGCGGAAAGACCAGTGGAAGCAGCCAGAGGAAGTGATTCATTATCATTGCAGCCAATCGATCGTCACGATGACAGCGACTCCTTATGAATAAGCTAAGAAGGCGAGGCAGCGCTGAATTGAAAGCGATGTAGATGGCAACATCAGCAACCCTGACATTGTAGAATCGCCTTTGATCCTCCTTTGATTCCCTGTAAAAATTAATCAAAGGGAAAAAGTTACAGTGTGTTGGAGGTCACTGCAGCCCTTGTCAAGATGCAACACTCGTTTCTTACAGTGTAATCTCTTTGTTGTTTGTGGAATATATCCCACTGGGCCTTCGTGCACTATTCTGTTCACAGAAGATCAAACATGTAGCCTCACACAAAACCTTGCATATAACATGCCCTTACAATTAACCGCAGCGCCTGCATCGGTAAACACAGTTAAGGTGGAATATTGAGGCAGGTCTGCGTTATGATCAGGGCAGATTGTTGTTACGGCTTGCTGAAGTTTTACCTGTGGATTTTCAGTTAATTACGACATTTTAAAGCCTTTGATGATTGATAAATACCATTAGGAGACTGCATAGATAATTAATTTGATATGTAGAATTCAGAACCACTTGTTATTATTAATGAACATTAAGAGATACAGTTCTGCCAACATTTACTTACAGTTGACCCGTTCCAAGTCAGTTTATTATTATTATTATTATTATTATTATTATTATTCTGTTAAAGACAAAACAAGATATTTTGAAGAATGTTGGAAACCTGTAACCATTGTATTTGTAAATATATATACTCTATAAGCATTTAGGTTTCCAACATTCTTAAAAATATCTTCTCTTGTGTCCAACAGAACAAAAACACTAAAGGGGGAGAAAAGGATGATAAAAGTTTCATTTTTGGCTGAACTTTTTCTCTAAACGAACTCCAAAAAGCGCTGCACTTAACATATAGTAGGACAGGGGTGTCCAAAGTCGGTCCTGGAGGGCCGGTGTCCTGCATAGTTTAGCTCCAACTTCCTTCACCACACCTGCCTGGAAGTTTCTAGTACACCTAGAAAGAGCTTGATTAGCTGGTTCAGGTGTGTTTAATTGGGGTTGGAACTAAAATATGGAGGACACCGGCCCTCCAGGACCGAGTTTGGACACCCCTGTAGTAGGATGAAAGCAATTCAGCATTCTGAAATACTAACAAAGAAATGACTTTACAGTACATTGTGTAGAATTTTAAATAATGTTGAAAATGGATTTTCTGTTACATGTTGTGAATGAACATTCCTTGCTGCCCACATTGCTGAAAGCCATGTTTAGATAAATATGAAGAGTTTAGATGCAAAACCTCTAAATGCCATCTTAAATTTTCCTCTCAAATTATCATTTTTATCAGGCTCCGGTGTGTATGTTCAGTAATATCATTTTTATATCAAAGAATAAGTCCTTTTCCTTGTCTTTATAGTGAAATAACTCAACATAAACAAAGGAGGCTGAGAAAAATGTTCATTTTCGATGGAAATTTCAGACAGTACTTAGAGGTTTTTGCATCTGAACTCTTTATATGTAAATATATACTTGTGGCTTTTTATCAGTAACAAACGAAACAAAATTACAGTCCTGAGAAAACAGCAGTTAGGAAGGAATCAGATGATAGAGGTATGATTTGATGATGATGAATATGATGATATGATGTGAATATGTTTGCACAAGCTCTGCAATTTACTGGCTTAGTATCAACAGATGAGATCATTCAAACTCCACTGTTACGATAGTTTGATTGCAAAATATATTTGAGGTTATATGGCAGAAAAAAAAATTCTGGTTTTGTTAGACTAGTTTGTAAGAATTATTCTCTTATCTTTGCAAGGCAAAATATTATTGTATTAATATTTTTTCAGTATGATCCTGAACACTACAAACATTTGGTTCATGTACGATCATATCCTGAGATCTTCACAAAAAAATCTGTCTACAGGCATTGAGAAAGTCTTGGAAGGTTCAGGGAAGGCCTTATTGTTACAATTTCAACAAAAGCTGTTCACGCATTGACAAAATAAACTTTAAAAATGAAAATAACAAACAATTATTGCTAATAAAAGTCCTACAAGTAGATAATTATTAGGATGTATAGCTTAAGTTTTTTTTGTTTGTTTGTTTGTTTGTTTGTTTTAGATTACACATTAATAACTAATCCTCTGAATAACCATATTTAGCTGTGTTCTGATTGCTTTTATTTGTATTTAACATTCAAATGTCTTCAAATTTTAATTTAGAATTTTTATAATAATTTAAATCGTGCCTAACCTTTGCTGCCTATGTTTTTGTCTAGATTGTAAGTCGTAAATAAATTATATGCTAGATTACATTATCTCCAGGCTTAATTTAGTGGCACTAATGCACAATACAGGATTTTCCTGAAACCAGTTAAGCGCAAATCCTGCCCCACAGCAGAATTCACTGGTTAACTGAAGCACTTCATGGGTTCAGTTCAGAGTTTAGAAGAAAAAATATATATAGTTATTGTAGATCTGATCATGACAAACAATGTCAAATTAAAATACACTTTTTTTTGTGGGTTGAGGTTAGTACTTTGCTATGTTTATCTGCTATGTTAATACTCTAAATGCCATTTTAATTATTCAAGCTGACATTACACAGTAATATACTTAAATAAATAAATAGTGCAAAATGCATTGACTTCACTCTATATTGTATCTATTACTATGCAGTACTGCCTAGTTATAGTTATACAAATATAGTTTATACAGTAGTATACATATATACAGTATATAATGCTTTGAACATTTTCAAAAACTCATACAATCACTTTGGGTAAATTTACTACCCTTTCATTATGTTAGTGGCTGTTTTTGCCCCATTGACTATTACTGTAACAACATTTCATGATTGTTTGTGTGCATGTGTTTGAGTGTGTAAGAGTGTGAGAGAGACCTTAGCGCACTTGACAAATAAAGGTGAGAAAATCAAAATAAACACCTCTGCTCCCAGAACATAGTAAGTGTATTTATGCATGCACCCTATATTTGTTGTTATACTCTGTAGAACTCCATATAAAATCCTGAAACAGGCGTATCTAAAGGCTTAATGGTGCCAACTGATGATCAACAGTAAAAAATCCTTCAGGGAAAACCATCAACAATCAAGATTATGTGATTATTTGCACTTTAAGAAAATTCCAGGTTTTCACAACATGTTACTGTAATTCTTCACAGTAAATTACATTAGTATTACTTTACAGGATTTAACTGTAACTTTTCACAGTGATGTGTTGTATTGAGAACTTTATTGTGAAATTAATCAAATTAGCATGATTACAGCAAATTACTGTACTGTAAAAAGGGTGTATCTTTTGCATGTTAGTTATAGGAATTCAAACTCTTTTTATTTCATTCAACATAGACATTAATACAAATGAACATTTATGCTAGTATTGGCACTTTTTTATATTTAAAAATAACAGAATGTTATTGCAGCCCCAAAAACAATTTGGTTACATCTTCAAAAATAACTTACTAAATAAAGAAAATCATCCTGTTTTGAAATGACGTGAATGTCATAGTACATTTTCATTTGAGTGCACTGCATCTTTTTTTAATTTTATAAGGTTAACATGGAAATATGAAATAATGTTAATGAACAAAACTGTGTGCTTAGCCAAAAATGTAATAAACTGGAACAAAAGTAATTGATTCATAAAACTAAACACTGTTAAACACTCAAAATGAAAGTCAGGGTAAATGTCAGAATGACTAGCCAAGGAAAACCTGCTTCACAGTGAAATATAGTTAATTCTACAAGATAATGCTGTGAAATCACAGTAATGCACTTTACTATCTACTGTGAAGTTAAAATATATGGCTTTTAATTTCACTGTAATTTAATGTAACAAAATTACAGTAAATTAATGTGAACTACCTCAAAGTAATTAGTTGTGAATTTACATACAGTATTTTACTGTGAAAGTAATGCAATTGTTAGCCAGTACTTTATTGTGAATTTAACACATTTTTTTACAGTGTCAAGGCTTTGCAATCAAAAAAAAAAAAAAACAGCCACAACATAACAAAAGGGTACATTTGAACAAAACACAAGGGTTACATGCACAATTATTTTTGTATATTCACTGTAAAATGTATAACAGTTTTCATTTTCAAAATGGGTTGCACTCATGCTGTGCATGTAGGTAAGTAATATGACATAAACTAAAGTGCTGTCAATCATTTGTTTTTGAACAATTCATTTGATTTATTATTAAAGTCTTTTGCTTTGTTTATAAAATAATCATCTGTTTTGAGATGATCTTTTGAATAAAGGATTCAGCTGCGTCTGAAATTTATAATTATAAAAAAAATATTTATTTTATTAAAATATACATGCATGATAAACTGGAAAAAAAAAATGATAATTAGGCTAATGTGAAATTTGACAAACTAGTCCGTCACAGTTACAGGGACCAATTATTTCTAGCACAACCTCTAACTGTTATTCAGTTAAGACCCTCGGCATCAATATTGATCGAGATAACATTCACATCCCGTGTGGATTTTTTCCTGCAGTCACAAACAATGATTAAAGTCTGCAAGTGAATGAAGAGACAACCCTTATTCGCAAATTGATTCTTATTCCAATGTCATTTTCTTATTCCCTTGTCCTCTTAATACGTTCCACATCCAGATCGATTTCCAGAGGGAGTACTATAGTACGGGTGTTATAGCTACATCGGAGCTGAGAGAAATCAACGTACGTAAAGGGGATCAATAGCAGACCTTGATTATATGTCACAGAATGACTAGGGTCGGATTCAAATGCTGGTCACACGACCTAAAAGCTCTTGCTCGCTGCCTCAAATAGTGATTGCTGTTGGCAGAGTGGCCTGGCGCTGTGTTTATTCCTGAGCTTTCAGCCTGAGTGTTTAAGCATGACAGCCGATGTGCGATACATTCAATTAACTAGGACTAAGTGAAACATTACTCACCTCCTTTTCACCTTTTAGAGAGGATTTTTTCACGAGCATACCCTTAAATGTAGCAAACAGAGTTTTAATGCCCTTAAATGTTTGAATGCCTGTCCCAGGAGATGTTTAACGCCACTATTCAATTTATAAACTGCTGTTAGAAAACACATTAGCGCTCAGTCTGGTCAGCAGGCTCGCGATTAGCTGCCAAGTTACATAGCTATGTACAGTGCTCAGCGTATGTAAGTACACCCCTCATCTTTTAAATTCATATTTTTAATATGAATCTACACAATATTATATTTGTGCATATGCAGTTGAAGTCAGAATTATTAACCCCACTTTGAATTTTATTTCCTTTTTTAAATATTTCCCAAATGATGTTTAACAGAGCAAGGAAATTTTCACAGTATGTCTGATAATATTCTTTCTTCTGAAGTAAGTCTTATTTGTTTTATTTCGGCTAGAATAAAAGCAGTTTTTAATTTTTTAAAAACCATTTTATGGTCAAAATTATTAGCCCCTTTAGCTATGTATTTTTGTTTCAATAGTCTACAGAACAAACCATCGTTATACAATGACTTGCCTAATTACCCTAACCTGCCTGGTTAACCTGATTAACCTAGTTAAGCCTTCAAATGACCCTTTAAGCTGTATAGAAGTGTCTTGAAAAATATCTAGTAAAATATTATTTACTGTCATCATGGCAAAGATTAAATAAATCAGTTATTAGAAATGAGTTATTAAAACTATTATGTTTACAAATGTGTTGAAAAAAATCTTCTCTTCGTTAAAGAGAAATTGGGGAAAAAATAAACAGGGGGGGGGTAATAATTTAGGGGGGCTAATAATTCTGATATCTGTATATTAGATTAGATAGTGCTAAAGCCAAATCTGGAGCTTATCTAACAAAATAACTTACGATAATGGTCCAAAAACTAGTACACCCAAATTTATATGTTATAGAAAAATATTAAATACAAATTTAAAAGAGGAAAAATCAAGAGAAGCAAAAATATTGAAACATTTAGTTGAAATTTTGTAGGTTGTATGTTTTTTCACAATTTTTTGCTTGAATTTAATTGTATTATCTTTCAATTTCTAAATATATTTGGTGACTAAAATATTATTTTAATAATATATATCTGTTAATTAAATCTTTTTTGTAATACACCAAAATGCATAGCCTATATATTCACTGGGAAATGGATAAAAATATTCATTTTCAAAATTATGCTGAGCACTGTACTATAAATGGAAAAAATGAAATGTACAGTTAACATAGTATATTTTGATGATTTAACATATATTATTTTAAAGCTTTCACTTAGATCATGTTGTGTGCCACAGTGCTTGGACTTCTGTAGGCCTACTTGAGCCAGAAAAAGTCTTCATCCTGATTTTGTTTCCATTTCATTTTTAGCCACACATATAGTTTGAATGTAAAATGTGAATGGATCTTTTTTGTTCAGCTGTATATATTTATTCTTTGTTTCTCTGGATATTTGTATTTTGTGAGTGGTTTTAAAATTAGCTTTAGTGTACAAAAGATACTGTATGATAACTTTTCTTCCTACCTTTAATATTGGCATTTAGAGCGTTCTCTCTTTTTTAGATCAGATTTATTTTTATTTTTCTCAATAACAAATGAAGAGTTTAGATGCAAAAACCTCTAAAAGCCATTTGATATTTTCTTCTAAAATTAGCATTTTTCTCCAACTCTTGTGTGTACGCTCTGTCATTTTACATTTATAGTGATGGATAAGTTATTTCCATTGCATTTCAAGTTAAATAACTGAACATAAAGATTGAAGGTTGAGATAAATTCTGATTTTAGGAGAACATTTCAGACGGCATTTAAAGGTTTTTGCATCTGAACTCTTCAAATGTTCTTTTATTTGAGAAACTGAGTTACTCTACACAATACCAATTTCTTGAATTTTCTAGAATACTAAGTTAAAATATTGGTATTCTGTTGAATATAAAGATGTCTGAAAGCATAGCACTGTTTTTCTATTTCATATAAAAAAAATACAATAAATAAATATAAAAAATGACCCAAACCAAGGTGAATAACAACAATAATGCAGGCATCAACAAAAGCATATACTGATAAACAACCTTGTAACTCACAATAGGTCTGTCTTTAAAGATGTACAGGGTATTGTTTAAAACAATTCCATTATATTGAAAATGAATGGCATTTTTATTTCCGAAACAAGCTGTTGAACTCGGTTAGAAAATATCAGACCATTGAATTCCTCTAGTAACCAATAAGAATCCAGTATTACAGAGGGGGCTACTTCGCTACTGACCTCTAACTTCTCGAAAAAACATTTCTTACATTCAGCTTCCTTTGTCTTTGCACACAATCATTTCAGATCAACCAATTTTTCATTAATAGAACAGGAATTTTCACTAAAATACCTTTCACAGCACAAGGTAATTCGGTAGAAAAACTTGAGATATTGCAAACCTGAATGTGATAACTTGCCATATTAATATTTGTATTTGTAGTTGAGATTTACACATACAGCTCTGATGTACAGTAAAAAGCTGACTCTGTCAATTTGCAATAACCCATATTTTCAATGTGAAGTTGCAGATTAATAGTTATTAATTTGTCAAATGTCATTCACATAAACAACATTTTGACACATGTGTGCTGTACATTTACCATAGCTTTTAGTTTCAGTTTCATTTTTGCACATAAGTTGGCACTCGCAGCCTCTCAGATCTGGCAGTGAGTTTAATTAGCAAAACTCACGTGCCCTTTAAATGCAGATGTGTGAGAAAAGCGTGGGGCTGAGGCAAGCGGCAACCTCCCGCTCTCCCTCGGGAAGCCAATACGGAAGTAACTGAAACTGCATTTCATCGAAATTCCGCTAGTCCTGGCTCCATAATAGAGCAAATTTCTATTGAGCCACTGTTAGAATGGCCAACTTTACAGCATAAAAAAGGCGTTTCCAGCCTGGTACAAAGAACGATTTTGGTTCATATAGCTAATATTACCCTTCGTGACAACTGTGAGGGGGGTGAATTTTTTTTATAACTCATCCGTTTCCTTTATATTAGGTCATATTAAGTTTGCATAATTAAGGGTGTGGCCACTTGAGTGACAGCTAGGTCTCGCTGGTCGCCATCACTTCACCTCAGCTGATTATGGCTGATTAGCCGCTGATCTCGGCATATTCATCGTATTTTTGTGTTGTTTTATGTGACTATACACAGTCTTCTGCCTTTTGGAATTATTTCCTACAATTATCCGATGATATGGCATGCTGTGTGCACTTAATTGTGCTCACAAGCCATTCACGTGGCCTCAATTTGGCAGGTGAGTGAAATTATATACCATCTCTATGAATGTATTTGTTTTATTTAAGATCATTTATCATTTATAATGTTCTTTAGAGCTGTAATACACTCCAGAATCTGACAGATTAATTAGCTGTAGGCTCCAGAACAGTCATCTGAAGCGTTGTCATACATTGTTCTGCCTGGACTTCATAATTAGCCTTGCATTTACTAACACAGACTATATCTGAAGTTTTTGGAAGTAATTTGCACTTTCCTCCTGTTGAAAAACGTCATAAGCACAATGCTTAGTGGCTCAATGTGTAATGCATTGTGCCACTAAGCATTGCACTTATGACGCCGCTTATGAAACAGTGTTTTAAAAGTCTAAACACTTTATTGATAAAGTGTACAACCAACCACATGTGGTCAGAACACAAACGAGTCGCAGGTGATGAAGTATTAATCGTTTCTCCCATAGGAAAGCCCGTCTAAGCAGAATGCTAGCATGCGTCTGTAGCTCCGCTCACACTCCGCCTCTTTGCCCTTGTATGGTATGCCCGTAATGTGGTGTCCGATGACGCGCGAACAAAATGGCGACGGTCGGCCACGCCTTCTGGTAGCTTCTTTTGGGTTCTTCATAAACCTATGGGTGACGTCACGGAAACTACGTCCATATCTTTTACAGTCTATGGGCTGAGGAAGAGGTGAAGCCCATTTTATTGGCCAAAGTCTGACCAATGAACAACACCAGTCAGCACGTGACTTCGCAAATTATTATTAAATATGTATTTATTTCATTATTTATTTTAAAGTGTGGAAAATATATTTTTGCAAATATGGTCATGGTTTTAGTAGACAATTAAATACATTTGAATAGATTTGAAAATAATACACAGTTTAAGGAAAATAAATAGTAATATAATGTGTGTTCATGTGTGATATCCAAGCGCCACCTATTTGTTAATGATGGTAGTGGAAAAATATTCGAGAGGGACGAGGCCTGGCGGCAACATGGCATTTCAACGTTGTCTTATCGCTAGGAAAGTTCGTCTTTACTACTTCTTGTCATCGAGGGCAATACCATGTAAGTATCATCTGTGTTGATTGATGTGATAAATCCAGCAGTAGCAAGCATTTTCTGAAAGCATCTTTTTGTTATCACGTCTCAGTCATTTCAGCTAGCCATCGAGATAACGCTACTGTGACGAAAAAAAAACGCTGCACAAGACTGAGATTAAAAGGTGTATTTCACAGATTTATAAAAAATAAAAAAACAAAAGACACAGAGTGATAGATTTTCAAACTGCATTTTTTATGGTTTGCTGTACCTTTTATGTTAGCCAAATAAACAAACAAACAAATAATAGGTTTAAAGACAGCAAGAAGGTCGCTGGTTTGAGCCTCGGCTGAGTCAGTTGACATTTCTGTGTGGAGTTTGCATGTTCTCCCTGCGTTTGAGTGGGTTTCCTCCTGGTGCTCCGGTTTCCCCCACAGTCCAAAGACATGTGGTACAGGTGAATTAGGTAAACTAAATTGTCCATAGTGTATGAGTGTGAATGAGTGTGTATGGATGTTTCCCAGAGATGGGTTGCAGCTGGAAGGGCATCCGCTGTGTTAAACATGTGCTGGATAAGTTGGTGGTTCATTCTGTTTTGGCGACCCCAGATTAATAAAGGGACTAAGCCGAAAAGAAAATGAATGAATGAATGTATTGTAAAACTAATGATATTTAACAAAAAAAAATCGAAGTGTTTTATACATGAACTCATACATATTCTTACAATAATGCTATGGTGAACCAAGTCACGCTGATTAGCGGTGTTCATTGAAAAGCATCGGGCAATAAAATGGCTCCACCCTTTCATGCACAAGTGAGTTTTGCAACTGGAATCTCGCAAAAGTGGTAACTTGAACTATTGTCAGACCTAAGAGGTTGTAAGTGCCGACTTGTACAGTAGTTGTACAGCAAAACTGATGTAAAAAGCTAAAGCAAATGTAAAAATTGTGTCTGCCATTTTGTTTGTGAATGACATTTGACACATTCATAACTTCAAATTCAAAACACGTGTTTTGGTTGTTCCTGTGTGTGCAAATCAAGAGATTAAGCTTTCGCATCAGAGCTGTGAGTGTAAATTTCAACTTACAAATACAAATATTAATATAACAAGCTCTCACATTCAGATTTACAAGCTCTCGAGTTTTGCTACTGAAAGTGGGTAAATTTACACGTCCTCTTCATCATTCAGCATGATAACAGTGCCGATGTGGTTGTGTAAACATCTTTTTGACTGCTTAATATCGTCTAATAAAGTGCTGTGCATTTCCTTGTTAATTCCCAAACGTACCCCCCGGCTGGCATAAAAACCATCTCTGTTTTGTAACATGTTATCCACTTTGATTATTATTATGATTAAATGCAGCCGTTATAATTTAAACTCTTTCCATGAACCTTATTAGAATATTAATCCTAGATGTGCGCCGCATAATAAGCAGCCTTTGACATCTCATGAATTTTAAGGTATAAGTGGTCAGTGATTTGGCCGGGGAAAGAGAGAGATGGGCATTAGATACACTCTCGGGACGTGCCGTATATCACCTATTAATTAGAGAATTAGCATTAATGCCCGCAGCTTAGAGTCAAGTGCGCTAAGTCCTTGTATCATGGAGCTGAATCTGCGCTCCCCACTGACACAAAATACCTTGTTTTTAACTCATTTCTCCCGTATTCCGGCGCATATGCAAATCCAATGCAAATCTCTATGCCCATGACTGTCCTTGCCATACGCAAGGCAGCCTAAATCTCGTAGATTACTGCACCTGTTTAAGCAGAAACATTTACATCTTCTCCACCGAAGACTCTCACACCAACAACCAAGCTGCCATAGATGCAACAGTTACCACTTGGGGGAGCCCAAGACCTTTTTCTCTCCTCCGTTCCCTGTATGAATCTCCCCATCACTCCATCCCTCATGCTGGACGGCTCCCACAGCTGGCCTCTCCCTTGCAATATTAATGCCCTGTCTTCTTTGTTTTGAAACTTTGGTACAGATCAGATATGCACCATGTTGATTGCCTGCCTGGAGGACCGGCTTTGATTCTGCCAGGTTCACAGACTCAAGGCAATCATTTACAGGCCGAGTTATTAGACAGAACACTTTTCTCTGATTCCGTGTGGCTCTGAGGATCTAATGAATTCAAAAGTGAGCTTCGGATGGAGCCCACGGAGGTCTTGTCTGATTAAAAAAATTATGTGTGTTGTCAGAGAAGGGCAAAGAGGAAGGGAGGGCTGCGAGGTACACAGGCGCTGATACTGGAGATGACACTCCTGCTAGACGAACAGTCCTTGACCTCCTAAAATGCATTTCATAGGTCACTTCCTTAGGTCATGGTGTACGTGCTATTACAGTACAGTAGCTTCTTGAAAAGAAATACATTGGTCAGATCGTTCACCTCGTAATGAAGCAAATTGCCTCGCATTTCGAGGAGAAAGAAATCGAGAGATGATATCAGGAGAAAGAGAGAGAGAGAGAGAGGAAGCATGTGGGGCTTTATCTCATGATTTATCTCTGTGTTGAAAGGCAATTATACATGTGACAGTGGCTCAGAGGAAGTGTGCGCTTTAATTTGTGCGAAACAGTCATGCCATTATGTGCTCACGTCAGATGTATAAATCACAGTCTGCATGTATTGGCTTGAGCTCAGATGGAAAATCTGATCAAAACTGAGCTAAAAATGGTCATTAAAGGCGCTTTTAGATGTGCACACAGACAAGAAGCAGTCCTAACTGGAGATCGTTCACTGCATTTGATTTTCAAAGTCACGAGTGGTACAAACACAATTAAAATGAAAAGCAGAACATGCTCTATCCATCCTACAGTACATGAACACCATCAAAGACAGCGATGTTTATGCAGGTTTAGTGTTAGAGCTTTCCAACATGCTTCAGAATCTGCACCGCTTTAGCTAAAACCTCGGGTTAAGGATCACAAACAGAGACAGTGGTGCATGAAAGCAATTTCCCTTCGTCGTCTGTGATATGTTTTATGTCAAGGATCAAACGCGCGCGCAGACCTCTAAACACGTGTGCACACCTCCTTGTAAAAAGCGACGGGGCGATTAAACGCATAGGGATCGAGGGAGGATATTAGAAACTTCAGCTGCAGTCTTCACTCCTGTGCGTGGGAAAGTTGATCTAGATATAGCTTAGTTTGAAGAATGCCACCTTTTTTTAACACAAATAGATTTATTACAATTGATTATTTATTTATTTATTTATTTATTTATTTATTTATTTATTTATTTATTATATTTTAGCAGTATTGTACTTTAAATGTATATATAAAGTATAATACTGCTGAAATACTGTATATAATAAATAAATAAATACTTTATATATACATTTAAAGTATTAGTTATATATAATATAATTCATATTATTATTATTAATATTATTATTATTATTATTATTAATGTTCATAATAATAATAACAACAATAATAATAATAATAATAACAAGAATAATATATACAAAAATAATTATAGCAATAATAATAATAACAACAACAACAACAATAATAATAATAATAATAATAATAATATAATAATAATAACAATAGTAATAACAATAATAATATACCAATAATAATAATAATTATAAAATATTCAAAAATAATTACAGCAATAATAATAATAATTATAATAATAATAATAATAATAATAATAATAACAATATAATAATAATATAAAAATAATACTAAAAAGTTTTCTTTTTTATTATTTTATAGCCTAATTAATTATAGCAAATTTTAATGATGCAGTAATTGTACATATATTGAGTATTTCTGTCTGTTCTGTTGATAGATAGACAGACAAACAGACAGTCAGACAGACAGATATATAGAAAAGTCCAAAAAAAAATAGCAGATGACTGGCATTTCATGTCAGATTATATGATCTGACAAGTCTGTGGCATTATGACAGAAGGTCGAAAAGCCATTCCAGTCTATTACATTAAAAATCCCATCCGTGATGAGGTTGTTGAGGTTGTTACCATGGGGGGTGGGTATGGGGGGAAGCAATTCCATGCATGGAGATGGACGCATCCAAAAGTATTTAGCTTCAGATGTGAGTTTCGACTGTTTCAGACAATTTCAAACTAGTCCAGCATGCATTTCCCATGCTATTTACTGTAGATTAGTTGCCGTTATCTGAAGAGTAAGAAGCGTAAAGCTCTTACCTTAACAAAACAGCATCCTGTGCTCTTCTGAGAGCATGTCATCCTCATGGAAGTGCAGCGCTGGCTTCAGTGTTCGCCTCTTGGCAGCGCTCAGATTCCAAGACTGACTACAGTTGTGTGAGACTCCAGCTGCCTCTCTCTTGCTCTCTCTCTTTTTCTCTCTCTCTCACTCACAGACACGCACACATAAAGCCCTCTCTCTCTCTCTTCCTCTCTCTCTCCCCAGCTCTATCCTTTCTTTCTTGCTCTGCTGGACAAGGATGCAGTTTGCAGAGGGGAGCAGGCTCTGATTGGCTGCCATTCATAAGATTGTGATTGGGGATGGAGTTGACTGGGGGAGGGAGAGAGGGAGAGCAGCGCTGGCTACAGACCAGGGCATTGAAATGAGGACATTGGGTTTAACACAGCAGGCATGATGACTTTCAAGAATTAAAATCTTGGGCTAAAATATTAGTAAAGGGCAGGAAGCCGAGGCATATCAGTCAAATGAATAAATCCTAAAATCAGCCTAACAATATTTTTGCAGCGGCAAAACAGCGCTTTTTGCAGTCATTTATTTTTATCACGGACATAAACACAAATATAACTGTATAGTTTGTTTGTTTATTTATTTATTAATTAATTAATTTTTTATTTATTTTTTTATAATAATTTTTTGGGGATTTTCAACCACAGGAAAGCATGGGGAGCAGAGAGAGTGGAAGGATCGGCAAAGGGGCGCGAAGCGGGAATTGAACTCGAGTCGCCATGAGCATCGGAGTGCATGTGTTGACGCACTGACTAACCAGTACACTTATTTATGTATTTATTTAATATAC
Source organism: Danio kyathit (assembly GCA_903798195.1). NCBI lineage: Eukaryota > Metazoa > Chordata > Actinopteri > Cypriniformes > Danionidae > Danio > Danio kyathit. Next base: position 33,504,782 of record LR812520.1, on the reverse strand, counting down.
GTTAATTTTATTTCAGCTTAAAAATAGTGCAGTATAAGCAGGAGGGTTATTGCCTTTAAGGAAATTACAAACATGAGAATATTTGTAACATATTACTATTACTATTATTTTATTAATTAAAATATGATCCTTTTACTTTTTGTGTTATAATTTAGTTTATTATTATTATCATTAATATTATTATTAGTAGTAGATGTAATAATAGTAGTAGTGGTTGTAGTAGTCATAGCAGTTTTAGTAGTTTTCTAGGCATGTAATATAGAGGTAATAAATTATTTTTAAATATTGAAAAAAGTATTGAATGACATTTTTTGTGATATTTCTCCAACAATCATTATTTTTTGCATAACCAAATTGCATACATTTTGCATACTCTACATTCAAGATTATTATATAGTTCATTTCTTTCTTTATTTCTTTATTTATTTAATGGACATTAATTGTATCTCTGCTTACAAAGTAGTGCAGTATAAACAGAAGGATTAATGCCTTTAGGTAAATTACAAGCATGAGAATATTAGTAACATATTACTATTACTATTATGTTATAAAATAAAATATGATTCTTTTACTTTTTGTGTTATAATATATTTCATTATTATTATTATTATTATTATTATTATTATTATTATTATTATTAGTAGTAGTAGTAGTAGTAGTAGTAGTAGTAGCAGTAGTAATAGTAGTAGCAGTGGTTTAGTTGTAGCAGTAGCTGTTGTTGTAGTAGTAGTTGTTTTAATATAAAGGTAATAAATGATTTTTAAATATTGAAAAAAAGTAATGAATGACTTTTCTTGTGATTTTCTCCTACATTCATTATTTTTGCATAACCACATTGCATATAATTTGCATACTCTACATTCAAGATTTTTATATAGTTTATTTATTTATTTATTTAATAGATATTAATTTTATCTCTGCTTACAAAATAGTGCAGCAAAAGCAGGAAGGCTAATTACAAAATGAAGAATTACAAGCATGAGAATATTTGTAATATTACTATTACTATTATTTTATGAATTAAAATATGATCCTTTAACTTTTTGTGTTATAATATAGTTTATTATTATTATTATTATTATTATTATTAATATTATTATTATTAGTCGTAGTAGTAGTAGTAGTAGTTGTTTTCTAGGCATGCAATATAGAGGAAATAAATTATTTTTAAATATTGAAAAAAATATTGAATTACATTTTTTTGTGATATTTTTCCAACATTCACTCTTTTTTGCATAACCAATTTATACTTAGCATAAATTTAGCATACTCTACATTCAAGATTGAAGTTTTTTTTTTTACTTAAACTTTTTCAGCAAGGACACCTCAAAACCCATCAGAACTTACAGTTAAGACATGAATTCAATGTTTATAGTTCATAGTAAAATTTTCTAGTTTTCTAGTAAAAGTTTCTAGTTTAGGTAAATGGTGTTCTTTTGACCTTTCTGTTAAAGAATCTGAAAAAAAAATTATATTATTGTTTCTATTTTATAAATTTAACTGACGCATCTCAAGCATTTTAATCCAATAAATGCCCTTAATGAGCTTAAGATAAACATTTCAGCATTCGAGCCTGTGGCACATAAGGTGATTCCCTAAGAATGCATTAACTAATAAAAAAATATTTTACCTTGAATGCAATATAAGTTGCTTCGAATAAAAGCATCTGCCAAATGCATGAATGTAAAAGTCAACTATGCACGTATGTGCAATGATTGAATGTAGAACTAAATCAGATATGTACTGTACATTTCAAGCATAAACACTATGACAATATTATCTAATATCAAGGTCATAAAGAAATATTGCATTTAATTATACATCTTTGTGGATTTTATTCCCATTTGCACACAGCACGCAGATCCACACGTCCAACTGTCTTTCTAGAAAAGAATTGCTTAAGTTTGATATACAAGTTGTCTATTGTATGTATAGCATGCAGTTTGAGGATAAGTGTCGCCGTGGATAAGTGCTGCAGATGAGAGTGCATTCAATAGATTCTGACTCTCTCTGAGCTAGAAAGAGCCAAGGTGGGGATGACAAATACAGCTTTTCATTTGAGCCCTTCTTTGATGTGCTATATGAGGTGGATCAAAGACCACACTGATGTGCCTGTCCTACGGCACAGATGTTGGGAGAAATCCAGTCAGTGTATTGCGAAAAGAATAAACAAATAAGTTTGTAATGTGCCGCATGAGCCAAGATGAGCGTTGGTTTTGATTTTCTTTAACGCTCTTGTCATTTAAAGTTCAAAGTATGTGCATTTCAGCTTGCTTAGCAGAAAGTATATACGGTATGTATTCTGAAAGATAAGCAATCACAAATAGCTTTATTTGAATTCAGTCTTTTTACTGTAACATGTTTCTGTTTAACAGTTTGCTATACTTTTGCTTGAAGATACCCTCCACTAATAAGCATATTTAAAGAAATATGAATAATAAAAACAGTGGAATGTTCTTTTAAGGGCCATATAAAATTCTGACAGTTCAAAAACTGATTTAATAGATCTGATAGAGATGGATCATCTTCTTTTGTACATTAGTTTAACCTTACCCAAGTAGTGTATGAGTTCAATGCATTGCCCATATAGTATTAAATAGCAAAATATTTTTTTTCAGCATCGATAATAATAAATCATGTTTTCTGACTCTGGTGACTTGATTAATGGCTGAGGAAAACAGCTTTGTCATCACAGGAATATATATTTAAGGTTTATAAAAATACAAAGCTGTCATTTTAAATTATATTATTTTACTATATTGCATTTTAATTTATGTATAATGCAATGAATGACCATATGTATTCCGTATACTGTATAGATGAAGTCAAAATTATTAGTCCTGTGATTTTTTTTTTAAATATGTGCCAAATGATGTTTAACAGAGCTAGAAATGTTCACAGTATTTCCTATAATATTTTTTTTCTTCTGAAGAAAGTCTTATTTGTTTTATTTTGGCTAGAATAAAAGCTGTTTTTTAGTTTTTAAAACAATCATTTTAAGGTCAATATTATTAGTCCCCTTAAGCAATACATATATTTTTGATTGTCTACATAACAAGCCATCATTATACAATGACCTGCCTAATTACCATAACCTGCCTAATTAACCTACCGGTAGTTAAGCTTTTAAATTGCACTTTAAGCTGAATACTAGTATCTTGAAACTAAGTAATATTTAGTTATATTTATTATATATATATATATTTACTTTCTTTCATCCTTTAAACAGTATGCCCATTTCGGAATGCATGTAGAACAACCATAATTAGTTTCATTTTATCCGTTTTTAATTTTCCTTTCTTTTTTCGTTTTCTTTTTATAATGGCATGTTTGAGTTTTGGTCTATGCTTGCAATAATGAGGATCTTTGTTTGATATTGAGGTTAAATAAAGTCTAACTGCATTGTTCAATTAGTAGATCTGATTAAAAAAAAGCTTGCACCAAGCAAAGTTTCTGCTCTGCTTTTGTACTTTGATTGAACCTTACCAAAGCAGTTTATGAATTCAATATTTTATATGCCTTCACCAATGAACAGTAGCAGTCTTAAGGCTATGATTGTATAGTGACAGCCCAGCAAATACATGATTTGAAAGGAATATGTTCTAAAACTGCTTTGCTAATATTATATTATAATATTATATATATTACATATATTATTATATATATATGAAGAGTTCAGATGCAAAAGCCTCTAAATCCCGTCTCAATTTTTCTTCTAAAATTAGCATTTTTATCAAGCTCCTGTGTGTAGGTTCAGTAATATCACTTTTATGGCAAAGAATAAGTTATTTTTATTTATTTACATTCCATTAACATGTTCATATTTTTTAATATTGCCTTTCATGGCCAGTTCATGTACAATTGGCATAGGACATATGAAATCCAATTAACTATTAAGTCTATTTAGAACCTGTTTGTATTATGACTCCAATGATTATACAAGATGAATATACATTAAATATTGCCTAGTTTTCTCCTCATTCACAATGCAAGGTATATACTGTACAGTATTTAATCGACTAAGCATTATGATATAGAGTTGACTAAAACTAGACTAAAACCATTCCGTTGACTAAAATTAGACTAAAGCTATTTTAGTCAAAAAGACTCTGACTAAAACTAAAATTAAAATTTGCTGTCAAGATAAAAATATAGTAATATGCAGAAGGGCAATGACAAGACAACTAGTATTTTTTGTCAATTCTTTAAAAATCATTCTGATATACTGAATTGTTGCTCTTTACTTTTTATGATCTAGTTTGAAAATGCTTTTCTATGAATCTCGTATGTTCCATAAAACCCCTGATCATTTAAGTCCACCCACAACATTTGTTGCAGCATATTTGAGCATGGATTGTATTGTGAACCTGCTACAATGTACTAATGGAGCAGTGCCAGCTACTGTTTATGGGTCCCAACGGCAAACCTGTAACCTCTGAATAAGTGTTGTTACTCAACACTTCAAATTTCAAATGTGAAGAGGGTGATACTTAAGGCTCTAAACAATACCTTATCAAAATGACCCTTTCTGTTTTAAAGGTTATAGCGAGGGTGGATTTTGCTCCAAAAAACAAAAAACACTTTTTTGATGGGAAATATAAAACTTCAGGGCTAAAAATACAAACTATATTAAATATTTATTATGATGCTTAAAACATGATACTTCATGTAATTCACACTTTATTAATACACATGAAGAAGTAGGTTAAGTTATCTAACTTTAAGTTCAAAGATTGTGTTCTCTTCATTCTCTAAAGTGAATTTACTGAACATATAGCAGGCTGAGAAAAAAAAATGCTCATTATAAGAAGAACATTACAGATGGCACTTAGAGGGTTTGCATCTGAACCTTTTACATGTGCTTAATAAGTGGCAGGTATCACTAAGGATGAAAAAGTTTTACAAAAAAGTACACAAATCTGCAAATGTACTGCATGTATGTTTTTCATTTTAGTATATTTTCTAAACTTTTCTGTATTTACCTATTCATATATAGCATTGCAAGAAGCCTTGCCTGTTTACATCAGCTCAAAGCCACTTGTGTATATAGCTGTCTCTTCCAGAAAAAAAATAATAACCTTCATATTTATTTCCAGGGCAGTCTGCAGAATAAATTGTGTTTATTATAGTAGTTGTGAGGACAACTATTTAAATGTTGCACTGCACATTTGAAGGTCCGATAGTCCCAATCTTTGATAATCCAAATGAGTTTATATTACTTGGTTTTATTTATTTTTTATTTATTTATGTTTTGTTGTTGTTGTTTTTTTTTCAAATACTGTCTTATAATAATTTTACCCAAGGCGCTTTGAAGAACATTTGCATTTGCTCTGACATGTGGCTATATAAGATACAGTATATAGATAATATAAGATATATATATATATATATATATATATATATATATATATATATATATATATATATATATATATATATATATATATATATATATATATATATATATATATAAAAGATATATAACATCTGCAGCTAAAGACCTTCTTCTCCTTCCACCTTTCGTTGACTGTTTTACACACTTTGGGTTACACACTTTATAATAGCTGCACACTATAAATCATTTATTAAGCATTATCAAATAGTTAATTCACCATTAGTTATTTTAGTTAATTTAGTAATGAAAAATTAGTCATTAATAAAGTATAAAAATGCAATCATGCACATTATAGTCAAGAATACAGCATTTGTAGCTGTATTTATAAACTGCTTACTTATGTCTTATAATGTAGAGTTAATGCTTAACAAATAATGAATTAACTATTTGTGAATGCTTATTAAATGATTCATTGTGTGCAGTTATTATAAAGTGTTACCCTTTGTTTATCACTGGGGCATAATAAGTACAACTCGTATCTCTGAAGTGAACTTTGGACCTGTTCTCTGTCCACACAACATGCTCCTCAGCAGAAGTCAATCTGGCCTTTTTTAATTCTTTCTACTGATGAGTGGTTTGGTCACTGGGTTTTTAGTCCAAATTCTCTTAAACATGAAAATGTATGCTGAGACCTTCTTCTGTGCTGAACTGGTGAGCAATTCCAGCTGCAGTGTCAAACTGATTTCTCATTGAGATTCTCTGCATTCTTCTGCATTCTCATGCATTTGCCTTTCATGGACAACTGTTTCCAGCATTGTTGTTTTGTTTGTGCTTGTGCATGACTGAACACATAATACCCCACAGTTTTCTCAATATTTATTTACTTTTTTGCTATAAAGACATGGCAAGCCCTGATAAAGCAGGCACAAAGCCAAAGAAAACTGAGTGAGTTTTTATAAATACATGGACATTGTTTTGATTTTCAAATATTTGCACTTTGAGTCTATCTCAGCCACCATAATACTGTTGTGTAAATGAATGACCAATACTAAAAAAGTATTCAGTTTTTAGATGGAGATAGTGAAAACATAGCAAAAGATCAAAAAAAAAAAAAGGCACACTGCCGCTTTAGCTCTCACAACGTTTGTCACAACATGGTCTTCATCAGGTTAAACAATACAATTGACTCTATGCACGAACTCTGCTGACGTATTTCCGGTAGAATATTAGCCAGTGTCTCAATTTCTGCATATCGCGTTCTACAGCAAAATCTAATAGCGGCAAGACCTAAATGCATCGAAACATGGCAAAAAAAGGAAGATTTACACCTAAATTAATGAGAATCATGTGCCAGTGGATGCCCAGCATCTGCAACATCATTATTGTTAAGTTCCACAACCAACTGCAGATGATTAATACACCAGATCAGGCTGACAGTCTCCGTGAAGAGGTGGAGTGACTGAAAGGAGACGCTGCTTTTGGTGATGTTATACGGCTCTAAAGGTACGATAAAAAAATGATGTACTAGAATTTAACCCAGATGAAAGAAGTAACAAGTTGTAATTGTATTTTATATTATATAATAATACGTTTTTAACCATACTATAGTAAATTGTATTATACTGCATATGTTGTAGCATTTAATAAGACTAAGCCGAAAAGTAAATGAATGAATATTGTAGTATTTACAACTTTCTGTTAATGAATGCAGCAACATACTGTAGAATTAACCATCATGAACTTCAATACACACACACACACACACATATATACACGCACACACACTCTAAACATTCTAGTGTCATGTAATAGACAAAATGTGTTAAGCACAAGTATTTATATGCAAAATTTAATACATTTCTTTCTGATTTATACATCTACATGCATTACATCTGATTTAGGTTCACAACTTGCATCCTACAACATCCAGAGTAATGTGCCCAGAGTAAGAGCAAGTGTGAGGGAGACACCGTCTATCGCACGGCTGAGGGTCCACACAGTGTCTCATCCACAGCATGAAGCAACACAAGCTGGACGATCATCATCTCTTTCTATTACAGCGAGCATCAACCAGATTTATACAATGGCTTGCCTTCTGCCCATTAGTAAAAGCTTGAGCTAAAGATTGAAGAGTAGATGATGAACCTAAATTTATTCATGTAAAAAAATGATATAAACACACACTGTACATAGTTTATATGTTGTTGCCTGCACTGCAGGAATATAAAGTTGTCAATATAATAAACATTCATTTTCAACATAATCATTTAAACATATATTACAGAACAATATAAATAACTTTAGATACTTGCACTGCAGGTGTAAATAAGCAGGGGTTTTTGTGCATAGGGAATTATGCAGTGCTTACCTCCATCAAATGTACCACCTCTGTCTTTTGACAAAAAATCAGGCAGGCAACTACTGTCAGACTCCAAGTGATGCTCAAGCACTGGTTGTATTTAATTACATTTAATGTTAGCCTTTTTAAAAAAATATAATGTTTTTAATATAAGATTACAAGAATAATGCCAATTGCATTTATTTCAAGTCACAAGAATGTAATGAATGGGATACCACCTCCAACTTATTTTGAACAAGGAAAAACCCTCAAATATGTCAATATAAGTAACTAGACATTTGCACAGCACTAATGTAAAAACATAACTTTAGACATTTTCACCGCAGTATAAAAAAATTGACAAAATGTTAAACATTTCCCTTACAGTAAAAATACAACATTAAACAATTGTTAAATATGAAGTTGTGTGAGTGTGTTTGTTCAGATCTGTAGTCACTTTGACAGGTAAAAGTAAAAAAGAAAGATGAAAAGAAAGAAATGGTCAGCTTCTTCTGAAACATTTTGATGTCTTTGTAGATAAGCTGGATCATCATGTTATCCTGAGAATAAATAACCTCCCTTTCAAACTATGCAGCTTCTCTGACTTCATCATCGACCTGAAACACGTCATGCTAATCTCTCCTGTCACTCCATCCTTACAGGAAACCTGGAAACTATAACCTATAGTTAATAACTCCTACTAGTTCATACTTTTTGATATTAAGGACAGATGGATGGATAGACTTGATGCAGGTAATTAAAATATAACATAAAAATCTATATGAACTGAGAGAAATGGATACGGCTAGTGTTCAATTGCTATTCGTATATATAGCATGATACTCACCCTCAAAATGATGAATGTAACTCGAAATGTAGAATTTGAACCTCTTCTCTTCTTTGCTGCTTGGTGTGACAGCTCTCTGTCTCATGATTAATTTAATGTCATTAACCATAATTCGAGCAAACTCCTAGAAACAGCGAGTGTAATCTATGATCCTCACCTGCGCCATCCGCTTAAAGCGATCGCCGTGCTGCACCGGAAGTTGTCATGCGGGCTAACCGCAAACGCGGAAGAAGTCGTGCATAGAGTCAATTGGAGAACTCAAGAAATAGTAGTACAGCTCTACACATCGCACCTGCAAACTATCACCCCAATAAGCCAACAAGCCAGTAAACAAACACACACACATACAACAATATACATATGAAAATATGAGATGCGTACATACCATAACAAAAAAAAAAAAAGATTTCAAATCAAAATCAAAATTTAAACTTCCTCAGAGACAAAGTATTCAGTGCGTAAATATAATGCATCACACCTGCAAAAAATAATCACGTCAATCAACCAACAGGCCAGTAACCCGGAAAAAAAAAAAAAAAAAAAAAAAAAAAAAATATATATATATATATATATATATATATATATATATATATATAAACATATATATTTAGAATACATATAAAATATAAGATGCATAAATACAATTACAAAAAAAGATTTAAAATCAAAATCCAAATTTAAACCTCTCGGAGACAAAGTATTCAATGTGTAAATGTAAAACGCTTCCCTCTTCAATAAAAGTCTATCAATATCTCCACCCCTTCTCGTAACCTTCACTTGTTCAATGCCAATATGTCGTAATGTCGAAAGGTTGTGTTTCAATGCATTATAAAATGGACATAAATAGGATTTCGTTGATCATTTAATTGTACTGTATATTACTTCTGTGTTCAGGAATTCGTGTTTTTAAACACCGTCTTGTTTTACCGATATAAGCTAAACCACAAGGACATTTAATCATAGATCACATTTTTTGTATTGCAAGAAATCACACCTTTAATCGTCAATTGCTTGCCTGAATAGTGTAAACGTACCATTATAAAGACAAAAGGTGTCACATAGGAATTGAAGTGAACTGGTGAACCATTGAAGTTGTTCGTTTTATAGATTCATAAACCCTTCAGATCGATCGATTCCCTTGAACAAATCTTACACTTCCCAGGCTCATTGGAAAAATGTGCTTCTATCAAGAAAAAAAAAAAAAAAACTCCACAGTTAACACATATACTGTATATTCCTGCAATTATCAACTGAGAGACTCTTATCCAGATCTCGCACAATGTGATGTTACAACCCACTTTTTCCCATGTGCATGTTTTATAAACTAATACAGTTTAGTGTTTCCAGAGGTGCTAAGGTAAAAGTCCTGTAAAACAGTTTTAGCTAAACAGCTAACAGCTGTGTAAAAACATGGAAAGATGGCATGTTTTCTTCAACAGATATATTTTCTCACTTTTTTAAACACTATTGGTTTGTTTTATGGTAATGTTTAGTGTAGGTGGTGTTTTTTAAACGTGTTAAAATATCTTAGCACTAATCTAAACAGCCATAAAAGGTGCCTGAACCAGTGTAAAAACACATTGGCACAGAAGCATTTGTATGTGTTATTTGAATGCTTCTACCTGGACATTTTTCATTAAATCTCCAGTATAATAAACTTCTGCAGACATTTTCTTAAATGTAATTTTTTTTTTTTTCTGACAGATCACACTTTTATGTCTTTCTTTTCTTTTTCATTCTTTTATAAGCTGTTTTAACACATTTTAGGGTGCTTTCACATCTGTGGTTTGGTTCATTTGGTCTGGACCAAGGGCAACAAATGAGACATAGGTCTTTTTCACACCACACTGATTGCTTTGGTCAAAACCAGTTGAAAAGAACCAAAATGCAGTCATGTGACAAATTCCACATCACTCACTGGCCGGATGTTATTGGACGTTTTTCTTAAACTGCTTTTCAATTGGTCAGAATTAACATGTGGGAAAATGCCAATGGAACTTCTGTAAACAAACTGACAGACACAAAATGTCGCTTTTTATTATGGAGGGACGACTGCGCTGGCTGATTGTATCCCTGGTCATAGTACGCTACAGTATATAGTTTGTATTCATCACTTACATTTCGAGAATGAAGCATGGCTGTGGCTGTTTTAATGCATTGCAAATGGCGATGGCGCATTGCAAGTCACAAACATGGTCATCTTCCGGATATATTACCAATGATCCATTAGGTCAGGGGTTCTCAACCTTTTTCACTTCAGGGCCCACTTCTTTCTCCGATCATTTTTTGAAGGCTCACCTGTCTGACATTTTCTCTAAAATGTTTGTATGAAATGCTCATTAAAACCTTTATTTATTCAAATATATATATATATATATATATATATATATATATATATGCTTTGTTTTATTTTCTATTATCAGCATTTAATGAAAAATATATTTAATGTATTTATATAAAACTAAAACTATAAAATGTATATTATATATTAAAACTATATATATATATATATATATATATATATATATATATATATATATATATATATATATATATATATATATATGTATATATATATATATATATATATATATATATATATATATATATATATATATATGTCAACAGGGAGATTGCAAAAGACCAGCTTCTGCATTGAACTGAACTGACTGAATATCTATTAATAAATATCTACTATTCAAAAATATACAGGCAAATGTAACATACAGTAAAACACCCCAAATTTATACTGAAACGCGTGGATCCGATGGCAGTTGAGTTTGCAGCTGGATATTAGTAGGAGATCGCTGATGGGAACAGTGAACCGCTCCGCCAGAGCGCGACTGAAGCTCATATGCAAGTTTATTTTACATTCTATGGCAGAAACACCATTGAGCCTTGCTAGATTCTCCTGAATGTTCGTGTATCCGTTATAAAACACTCACAGAACATTAATTTGGACAGCTATGCGGATATATTAAATAGTTCACACAAAAAATACACAAAGAGAGACTTTCACTTTCACTTCACGCATAGTTTGTAAATGAACAGACTTAGGTGTATTAGTCTTAGACGCGATCATATGGCTGTTTTTGCATCGAGTTTGGGTCACACTTTATTTTGATGGTCCGTTTGTTGAATTTAAGTTATATTGCAACTAATTATCATTAGATTATAAGTAGACTGTTAGGTTGGGGTTAGGGTTGGGGTTGGGGTTAGGGTTAGTGTAAGTTGACATGTACTTGGAAAGTTTCTTATAGTCAGTTAAATGTCTGTTGAAGGACTGTTAAATGTCAGCATCAACAGATATTAAGCAGACAGTCTACTAATACTCAAATGGACCATCAAAATAAAGTGTTACCCGAGTTTGAAGTAATCAATCAGAGAACTGGAGTAAGTGCATTACTTCGATCCTTTTATTATAGCATATTAATAATGAAATCCAAAAATTATAGTATAATATTGAGAGTTAATTTTAAGCTATCTCGCGGCCCACCTGCAGGATCAATGAGTCGATCAATGAGTGGGCCGTGGCCCACCGGTTGAGAATCCCTGCATTAGGTTATGTTTTCCGTCTCTCTCTCTCGCTGTTTAACATTGTTAGTAAAGTGCTGTCAACAAATATTTTTCCTCCACACTGTAAAAAATAAATCCGTAAAATTTATGGTAAAAAACCGGCAGCTGTGGTTACCAGTATTTCACCGCTAAAAATACGGTACAAGCCGTAAAAGTTATTTCTCATTTTTACAGTAAACTACCGTATTTCATTAATTTATAGAGGTAACATGTCTGTATTTTGAATTACCAACATCTACACATCTTTTGTTACACAGATAGGCAGGTTAATACAGCCATATGCAGGTGGTGATGAGAAAGTTACATAATGAACCAATGCTCATCACAAACAACTTTTCCCACAAGCTGAAGAAGGTGCTCAGTGTCATTCACACAGCTACTAGCCACCAATATGGTAACACGCACAAAATAAAAGTCATGAAATAAACATTGTTTATCAACATTAGATGTAACATAAATCTCTAAAGCACATTACCGATGGGGAAACAACTAAAAGTATCAATAGTAATGTCAACAAAAAGCAAAAAAGTGATGTGCCATACAGGCAATTCTGGGAAAGTCAATTTACGGTTATTCGCCGTATATATTAAGTAAACATACTGTTAACCAGGTTATGGATTTTTACTGTAGCATTTTTACAGTGTTTTACTGTTGAAATCACGGCCATTTTTTACAGTGCACATCCCAGAATGAACACCGCATTGGACTATGGCAGCTGTCCAAAAAGGCACATGACTTTTTGCGGTTGGGTCTGTTCTAGTTCGGATCATGTTCTCACCACAAACTAACCACTCCAGGGTTCGTTTGAAAGCATACCGAGACCAAATTTTCAAGGAGATCTCTGTACGCTTTTTTGGTCCACGTTTGGTGTGCACTCGAACAAACTGCACCAAGAAGGAAAACGACTTCTAGTGTGATTCAACCGAACTAAATGATGCAGGTGTGAAAACACCCTTAATCTGTTTTTGTCTGTTTTAATCGTTTTTCAATTCTCTTAATTATTTTTATTTTTTTGTTTCTTTTATTCTTGTTTATATATAGCACTTTGAATTACCATTGTGTACTGTATGACGTGTGCTATATAAGCAACCTTGCCTTGCCTTTATAAGGCTGGCTTGGACTTAGAGCTACAGTATGAGGGAGCGTTTGCTCTTGAGTGGTTTAGGAGCAACAGCTTGTTTTTGGAAGGATTTTGAAAGCAACTGAACCACTTGTACTACTGGACCCTTTTTCTCTCATGGTTTACAATGGCAAGGTTTAGTTACATACGTTTAGTTCAGCTAATCAATCCTCAATACTTGATTTTGATGCAACTAGCTCATTTTCCCTGGAAAGTGCATTCACAGCATAAACATGTTATCAAGAACTGACGACAGATGGATGGTGAATGAAATGTTAATAGATTCAAATTCTTTACCCCATGTCTGGGCACCATTACAGAGACGGCAAAGTGAAAACATCAACTGCTAAAATGATTAAATGTCACAGTTAAAAGTCAAAGTAAAGAAAAAACCTGTAGAGAAAACAAAAGCCAACATAATAACAATATCCCGCTATATTTTGGCGCTTGGCATCGTGCACCACTGTAGCATGTGTTATTCCATACAACGCCTCCTCCTTTTCCTCCTGACAGTAGCGTGCCTCCACCTCCTTGTCTTTCTCCCCGCGTGCCATCCCTTACATTACTCCTGGCTAGTACTCCTGCCAAGACTAATGATTGCACATGGACGGTTTTTCACACCCATGGATTTGTTAGCAGTTCTGGCCAAAGCATACAGTAAGTTCATCGCATTAGCATTTCACGCTGTGTTTCTTGCACCTTTTGGAATGTCATTGTAACCACAGCAATATTGTAAGAAAACTCACGAACAGCTTCAGTAACACCGCCGTAAACTGTTCCCTCATATGAGTGCCGGCCAATGCATATTTTTACACACTGTAATGAATGCACTAAATTATGCGGTGCCAAGTGTAACCTGACTAATACATTTATGCATATAGAGCACAAAAAGGATGAAAGACCTTTAATCAGTGGCATAAAAATTCTGAAATTGTATTTTTGCATGCAATAGTTATTTAAATCCATCCATGTAATGGTGAATGTACTTTCATAAATTATAGAATAAAAAGCACCTTTTGTCAACAAACATCTGTGCATATGAGATGCATACAGTTGCACCTCAAAACAAGCAGATCCATGTGCAGAAAGGTACATTTATTAACTAAGCAAAACACAAAAATAAGGCAAAGCTAAAGATGGGGAGCAACACAAACACAATCAAACGACAGATGATAACTAGGGGTCATTTTATACAAGGGATAATAGGATAGCAGTTGGCCATGGGCTGGCCCACACAGAATCTGTGCACGCAGAAATCCACAGAATTCTGGAGATTTTTAGCCCATCATTGAGTCTATTCATTTACTTGTATAAATGTGGGTAAATGTATATTTATTTATTCAGTTTTTAAATTGATTTCAGTAATATTATTGTCTAATATAAAAATGTTCACATGATCTTTTCACAATACAGTTTGTAATGTCATACAGTATGTTCTGTCTTTTAGTAGATATCTTATATGTGAGACTTGCATTGTTTATGGGATCTAATTGAATTAGCAGTGTAAACATTAAATAAAATTTAAAAATATATTTATTTTTTTATTTTATATATTATGTTTTTATTTACAATACTCTCAAAATCATTCCACATAAATTCACAGTTTTTTTTTTTTCTTTTTTTGACAAAATAGAAATAGCATAGCACAAAATGTCCACAGATTCTGTCTGGCCTTAGGCATGGGTAATCAAAACCATGTAAACGCTGACAGGGAGTGGCACCAGTAACAGTGGAAGATGGACAAGCCAAAAAAAAAAACACAAAACCGGCAATGTGACAAAAATGCAAACGTACATGTTATGGCTTATTTTGCCCATTCAATAATATTTGAACATTCTATTTCAAGAATCAGTATTTTGCTAAATACATTTTAATAGTTTACACTTAGATATTGCTAGACGCTATTAACAGGTTTGGCATGCTGTCCTGGGAGAGAGCTCTGAGATAACTGAGCCCAGAGCTCCCGCCTGGTCAATTAGCATGTAAGGGAGTCTGAGATTAGGTAGGTCTCGAGAACTCCCCCTGGGAAAAGGAGGAAAAGGTGGACATGGGGTGGAAGGGGGATTCTTCCAAAACGAAGATAAGACAGTAGAGTGAAATGTGTCTATTTATTGTAGGCTTGGATCAATCTAATTGGATTATTGCTGATTACATGAGAGACCAGCCGCGATCAATCATATCACATGCTCCTCTCAAAATAAGTTTGTAAAACTTCACTTTGCCCACAAAAAGTACAATATGTCAATGTTATTATAGACCAAACATTCTGATACCAAAGACCCTCAAATGTGACCTTTTTCCTAAAATATATAGGCTGTTTTTTTTTCATGTAGGCTATACAATTTCATTAATACATTTAAACTAATAAACAATGAAATATAAGCAAAAATAGGTACAATGATATTTACAGTAAAAGCAAAACGGACTTAAAGGGCACCTTTTTTTTTTACCCCTTTTTCAAGATTTATGATAAGTATTTTGTGTCTCCAGAATGTGTCTGTATTGTTTCAACTCATAACACCCATCAGATTATTTATTATACCTTTCAGAATACTGAATTTTCTGCTCTGACCACATTGTAGCTGTTTTTGTTGCCTGTGCCTTTATAGCAAGGCAAGGCAAGTTTATTTATATAGCACATTTCATACACAGTGGCAATTCAAAGGAATAAAAAAGACAAGTGTAAGAAAAAAAAAGTAAAAACAGATAATAAAAACAGATAAAAATATGTTAAAACAGGTTGTAAAAGAATGAAAAAGAAGAGAAAAACATAATAGTGCGATTTGTCGGACATAGCACAGTGCTCATTCAGTGAAGGCAAAGCTAAACAGATGTGTTTTCAGTCTGGATTTAAATGTGCCTAATGTTGGAGCACATCTGATCATTTCTGGGAGCTGATTCCAGCAGCGAGGGGCGTAGTAGCTGAAAGCCGATTCACCCTGCTTTGACTGAACTCTTGGAATTTCTAGTTTATATGATCCTAGAGATCTGAGTGTTCTTCTAGGTTTGTATTCAGTGATCATATCTGTAATGTATTGAGGTCCTAGGCCATTTAGTGATTTATAGACAAGTAGTAATACTTTAAAATCTATTCTGAATGTAACTGGGAGCCAGTGTAAAGTCCTGAGGACAGGTGTGATGTGCTCTGATTTTCTGCTTCTGGTCAGAATCCTGGCCGCAGCGTTCTAGATGAGCTGCAACTGTCTGACTGTCTTTTTGGCAAGGCCCGTGAGGAGGCCGTTACAGTAATCCACCCTGCTGCTGATAAAAGCATGAACAAGTTTCTCTAAGTCTTCACTGGAAACAAAGCATCTGATTCTTGCAATGTTTTTGAGATGATAGTATGCTGATTTACTAACTCCTTTCACATGACTATTGAAACTCAGATCCGACTCCAGAGTCACACCAAGATTCTGAACCTTATTTTTTGTTGTTTGACCTTTAGAGCAAAGATACGCATTCACCTTGAGAACCTCATCTGTGTTCCCAAACGCAATGACTTCAGTTTTCTCTTTGTTTAACTGAAGAAAGTTTTGGCACATCCAACTGTTCATTTCCTCAATGCATTGGCAGAGGGTGTCAATAGGGCTGTAGTCATTAGGCAGTAAGGCTAAGTAGATCTGAGTGTCATCAGCATAGCTGTGGTAGGAGATTTGGTTCTTTCTCATTATTTGGCTCAGAGGGAGCATATAAAGGTTGAACAGAAGAGGTGCCAGAATCGAGCCTTGTGGGACTCCACATGTCATGGGTGTCCACCTCGACCTATGGTCACCTATACTGACATAGTTACCTCTCCCTTCAAGATAAGATCTGAACCATTTGAGGACCGTCCCAGACAGCCCAATTTTCCAGCCTATCCAGAAGTATGCTGTGATCGACAGTGTCAAATGCAGCACTAAGATCGAGCATTACCAGCACTGTTAGTTTACCTGAATCTGTATTTAGGCGGATATCATTGATTATCTTTATAAGAGCGCTCTCTGTACTGTGATGTGCTCTGAAACCAGATTGAAAATTGTCTAAAGAACGTGTTTAAGAACGTGTTTAAGAACGTGTTAACCTGGTTGAAAACAACTTTTTCAATGATTTTGCCAATGAAAGGGAGATTTAAGATTGGCCTGTAACTGCTCAATAGTGTGTTATCCAGATTGCTCTTTTTCAAGAGGGGTTTAACAACTGCAGTTTTAAGTGAGTTTGGAAAGGTCCCTGAGAGAAGTAAAGCATTTACCACTTTTTAGGGGATCCATTTCTAAACAGTTAAACACCTTTTTGAAGAATGATGTGGGGAGCGTGTCAAGACTGCAGGTTGATGTTTTCATAATTTGTACGATCTCTTCTAAGATTTTACCATTAATTGCCATGAAATCAGACATAATGTCTAATTTCTTAAGTTTTGGTTGAGCTTGTCTGACGTTGGCACAACTTGGCTGATTGGATGAGCTGATTGCCTTTCTGATATTACTGATCTTATCATAAAGAAATGAGCGAACTCATTAGATTTACTTTCCGAGATTAGTTCACTGGGAATCCTACTGGGGGGGTTTGTGAGTCTCTCTACCGTTGCAAAGAGTGTACGCGCATTATTTAAGTTGTTGAAAAGGGTTGAAAAGAAAGTCTGCCTATCGGTTTTTAGTTTCACATTAAAAGCATGAAGACTGTCTTTATAGATATTATAGTGGACTACTAGTTTCCTCTTCCTCCACATACGCTCTGCTTTTCTGCACTGTCTTTTCATCATTTGAACTGCTGTTGATTTTCTCCAAGGCCCATTTTTCATCCCTGTTTTCTTCCTGACTTTAAGAGGAGCAATGTCATCTAGCGGTGTCAAAATTAATTGTTTCTTCAGTGCACCGCGATGCAGACGCGGACAATTCGGTATCGGTTCAGTAAAAATCATAACCAGTTATTATGTACTGACGTCATTTATCTCCTATGCGCTATGTCGCGGTAGCTTACTATGGCGAGGGAGGTGAGCGCGAGTGTTTACAATGCTTCGCCTACTTGACGCACAAACTGTGCACAATTTCACTGCGTGTGTGTTTTCGGGACACTCATTCACTGACACTTACAGCAGAAGCCCCTATTTCACTGCGATTGAGAGAATGAAAGTAAACTCCATTACTCTCTCTCTCTCTCTCTCGCTGTGGCCCATTTGACTTGCTGGCGTGACTTTTTGTCCCCTCTCGGCTGATACGACGAAGTCTGCATTCCCGTGGGTGTAAGGCGGGAGCCGTTGGACCAGACCAGATTTCTTGCGGCGCGGAAATAAATTTCCGAATAAAGTGTGGGGGTCGGTAACTCTGGTGTAAGTTGAACGGGAGCGGGCGGTCTAACAATATCGCTCCCGAGCAAGCACGTGTGTGTGTGTGCGTGCGTGTGTGTGCTTATGTGTGTGGACTGTAAATGAGAGAGAGCGATGCTGTGTGTTGCTGTCAATGTTTGTGTGTGCGTGTATGTGTGTGAATGAGAGGGCGTGATGCTCTGTGTCGCTTGCTTGGTGCTGTGTGTCTATGTGTGTGTGTGTGTGTTTATACAGACAGCCCCAAATATAAAACTGTGTTTAGGGAAAGCATCGTCAATGCACCGTGATGCACCGAGATATCAAATTGAACCGAATCGATGGCATGATAATCGTAACCGAACCGAACCGTGAGACCAGTGTAGGTTCACACCTCTAATGTCATCTATGACATTCTTAACTTTAGAGTTAAACAAATCAAGGAGAGAGTCAACAGAGTCTGCAGATATACTTGGTGCGAGTGATATGGCCTTCATAAACTGCTCACTAGTGTTCTCATTTATGTATCTCTTTCTGACAGAGACAGATCTGTCTTTAATGGCTGGAGTGATCAATATATCAAAGAAAATACAGAAATGATCAGATAGTGCAACATCCTTAACAACAGTCGAAATGTGTAGACCCTTAGTCATAAGTAGATCAAGAGTGTGACCACGATTGTGTGTGGGTCCTTGAACATGCTGAGTCAGATCAAAAGTGTTAAAAACAGTCATGAGTTCTTTTACAGCATTGATTTCTGGATTATCAATGTGAATATTAAAATCCCCAGCAATAGTAAAATAGTCAAACTCAGAGGTTACTATTGATAACAACTCTGTAAAATCATCAATAAAAGTTGGAGAATATTTTGGAGGTCTGTAGATAATAATCAGTAAAATGCGTGAAGCACCCTTTAGTGCTATACTCAGATATTCAAAGGACAAATAGTCACCAAATGACACTTGTTTACACTCATAGAGATTTAATGCTAGTTCTCCCCGCCCACAGTTCCCACGTGCTTGTCAGAGTGTCTGGCTCTTTCTCAATTCCAAGAACGCAGAGAACGGACTTGCGTTCTTGTGGAGACCGGTCTTGCCAGGTGTCCCCGGAAGAATGAACGGAACATCGTCCTGTGAGAAATGAGATGCTGCGTTCTTCCTGATGGTCACGTGACTTCACACGTTTTAAATTGAAAATTATTTAAACATTACAGCATTCATACAATGATTTATTGTTTTTCCCCCTTTTCAAAATATATACCATGCATAAAACATTATAAATACGTTGCACAATATAAATAAAAGTGATTTTATTATGAATTTCAGCAAACAAACACCCTTAATGTGTTTATTCCTTTATTAAGATGTCCATGGGAATGTTTATATTCACCGTTTCATTAAGGGAAACTCCAGAGGTAAATATGTGATAACTCTCAACTTTAATAATAGATCTAAATAAAATGCTGCGCTTAATTCCCACCTCCAGTCGCAATGACTTATGGGACTTCTAGAGCAAGATAGGTGCTCAAATCTGCATCTGTGCGTCCTCAATATCAAGAACACTTCCGGGAAGTTTCACACGTCCTCTGTTCTTGCGGTCTTGAGTATTGGAACTGAACTTTGGCAGCTGATGATGACGTTACACGAGGACGCAAGTTCGCTGAAGAACGCATATTGAGAAACAGCCTCTATCTTTCTCTTGCTGCGTCAGATAAACAGCATAGTGACAGACATGAAGGAAGCAGGTCTCACATAACGTTTGTGAGAAATACTACAGTAAGACCTTTCCCAATTATTATTTGATGTATTTGTTGTGGAGTTGCAACAGTGAGTCACACACAATGTCGTTACATGCACACAAACAGCAGACACACACACGCACACACAGCGCGCGCATTTAACTTTGCACTGCTTTTGTGGCACAGCAAATGTGTCAGAATACAGGTTAATATCCACTGCTGTATGGATATCCATTATGTTAATGTACAAAATACACCTGATTTAACGTCCACAAACCGGGATTGAAGTGTCTTCTTTTATAATTGTACTGACATGCAGCTGTGGTGATGAAGTAAAGACATAAAATCATTGTAATTCATTACAAACATGCACTGTTTTAAGTTTGTAAAACTCACTCTTGATCACATTTGATGATGATTGATGATCACAGAGAGCTGAACAGATCTTTTAATCCCGTTGTCTTTGCACATGTACTGTCTTCTTGATATGATTACACACGTTCTCCTGAGACATGTTAATACATGGCTGTCAATCAATTTGGTGGGCGGGGAAACCACACTCCTACATCATGTTGCGGTGGGCCTCAAAATGGGAGGGATTTGTATTCCATTTTAATGTCAGGAAATTTAAAAAAAGAGACTTATTGTCTTTATATAACTCCAATATGACTGTGGACACACTGTACCTACACACAGTTCTGTCCAAACAGCTTACAAAAGATGTTTTTCATCATAAGTGCCCTTTAATTTGTTGACTTATTTAATTCTCTAAACATTTCCACAAACATTTATTTTCTAGTAAGTACTTTTATTACAAAATACACACATGCTGTAGAGTCCCAGCAGATATGCCTGATGATGGTAGTCTGCTGTACCTAGACTTACAGTATGCAAATCATGTTCATTACCTTTTTTATGGCTGTGTTTGCTCCATTACCTCATTAACATCTATTGAACTGCATGTTAAAACAACACTGGCAGCCCATGCAAAGAAGCATTGCTATCTGCACAGTTCATTTTCAGTTAATATCCTCAATGATTCTGTTGTAATCCCTGCATCTATCATTCCCTTCGTCCAACAATACATTTCTAAAACAAATCAATAGTCTTGATTTATCAGTTTAAAATTGATCTGAAATGGAAATGATCACTCCCATGCGCCGTTGAGAATTTGTCGTCAACAGGTTAAGTGGCTTTGCATAATAAATTGCAAGGCTTAGCAGACATGACCAATTGATTAGCAAATTAAGAGGTGTTCGGTTATGTGTGCACGGACAAAGGCTGGTTTGGCGCCTAGCAATAGCTGTCGAAGATTTTGACTGATTGTTATTATTAGTGAATTTCAGTCACGCAGCACGATTTATCAGCACTGCTGTAGCATCCTGCTGACAGGACCTCTTCCTCTCCAGAAACACAGCGCTCGCGGTGAATCTGACTCACCCTGTCTCTCCCTCCTGCAGGGCATCACGTGACCGACTCCACGCTACTGCCAGATTACTTCTGCTCCACTCCCATATCTATGCCACAATGTTTGCCATCTGAAAAGGTACTTTAATGTTTAGCGCGAACAGCCAATTACAGATGTAAAGTCATAAATGAGACTGATGAGCATTGGGCTGCGTTACGTCTGACTCTTAATTTTGACATTTCACGCCGGGGGTTTAATTATATAAGAATCTGAGGCAATCCTTTCACCACAGAGAAACCCCACTAAGCGCCCAATACCCCATTGATTGAAATGATAATTGTCTGTTTGCAGAAAGAGCCCAGGTGCAGTGACATTCTGCTGGTTTACCATGAGCATCAGAATTGCCCAATCAAGGCAGAGCTCCAGCTGACAGACCTGGTGAGGAAATTACTAACACTTGAGCAACAGATGGCTTTGGCCTCCACACAGTCTGAGTGGCCATCATGGATGCTCCATTTGGGAGGCTTTTGGAGGATTTTTTTTTTTTCTGTTCCGCCAGCACTGGCTTTCTAATTCAGACTGTGGTTACAGTTTCAACAGCGAAGGGCTACGGTAATTTGATAACATGTCTGGTTAAAGGGGTGCTTCACCCCAGAATGAATATTCTGTCATCATTTACTCACCCTCATGTCATTTCAAACTCATAAGACTTTTGTTCCTCTTAAAATGAAGATTGTGTCTCTTCAGTATATGCGGATTCAACCACATGTTGAAGCGTTGAGAGTAAATGTGTGTGCTATTTATTATCTAAAGCTATAATTAATTGCTAATTTAACACTTGGACTATCAGAGTTATACTGTATATAGCAGTCATTCAGACCTTTAATATATGACTTACAGATTTACAAATGTGTCAATATACATTTGAAGTTTCTAGTGAGAGTTTAGAATTAAGCTTTGAATGTCTGTCTTCATATTTTGTGAAGTCACTAGGGCGGCATGGTGGCTATGTGGTTAGCACTGATATCTCACAGCAAAGAAGGTCACAGGTTCGAGTCCTGGGTTGGCATTTCTGTGTGGAGATTGCATGTCCTTCCCATGTTGGCTTGGGTTTCCTCCATGTGCTCCAGTTTCCCCCACAGTCTAAAGACACGTGCTATAGGTGAATTGAATAAACTAAATTATCTGTAGTGTATGAATGTGAATGTGAGATTGTATGGGTGTTTTCCAACACTGTGTTGCAGGTGGAAGAGCATCCGCTGCGTGAAACCAAAGTCCCATTACGGCAAGTTATTTCACTTGGCGGCCATCTTTGAAACCCTCTCGAGCAGTATGCTTGGGCATTCTGTCTGACTGCAACTGTCTCATAAGTTTCGTTTCCAAACGTTCGAATCAAACAAAATCTGCATATTTTCAAGCTGCCAGAGCTAGTGCACATGCGCACTCGAAAGGAACGAGATCACGACACCAACCTCATTTATGGCCATTCTACACATTATCATCCTCTGGATAATGATCGTCTGATCACACTGGTCTGCTGAAGTAATCCACAACTCGGTCTTGATGGCTAATCTCCTCTTAAAATGAAAGTGACTGTTTACAAGTTTGAGTACACTTAAAAAAACAAACAAACAAAAAAAAGTTGACTCAACTTAAATTTTTAAGACAATAAACTTCAGGGCATTTTTAAGTTGACTCCACTGTCAACCCAATTACTGCACTTGACTCGATTTAAGTTAAGTAAACAACTCAAAAATGTCCTTAAAATTTGTTGCCTTAATTTCAAGTTGCTGTTATTGTGTGATATGTGCATTTGACAGGATAGACTTTAACTCGTGTTTGTTTCAAACAGATTACAAAACCAGAAAACTTTTGTTTTTAAGTGTAGTGGGTTCATTTAAAAGCAGAGAAATCAAGCTTTATGTAGATATATTTCTTATGTCTGTGAAGCAAGTATTCGCAGAGATTCCACTGTGTTAAACTGTCGTAAAAACACACATCTGGTCTGAACTTCTCCTCTAGAGAATCATCAGTCTATAGTGATCGATGATTGGCTCCTGTACTAGTAGGCGGGGTTTCATTTGCCATATTGACCATTACACTTTTCCCCATTCAAAACTATATGAGTGACATGTCTTGTGCATTCTATAGTTTTTGGTAAAACATATGCTGGAATATGCTGGCGGTTCATTCTGAAGTGATGACCTCTGAAATAGAGAATAAGCCGAAGGAAAATAAATGAATGAATGACTGACTGAAAGAATAAATATATTTGTAATATAGCCTAGACCCCTTGCAAAGGTGTGTACCTCACTTTGTCCAGCAAGTGGGAGAGCAAAGTTTTCACTGCAGTGAAAATGTTGTTTTTTGAAAGGCATGTCTGAAGTAAAGTTATGTTTTTGCTATCAGAAAGTTGTTGTTTTTTTTTTTGCTTGCAGCAAGTTGCAAAATCAAAAAACAAAATCGGTATAAAATTCAGAACCTGGCTTTTTTTCTCTCTCGGTTCATTTGGGCATATGTGAACATGGTAATCGACAATCATTCTGAGATTACCTGAATGAGATAGTCTCAGCCCACTTGAAGTGGGCTCTGGAGTGGTTCACATGTGTTTAGAAAGCAATCCAACTCAATTGACCATGCAGAATTTATCACATATGTTGATCTATTATGTACATTCCGTGAAAATAACAACACTTGTGTTTCTAAATGCATCTCAAAGATTATGAGTGAACCTCTCACACACACACAGAAAGAGAGAAAGCAATGATTACTGTTCAAAATTATAAAATAATACAATAACAACTTAGATTGTTACAATAAACACATACTATAGAGCTGCTATATGTCATACACATATGCCAGAGTAATTGGCAGTTCATTCCACTGTGGTATCCCCTGATAAATCAGGGACTAAGCTGAAGGATATTGAGTTAATCAGTGCAGAGCTGCTGTCAAAACATTGTGATGAATGATTGATATGAGTTAAATCCTAAAACATGAACATGAGAAACATGCGGGTTTACTTGCATGTGACAGTTTTTGGTCTATTTAGTAAAATTACTTTCTAAAAGTCAATCAAACCGGGGAAAATTTATAATAATAATGATAACATGTTGTAGACATGTAAACATTGTAGCACTTTTGATCCCTGTTTCAAACAAAGCAAGTTATTTACAACTGTAAAAACACCCTAGGTGTCATATTTACAGTAGGGGAAATAAGTATTCAACACGTCACCATTTTTCTAAAGGTGCCGTTGACTTTTTTTTTTTAAATTTTCACCAGAAATACATATATGAAAAGAAAACAAATCTAATTAGTTTTACAAATTAAGTTATGTGTAATAAAATGAAATGAAACAGAAAAAAGTATTGAATACATGAAGAAAGTGAGGTGTAAAAAGGCAGTGAAAGCCCAGACAGCAGCTGAAATCTCTCCAAAGTAATTCAGCAACCCTCTGCCCTTCTTCATTGTAAATTAATATTAGCTGCTTCAGTCCAACATCTACATTAGCAGGATGATGAAGATGAAACCAGAGTGGACATTTCAGCAAGACAATGATCCAAAACACAGCCAAGGAAACTCCCAAATGTTTTAGAGAAAGAAAATCAAGCTGTAGAACGGCCCGGTCAATCACCTGACTTGAATCCAATAGAAAATACAAAAAACAAAGATCAGATCTGGGTAGTCGAGTCTGTGAAAAATCACACAGAATGAAGTCACATGCATTGCTCAGGTGTGATTTTTTTCACAGACTTTAACAGAGTGTAAAAATCTTGATGGTTCTATGGGTTTTGTCTATCCAAGTGGATGTTTATTTTGTATTCTTGCTTTATTCTACAGCTTGATTTTATTTCTCTGAAACTATTTGAGAGTTTCCTTTGCTGTGTTTTGGATCATTGTCTTGCTGAAATGTTCACTCTGGCTTCATCTTCATCATCTTGCTAATGCAGATTTTTTGATTGAACCAGCTAATATTCATTTACAATGAGGAAGGGCAGAGGGTTGCTGTATAACTACTGAGGGATTTCAGCTGCTGTCTGAACTTTCTCTGCCTTTCTACACCTCGCTTTCTTCATGTGTTCAATACTTTTTTTCTGTGTCATTTCATTTTATTACACATAACATAATTTGTAAACTAATTAGATTTGTTTTCTTTTCATATATGTATGTCTGTTCCCAACATCTAGTGAAAATTTCAGCACCTAAAAAATCAGCAGCACCTTTAGAAAAAATGTTTTCTGAGAAAAATGGTGATGTGTTGAATACTTATTTTTTCCTACTGTATTTATCTATAATAGGCCTGAATCAGCAAAAAAAAAAACAGTCACAAAAATATGAATTATTATCAAATAAATCACTAAGAAATGTTGAGATACAGTTTTGTCAGTATCACAGCCCTACGTCAACTTCTTGATGAATAACCCTTTAATATTATATAAAAAATAAAAAAATAAACTGAAATTCTGCAACACTTTAGACATGTCAGCAATATACAAAGACAAACCGTTGCTCGTTCGCAGTAGACAGTGAACATATATTATGTATTTCCCCGAAACTACAGGAAATTGTGTGGACGAGATGAGAGGACCTGGCAGAATCATTTTACTCTCGTAATCTGATATATTTCTGAGTGACACAA
This sequence comes from Danio kyathit, assembly GCA_903798195.1. Taxonomy (NCBI): domain Eukaryota; kingdom Metazoa; phylum Chordata; class Actinopteri; order Cypriniformes; family Danionidae; genus Danio; species Danio kyathit. Next base: position 33,478,500 of record LR812520.1, on the reverse strand, counting down.
GGTACTCAACAGGAGAAAAAAAAAATAGAGCGGAACTGTCTGCAATTGATTGAATCATGAAAAGTGGGCTTACTTACCAGAATGGAGCCAGGTGGTTGGAGCGGATGGTTTGAAAAGGATTGGTGATGTCAGCTGAAAGGATCATCATTTCAAAGGTGAAGTAAGTACAAGGACTATTTTATTTTTTTCTTTAGAATAATGTACACTGACGATCATGCTCGAGAGGAGCTGGAAAGCAGATTAAAATAAATGGGATCAGGTTGCTGTTTTTATAGACACTGCAGGAAGTATAATAATGGGGACTTTTAATTTGAATTTAAAAATAATAAAAAATAAATAAAAAAATGCAGGTGGACTTTTGGGATGAATGGAGAAAGGTTGTTTAGTAAAAGACCTGAATGGCAGACTTTGTTAATACAAATTGACAATGTGGACATACCTGTAGCTTTTTCTATAATACATAATGCAGTATTCAATCATGTGTGTGGAATGTGACTGATTTTGGCTGTAAGTTTTATGTTGTTGTTGTTGTTTTAATAGCCTGTGCAAGGTCTTAAAATTTCAAAGTATCACATTTGTGACTAGTTTTGAAGCTTGAGCTTATCTGTGGCATTCTGAGGAGTTAATTGCTTGTCATTTGCGTGACATTTACAGTGTGCTGCACTCTGTTCTACCTAAGGTGCAATAAAAATGTAATGTTTAAAGTTGTACTGTGGGCATAATCTGTGCCCTTGTGTTGTAGGGTAATGCGAGCTGTGTGTAATGTAAGTGATTAAATCAGGCATCTCTCTTAGTGGTCGATCAATCCTCTCTCATTTGCCCAGCCTTGAATCTGATGCTAATGGCTATTTTTGTCGGATAATGTCTACCGCTGTTTCTTTATATTGCGGGGCTGATGGTTTGTTCCATCTATTGATGCACATGCTCTCAGCACTCTTTTTGTAGATACAGGTACTTTGTGGCAGGAAGAAAAAGAGTGGCATCGATACAGTATATCAAAATGGTTTGATGTATTTTTGTGAATGACCTTTGTCAGTATGATGCAACATATTCCTAACCCATTTTCCCCCATTTGTTTTAATAAATAGTTTCATGCATGTATTTTCCCATTTTTTTGTCTTCTAGAAAATCACATTTGAATATGTGAAAGTTAAACAGGTTAGTAATAAGTGAAGCTAGTGATGTTGTTTGTGGAGTTGTTTAATGATCCTCTGCTGAGATTTTGAGAAATTTTAAATTGCAAAATCAATTTTTGCAAGCTGTTTGGACAAAAAGGATCTGGATGCAGACCTGGTGCAGATCCAATTTGAGCGGCATGCAATGTTTTTTAATAGGCTCACCTAATCCCAACCCTGGCGATGCAGTGGCGCAGTAGGTAGTGCTGTCGCCTCACAGCAAGAAGGTCGCTAGTTCGAGCCTCGGCTGGGTCAGTTGCCGTTTGCATGTTCTCCCTGCATTCGCATGGGTTTCCTCCGGGTGCTCCGATTTCCTCCACAGTCCAAAGACATGCGGTACAGGTGAATTGGGTAGGCTAAATTGTCCATAGTGTATGAGTGTGAATGAGTGTGTATGGATGTTTCCCAGAGATGGGTTGCAGCTGGAAGGGCATCCGCTGCATAAAACATGCGCTGAATAAGTTGGCGGTTTATTCTGCTGGGGCGACCCCAGATTAATAAAGGAACTAAGCCGAAAAGAAAATGAATGAATGAATCCTATCTTTAACCCTACCCCTCACAGGGATGTCACTAGCAGGGATGTGCGGTCAGGGGAGAATGTCATCATTCTTACCTGCCATCATGAGATGTATACTAATGTTAAAATAAATATTTGTCCACTGATCTGCGCTATAAATGCAATTTCTGTATGATTCAAATGATTTCAATCATTTTTTATGATTAAAATAGCTGTATTTTGCGTATCTCATGTTCAATTAGAGTGTAGGAAGCGAGGTGAGGCAGCACCGGGCTGTGCCTCATGTCAGTTGGTACAATCCACTGCTCACTGGCTTGAGCCCGCCCCTTTTTGCTCACTCAGTGTATTCTACCAATGTAATGCTTTATTAAAATGTTTTTATACATTGTAGACACTTTTATTATATGTCCTCACTTTCCATATAATAGGTAATGTAATTCACGTATATCTATCACGTATTTAGTGTTAGAATCTGACATAAAGCCGACTGAAAAGACATTAGGTGAGGCAGGCAGTAGCTCTGCCGCACTGTAGAGGGCGCACGTGAGCTCACATTATTGTTATTCAGTGGTTGCTCTTCTTCTACGCAGTGAAGTTCAATAAACATTTGTTATTTTATGTTTTGCTCTCACTGACTGCAAAAATCGTGGATATCAGCTCAAAAATTTCTCAAAATTAGACTTTCAATAAAAAAGTGAATAAATATTGGACGACCAATGCCGGAGCTAAAGAACTTCCTTCCGAAGTAATTCAAGTCATGTCAAGACTTCATTTACAAGAACTGTAAAGGTAAGACCAGTGTGCGAATCCTGTGTGTGTGTGTGTGTGTGTGAATGAGAGAGAGAGAGAGAGAGCAAGAGAGAGCGCGTGCATCTGTCATGGTGCCGTTTGTGTGAGTGTGTGTGTAAATAAGAGAGAGCGCATCCGCCGTGGTGCTGTGTGTGTCGCTTGTTATAGTTGTCTGCATCCACCTTGATGTTTTTTGAGAGGCGTATTTAATCGCTCAACGTTTTACATTCTTCCTTGGCCCAATATGTACCTGCTATGTGTATAGAAAGAATGCTGATATGATATATGAAACACAATCTGTAGTTGTATTGTGTGGATATGTTTGTAAGTCTGACTTTTGACTTTGAAAGAGTCAGTGCCTCACCAGCCAGAAACCTCACCACACGTCACTGGTCACTGGCTCCATTGAGTGCATTGTGTCTGACATTGCGTTGCTGAGATATGCAATCTCAGCTTGCATCATAAAGGCTGCATCCAGATACTATAGACCAATTACCAACCTACGTCACACATGACGTCACACGTGTCCCCGGTTGCAGAAAAAGACTGGCTGCAATAGCAAACATGTCGTGTTTTGCGGTAGGATGCCAAATTCGAAAACTTAACTTTTACCATACACCACACTGCTTTTAATGCCGACTGCAGACGTCTTTGGCTAAAAGGGAGCTGAATGAAGTGACGACCTAATAATAAATGCAGGACTCTGCAGTTCTCATGTTATATCAGGTAAGTTCAGGCTATGCTGAATCATACACATTACTCGTTTTTGATTGCAGCAATGATTTCGGCAAAACAGTTACATATGGTTAATTAAACTGCGGACACTGAATGCAAAGAATGAAATGTGAAAGTGTAAGTTATTAAGGTAAAGTTGGTTTTATATTCACACATTCATTCAGTGACAACTTGTGACACACTCCCTATATTGTTTACCATGGCACTTTGAGTATTCGGTCTGAAATAACCTGCAAGTGTGACTTGAAAACAACATTAACACTGTTTATTTGACTGTGAACAATGTTGTACTTTGACAGTCATTGGCTGCTAATATGATTTCGCTATTTAGAGTTTGCAAATAATACGTTTATGAAATTGTATTATTAAGGGGAAAGTCCGAATGTGCGAATATAAAACCAACTTTACCTTTATGTGTAAGTTCACATACCCTGGATCTGCCGTACAAGTGTAGTTCGCTGTCAGATTGCTGTTGTTCTGCCTGTTGATGATCACCCTGGCCTTGTATAACGTTAGCTCCGTCTTTTTTTCCTTGTCTTTGGCTCAGCAGATCCTCGGTTTTTAGCACTACATAGTTTTGAATCTGGTAATCATGGAGCATTATTTCTTGCACATGACCACACAGAACACAATTGTTGGCATCCAAACACTTGTAGACCTTTAACTTCTCTCGTAAAATCCCTTGGAGCTTCAATGAGATTGTATATTTCGGGCTGGATGCTTGGTCATTTCGTCTTATTCAATATATCCATTGGGAGGGCGCTATCGCGAATGGACCTGTCAGACGAACGCCGCTCACTTTAACGTTAATTTTGCCGAATCACTGTGCGTATTACTGGGTGACAAGCTGTTATAATACGCTGAAAACATTATGTAAATAATATATATAATATATAATCAATATATCTTATTTCTAAAACAACAACAAACTCTGAACCGCGTTGAATGTCATTCCCTCGCTGTAAATGCTAGCGTTCCCGGGTTTTTTCTGCCACCTTCCTGCGCGCGCATCCTGAATGTTTACAAACATGGTAATTGGTCTATTGGTTTGGACAGAACTTTGCTTAGGTATAGTGTGTCCATGGTGATATAACTTTACAAACACATTCTGGAGACACCAAAGACTCTTGTATCTTGTAAATGAGGTAAAATAGGAGCCTTTTTAATGTGTTTTATTTTAGTTGAGTTCATCAAATGTCCCAGCATACATGGATATTTTTTGTAAATGAAGCATTTTCTCCTGCGTCCACACAAAGTAAAAAAAAATAGTTCATCCACATGAAAACACAAAAACTATGAAGAGCATGTCAAAGCAACAGGCAGTGATATACTAATAACTGTAATGTTGGCCAATCAAAAGCCTCTAAAACAGTGGTCTTCAACCACCGGGCCGTGGACTGGTACCGGTCCATGGATCAATTGGTACTGGGCTGCACAAGAAATCATTAATTATTTTCTGTTTTATTTATTATCTGAGTTTGAACGATATTTTATTTTAAAAAGTCTTTTATTTTGAAAAATGACCGTATGCTCTTGGTTACATCTCGGTCACTTGAGCGTCCACATTTAACCCACAAGCAGCAAAATGAGTAAGAAACAGAGGCCTTTGAAAAGTTTCTTTGCTAAGAGCAAAAGGTCAAGTGAAGGACCCATGAACAGCCAAGTATTGAATCCACAACCCATTTGTCAACAAATCATGTCTGTGCAAGAAGATCAACTGATGGAGATCCCAAATGACGGCAGCCTTTTAGGGACTGTTCGCATATCGTGTCTTTTTTAGAGTTCGCACAAATTCATTGTTTCCAATAGAGGTGTGCGGCTTGCGCGCACAAGCGACGTGACTCGCTTGCGCCTTCAAGACCCACCCAGTTGAATGAATCCGCAAGCCAAGTGACAAGAATTGACCGATCAGCTTCAGCTTGTATGGAATATACACATTTTGGTAGACTAATTATCTCAGACAAACACAGAACATTTGTAATTTCCTCCATAAATACAACTTGTATCATATTGACAGCAATGTTTCGTCAGTTTGTTATCTGAGAAAACGGTTGATGGTCCCCTAACAACCTACAACCTACGAAAGACAGCTTAACTCCCCTTCCGGTAAAATTGTCAATGTTAACCAGTCCGCGGTGATAAAAAGGACCACTGCTCTAAAAGGGTGTGTAGTACTGCATTCTGATGACTTTGTTCCAAAATTAATTAACATTATTTTGCATGTGTCATTATACAATATACAAGCACGTTTGGCTCAGTTATTAGCAGAAGTGTTTTGGTTATGTTGGCCATTGCACAGATGTGCATCTTGTAAACTACAGAGATTGCAGTGCACAATCTGATATCACACAAAGGAAATGAGTGTGCTGAGAAGGCAAAAACTGCAGTTCCCCTTCGGGAGGGGAACTTCAATGCTATGTGGAAAAACTTCCACTATGGGGATTTCGTCAGAATCCAATCATCTGAAAGAGTATAAAAACGGGCCAATGAAATGCCAATGAGTTGGCGGCGTCAGCGTGCACAGCTGTCTTGAATGACAATCAGCCTGGCATAAAAGGCTAGCATGTGCTCAGCAACGACATCCTTTTCGCTTTCAGAGCCTTTCACGAGCTTCTGAGAGAGTCTATGAGGGTATCTCCAACCTGTGTCTACAGAGAGAGATCGAGAAGCAGCTTCTCCCGGTCCAGAGCGTGTATATGCAGTGGCAGATGGTCGAGCTGGGTTGTTCTCCCTTGCCTGGCGTCCTTTGGGTCCGGTCCTCCAAGAGCGGTATGTATATAGGAAGCAAGTTTCCTAAAAGAGCAACACGGTTGTGCAGCGCGTCTTTTTCAAGACGTCGCTCCGACCGTGCGTTTCTGGTTGCGGTGGTTTCCTGTCCCCGGATGATGGGCACGAGCACTGCGTTTCATGTCTGGGGGTCCAGCATGTTGATGCGGTGCTCGCGGGCAGTGCATGCCATCATTGTGATGTCATGTCTGCTGCGCAGTTAAGATCGCGGCTCGCTCTTGCAAAAGAGCGACCCACCCCAGTTGTCCCCCGCACTGCGGTTGGCACTCGGGCAGATCTGAGGGTTTCAGTGGGAGTAAATCCGCCGCCCTCGGGCTCGCGAACCTCTCGCTCCTCCACGCGCTCCATCCAAGCTTCAGGTGAGAGAAGCGCTCCATCCTCGGGTGGTCGCCCTCTCACTTGATGACACCGAGGATCAGATGTCCATCGCTGCATCGGAGGATGGGCTGTCATTGTCTGATGAGGATGCGAACCCGCTCGCTCCCTCCCTCCGGGGTGGAGAGCACGGTGTTGGCATCTAAAAAGCAGATATGATGGCCGTGCTTTCCCGGGCTGTTTCGGCCGTGGGTCTGGTGATGGTTTATCCCCCAGCCCCGCGGCCGGACCGACTAGATGGGTGTTATGTGGAGGATATAAGAAGGCAAGACCTTCTAAGCCTTCCGTCCCCTTCTTCCCGGAAAGTGCGCAGTAAGCTCACGCAGTCTTGGAGGGCACTTTTTTTCTGCCCGATCTGCGTGCGCTTTCATCCTCACCATCCTTGGAGGGTTGGTTGTCATTGTCTGATGAGGATTCGAACCTGCTCTTTTCCTCCGGGATGATGGGCGTGGCGTCGAATCCAGAAGCAGACTTTGCAGCCGTGCTTCCCAGGCTGTTTCGGCCGTGGGTCTGGAGATGGTTTATCCCCCAGCCCCGCGGACGGACCGACTAGAGGGGTGTGATGTGGAGGAGATAAAGAAGGCAAGACCTTCTAAGCCTCCACGTCCCCTTCTTCCTGGATGTGCACAGGAAGCCCACGCAGTGCGCTGCGTGCGCCTCCGCCCTCACCATGCATGCTACGGCCACCTACTAGCGCTCCCTAGCGCAGGCGCTGGCCCAGCTGCGCGGGGATGGTTCCGACCCAGGACTGAGCATGAGCTCCGCACAGCTATCGACTGAAGTCGGCTGTGTGTGTCCCAGGGAAGGACGATGGTCACATTAGTGGCCCAGGAACGCCACCACGGGCTAAACCTGGTGATCTGCGTGATGCTGACAAAGTTCGCTTTCTTAGCTCACCCATATCCCAGGCTGGCCTGTTCGGCGACACCGTCAGTGAATTCGCCCAGGAATTCACGCCGGTGAGCGAGCAGTCGGAGGCGATGGGTAATACCATCTCTCGGCGGGATCGTAAAACCGCTCCTCCCCGCCGAGCCATCCACATCCACTGCTTCACGCCGAGAGCGCCCGCCTGCGGCTTTGCTCGGTCGCCCCCGCCTGCGCCTCTGGCCAAGCGGCTGCGCTGAGCATCTCGCAGGCAACCAGCGCTCCCCGCCCCAGGGCGCCGCTAAGTTCGGTAAACGAACCGCGAAGCGTCCCTGAGACGGGCCATCTGGAGAGGAGGAAATTTGCTCTTTCCCCGCTGGAGGGCGGGGCTCTTCTTCTAAACAGCGTTAAAAAACGCTATCAAAACCTCAGAGAAAGAGCATTTTTTCCTTCCCCGGATGTGACAGCCCGAACACTGCCAGTCTGGGACGCTATGCTTTCCAGCTCGCAGGATCGGTGCACTTCGCCAGTGGCTCGCGGAGCGAGAGAGAACGGTCTCCTTTCTCTCCCCCTCCCAGCCCCACCTCCGGAGTACGGGTGCGAGACAAGAGTGAAGCTCTTGCCTCCTGCTCTCCTGTGGGACCCCAGTGCTTCCTGGTTGAGCCCACCCACTCCGCGCTGCCCCACCGCTGGTACGTCAGCGATCGTGCGGACGAAGCCACTTGCGAGGGCTCTGCCTGCCTGGTTAGCGCGGGCCAGCCCATCGCAATGGCTCATCCGCGCGATCAGACTCGGCTACGCGATTCAGTTCGCGAAACGGCCTCCCAAGTTCACGGGTGTGTATTTCACCAGGGTCAGCCCTGCGTCCGCCCCTGTCTTGCGAGAGGAGATTGCTGTCCTCCTGGCGAAGGATGCAATCGAACCGGTCCCTCCAGCCGGGATGGAGAGCGGGTTTACAGCCCGCACTTCATCGTACCCAAAAAGAGCGGTGGGCTACGGCCAATCCTTGATCTGCGCTTTTTGAACCGCTGGCTTCACAAGCTGCCGTTCAGAAAGCTTACGCAGAAGCGCACCCTCCGGAGCGTTCGTCCTCGGGATTGGTCTGCAGCAGTAGACCTGAAGGACGCGTACTTTCATGTCTCCATACTTCCACGCCACCGTCAGTTTCCTGCGGTTTGCGTCTGAAGTCGAGCCTGGCGGTACAAGTCCTCCCCTTTTGGCTCTCTCTGTCTCCGCGGGTTTTCACCAAGCTCGCGGAGGGTGCCCCAGCTTCGGCTTGCGGGCATCCGCATACTCAATTATTTCAAGCGACTGGCTGATTTCAGCGCGCTCGCGGGATTAATTGATTACGCACAGAGACAGGGTGTTTCGGCACTTCGACCAATTAGGGTTTCAGGTCAACCGAGAAAAGAGCAGCCTCGCCCCCGTGCAGAGCAACTCTTTTCTCGGGTTAGAGCTGGACTCGATCACCATGACGGCGCGCCTCCCCCGAGAGCGTGCTGGGCTGATGCTGGCCTGTCTGAGAGAGTTCGACAGGAAAATGTGGTCCCACTGATATTATTTCAGAGGCTCCTGGAGCATATGACATCCGCAGCCGCGGTCTCGCCGCTCGGATGCTCCATATGAGACCACTTCAGCATTTGCTTCACGATCGGGTCCCTAGACGCGCATGGCACGCGAGCGCGCACCGGGTGACTGTCACTCCGCTGTGTCGCCGCGCCCTCAGCCTCTGGATGGACCCTGTGTTCTACAGGCCCGCGGGCCTCTAGAACAAGCGTCCAGGCATGTCGTCGTTTGACGGATGCTTCCAGTTCACGCTGGGGGGCCGTGTGTTGCGGGCATGCAGCTGTGGTTCCGTGGTAGGAAACTGGTTGCATTGGCATCTTAACTGCCTGGAGCTGTTGGCAGTGTATCTCACGCTGCACCGTTTTTTACCGGTGTTAGAAGGGAAACACGTGCTGGTCAGGACGAACAGCATGGTGGCGATGGTGTATATCAACCGCAAGGGAGACATTCGCTGTCGCCGCATGTCTCAGCTCGCTCGCCGTCTGCTCCCCCGGAGTCATACGCGGTGCAATCGCTGCATTCCATTTTTCCCCGCCGAGCTCAACCGTGCAGCCGCTGCGCTCTCACGGCAGTTCGCCTGGGAGAATGGAGGCTCCACCCCCGACTGTCCAGCTGTTATGGGTGCGTTCTGCGCACTGGCTACACAGCTGGCCCCGGGGCGTGCGTAATACGCATTTCTCCAGTGAGCCTACTCGCACAGATGCTGTGTAAAGTCAGGGAGGACGAGGAACAGGTCTATGCATTGCGCCTCTCAGGCCCAATCAAACCTGTATTCTAGCTCTCTCCTCGTGATGGCCCCTCCCTGGCATGTCCCATGGAAGAAACTTCTTCTTTGGGGACAGGCACCGTTTGGCACCCGCGCCCAGTTCTATGGACATCACGTGTGGCCCATAGATGGAGCTCGGAGGACTTAGGTGACCTACCGTTAGGTGGTTAACACCATCACTCAGGCCTAGAGCACCCTCTATGAGGCATGCCTATGCCCTGATGTGGAGTCTATTCGCTGTGTGGTGTACTTCTCTCCGAGAAGGAAACCCCAAACATGCCAGATCAGTGTGATGCTATCCTCCTTCAGTTGGCTGGAGCCAAGGCTGTCCCCTCCGCACTGAGGGGTTGGCGTGGCGATCATCCCCGCTCTGAGGATGCGGCGATGGCGGCGCGCTGGGAAAGCATCGCCTCATCATCCAGTCCCCAGAGGCGCGAGACGTGGATATATATCCTGTCCCCTCTCTTACCCATTTGAAGATCTCTCTTAGGAGAGGTCTGCTCGATCACTCGACTCAGTATCTATATGATTTCTGTCCAGGTAGACAGCTCTGCTGGTCGCGTTGGCATCGGTCAAATGGGCGGGTATCTGGAGGCATTTTCGGTCAGCGAAATGTGCCAGCGTTTTGGGCCGGCCCACTCTCAGGTTTACCTGAGACCCCGGCCCACCTAGGTGCCCTAGGTTCCTACAGCGCTCGTTTAGACTATGTAGTGAACCTGCAAGCGCTGCCCACGGAGGAGGCAGACCCAGCCCCTTTATTGCGGTGTCCTGTTCGCGCTTGCGTATTATAACGGACCGTACTCAGAGCTTAGATCCTCTGAGCAGCTCTTATATGTTACGGTGATTGGCAGATGGGAAGTGCCATATCTAAACAGAGGTTGGCCCACTGAACAGTGAATGCCATCTCCCTCGCTCATCGAGCTAGGGCGAGCCGTGTCCCCCACTCGGAGCGCGCTCCACTCGGAGCGCGCATCCTTTTGGGCGTTAGCACGCGGCGCCTCTCTAACAGACATTGTAGAGCTGCGGGCTGGGCGACACCTGAGCATTTGTGAGATTTATCTTCGAGTGAACTGATTTCCTCACGAGCGGTGAATGAGGAAATTCGGTTAGGTGTTGTAAAACGCTTGCTGCGCCTTTCTCTCTAACACAGAGATACGTGCGCTTTTCTCGCTTTGTCAGTTGAGTTCCCCACTCGGCGAACCCTGCAGAGTTCCTCCGAGGCCCCCAGCATCTGACTCAGCGGAGCAGTCAAATGTTGGCCCATTACGTTGTAGGTATGCCCGCTGGTCATCCCGCGTTCTGGGTATAGGTGCCTGCTATGTGCGATCCCCGCTGGCGATCCCATACGCTCACTCAGCCACGATGTAGTCCCCCCTCCTAGGCGGGCTCGTGTCTTCCCTCCCCGCTAACCACCTCTTCATATGTGCACTCCCCCTTCTCAGGGCTAGTCCATATGCTATTTTGCCACCAGGTCTCCCCCTCCGGGCAGCAGGTGACCTCCGCAGCGTCCTCCCTATCGGGACTGAACACTTTCCCAACGTACTGTCGTATTTAAAAAATTCCTAGAAACTACTAGGTGTATTTTACGACTCCCCGAAAAATATATCTAAACCAGAAAAGGTAAGTAAGGTAAGTAAGGGCCAGGGGACACGTTGGAGGACTGTGTCTCCAGCGATGCAGGTGCGCTCGTACTGCTGCGTGGCGCGCCCCTCACTGGAGACATGGTAAGGTTCTTTCGTTGTGGCGCTTTCCATAAATTTCCCCATAGTGGAAGTTTTTCCACATAGCATTGAAGTTCCCCTCCCGAAGGGGAACGCTCTGGTTACTAAAGTAACCCTCGTTCCCCGAGGGGGGGAACGGAAATGCTATGTTCCTTCGCCACAACGATTGTCCCTTAGCTGTTGAGTGTGAAAGCCTCTTCAGCTAGAAAAGGATGTCGTTGCTGAGCACATGCTAGCCTTTTATGCCAGGCTGATTGTCATTCAAGACAGCTGTGCACGCTGACGCCGCCAACTCATTGGCATTTCATTGGCCCGTTTTTATACTCTTTCAGATGATTGGATTCTGACGAAATCCCCATAGTGGAAGTTTTTCCACATAGCATTTCCGTTCCCCCCCTCGGGGAACGAGGGTTACTTTAGTAACCAGAGCGTTTCACTGGTTATATACACAGACCCCAGCTTCTTTTAACCTTTACCCTGACAGGAGTTTTCAAAAAGTCTAGATTTTTGTGACTCAATAATGCGTTTCTTTGTGGATGAACAGCCAAACTGAATAGAATTTTGAAAATACCAATGTTTGTGGACAGGGCCTAAGGCTGTGACTGAAGTCAGTAGTTTTGTGTTTTCCTTCACTGATTCTGCTTGTTACTGTGGCATTTTGAAACTTCAATTCAACAGATTTAAAAAAAAAAAAAGTGATATAACACTTTTATTCCCTTGTGTCAATGTGTGAAGACCCCCCCCCCCCCCCCCCCAAAAAAAAAAAAAAATAGCTAAAATATGCTCAGTAGTGTTTAGCACAGTCTTAAAGGATCTCTTGTTGATCATGTTCAAAGCATAATGGTAATTCTTAAACCAAATGCCTTTTTGGTAGCTGCATATTTCTTCTATCTGGTAGCTTCTCACTATAATTAGTTAAACACACTCTGTGAACACAGCACACAAATAATGTAATAGTTTGCACTGGTTCACCTGCTTGTGTGGAGTTGGAATTATGTCAGTAGAGATTCTCCATGGTATTGCACATGCCTTTGTTTTCAATCCAGAGCACAATCCCATCAGATGCGACGGCTGATGTGAGAGCTCAGAGAATTGTGGTCATAGTCATATGGTCATGGATTAAAGTATGTGTACAGCTTAAGGTTAAGGTGGGCCACACGTGGGAGCGAAGAAAAGGCTGCATGCGTGAATTTGTGAGAACTCCAAGGGCACTAAAGCGGGTAATCCCTCTGTGGTTTCTTTGCTGCTTCTCAGAACCCAGTAAAATCTTTCAATCTTTCAAGGAGTCATTGGGAATTTTCATGTTCTCCCAGATGGAGGTGGGGTAGTGCAGCCTGGCAATCACAATATAGCCAACTTACACCAGCAGCTCTGGGGGATATTCTGCACATCTGCTGTTCAGCATAGCTTGCCTTTGCCCTGAGCGTCCTTCACTGCATGCTTTGATAGTGGCTCATGTAAAATGCGGAGGTTGCCCGGTATGAAAGATGCAGCTTTGAAGAGGTGGAGGAACCTACTCTAGTACCTACTGTAGTGCGATTACAACGAGGTCAGACCTATCTTGATGGGTCAGAGAGGTTGTCCAAACGCATAAACCGATGGCTTTGTAGACTGTTCTGAAGTCATGTGTTCCTCAGCAGACTCAGCCTTTTAGACAAGGTTATTTTGTCAGTCGTTGCGTAGGATGATAAAAAGCCTGTCCTCACTTAAAGCGAACCGCAGGCTCTGCCAGCAATTCTTGCCCCCATTATTATGAGAGATTCCTCTGAGATAGAATGAAATCTTTCGTTATTGACCTTTTCAGTCTCTGAATGTTCTGTAATGCTGGCTGTGTTATGATGTTTTCTTGAAGGCGCTTCAGATGCTCTCTGGCTCAGCTGAGATGTTGGGGGTCAGGACAGAAAGCCGCGTTATCTTCTCCAAGGCTGTAATTTATGTGCCTTTGTCCTTAGCAATATATAACCCTCATTTACTGACATGTTGCTTGGAGAGAGTTTGAGGATTCAAGCTTGGTAAAACATAATGTCTGCAAATTTATTGTGCTTGTTATCGAAATTTTGATTCGAGTGACACACTGGGTCAGTAGAAAATAGATGAGTCATTTGTAAAGGTGAATTTAATTAAGACAGTTGAGTTCTTAGAAATGTTCTCTTTGCATTCATGATGGTTTCAGATGTGTGTGTGTGTTTTCAAATAAATTAATCTTTATAAATTACTCTTCTATGTCCTATTGACCCAGTGTGCCACTCTGATCAGAAATTTTGATAAACACAGTCATTTATTAAATAGTTTTTTGACAATTATATATATATATATATATATATATATATATATATATATATATATATATATATATATATATATATTGTATACAATGTATTACGGTTCAAACTCACTGTTCAAGGGAAGAAGGAGGCAGAAAATGGGGCAGTGTTAATCATTTATAGATGACTACCACCAAGCTGAAGGCAAAACCACAATCTTCAGGCCTGGGGTCTAAAATGCAACCCAGACTCATTCTGAAAACGTACAGCTATATAGATTTCTGGAGAGCGCCAAATAAGTCCCAGGAGGTACGTTTTTGTTTTTGCAGTTTTTGTTTTCGCAAATTCACCAGAGGCCGCTGTGTAGTTCTCAAATTTCCCTAGAGAGTGCCATTCGCACTTACTGTTCTTGCGTAAATCCTCCAGAGGCCGCTGTCGACTGAATGACTGACTGACCAATCGACTGACCCACCCTCTTCTTTCCCTAAACCGAACCGACAGCTTTAAAAAGCAATCCAGAAAAAATTAAAGCCCCCATCTGATTTTTACCATGTTTTCAGATTTTACCACATTCTTACCCTGTTATTTACTTGTTTATTTTATTTTTTGGCTTTGTTTTTGTCTTACCTGCTTTCAGGAACCATTCTTCACTGGACTCGAACTCCATTGCCGTGGTCAACTCCTCTCTGCGTCTCAAGTCCACAGACATACATGGCGAGCTACTGGACAAACTGGTAACAGCGGGAAAGCCGTCCACAAGCAGTGGTAAGCAGTCAGCTGGTAAGCTCAAAAAGGAACGGTGTCATACTGCTCAGTAGCGTTCGTTTTAAAGACGAAATGCAGACATACGTACTTCTGGCTACATAATTCATGATCTACAGAAAGTGTATAGGGCTACGTTTTCAGAAATAGCCTATGTTGCTAAAATGGCACACACACAAAAACAGAGCTGCAAACATGAAGTACGCCACTTCCAATGGAAAGATTGTGATCTATAAAGAACAAACTTGACAGCTGAATGTGCCCAGCTGTAAGCATGTTTAAATTAAAGGGGTAGTCCAGAGTGTATATTTAAGGCTTGATTGTGTTTATGTAGTGCATGTTTTTTCACATATTTTAACTTAATTTTATACTGCTACTTAGCTAACATGAAAACGACTATTATATTTTCGGGTTCCTCTGAAGGCCTGCCCACAATGGGCTTGGATTGATCAACCAACCTAGCGGATCGGCTCAAATCACAGGGAATTGTCATGCCTTCTACTAGCAATTCAGAATCTAGTGTAAACAGTTGGGTCACGCCATCTCTAAAATAAAATTTGACAAATGTTTTGCATATGTTCACATATCTTTTGCTAACTCAAGTTCATTATTTAATATGTAGAACACACTGAAAGCGGCCGCATAGAAAGACATTGCACACGCTGGCAAAGATTGCGGCTGTTTACAGGGGTTTGAAGGATAAATATGAACTTTCTGTTGTTTACATCCTTACGTCCTTGCTACAACATACAGTTAAAACTAGAGCCTATACATGTACGTTATCAATATCAATTTTAATAAATAAAAAATATTTACAGGTTGTGGCTTACAATCCACAGCTTCTTTTTTTGTACAGTATCATTGAAACTGTTTCTTCTTTGAGGAGAAGTTGTTGGCCGAATCCAGCACTGGAATGGGAGATATTCTGGAAGCTGTCCTTTGTAAAATGTCTTTACAATTCTTCGGAACATAATTAAAAATAAATTGTAACCACTTCTTTCTTTGTGTCATGTCTCTTGGAAGCCCAAATACAGAAGCAGAACAAGCTCTGTGAAAACAGCAGCATTTGGATGGCATTTTTACCTTTCTCTACTTTTAATGTTACAACACCCCTGCGACCATGCCTCTTCGCTGTGCATTTCCTGGGGTGTAAAGCGAAGGGTTTATAACAAGATACCCAAAACTTTGTTCACTACAGGCTTTGCTAAGCTAACTCTATAAAATGTAATGTCTCCCTTCGCATTGAACTTTGAGCATCTTAAATTTAAAGATGTTGTCTATGTTCACACAGCTACATTAAACCAAAAACTTGAGTTTAAATATGATATCGTAGTGAACCAACCCTTTAAATATTGATTTCACTTTAAATCATCAAATGCGCCATGATCCAAAATAAGTTAATTGTAAAAATTCTGGGGTACATTCACTTTTAGGGAGATTTATATGTTGTAACAAACCCCTATTATGGGTTTTTGAAAATTACCTTCCATGCAGTGTGTAAGACAGCTCTTAGTGAATTAAAACATCCAGCTGAGTAAAAAATCTAAGGGTGCACCATGTTTAAAACTATTGACTCCAAAAGGAAAGAGTCGACTCAAATCGTTGTTATGAGACATCACCAAATATGAAGTTCTGGATCTGGTAAAACGTGAATGCAATCAATAGGATTGATCATGATGCAAAGATTGCGATCACTGAGAGATGGCCAGAGATGCGGCTGTGGGGAATAAAGGATTAAAGTTCATTTTCACAATAATACCGCAGTATAGCCAACCTTGTGCTGTGTTTGTTCCTCTCATTTTTCTGATGATTGATACAATAATCCACCCTGCAACACGGGATTCTCCAGCCGTTTGTATTAAAGGAACAATCAGCAAAGACTATTCATGTATGAGGCTTTGTCAGACTTTGACAGGGACTTTGTCAGTAACAGTTTATTTGGACCAGTTTCTACGTCCTCCAGATCACAACCTGTAAGTGTGATTAAAATGGTTGCCTCGTTTTTTGTAGTTTGCAAAATATGTATTTTATTGTGTTGTAACTTGTAATTGCTCCATGCGGCTTGTAATCACTTATCTGTTATAGATTGGTGCTTGTAATGTGACGCGACATGTGCAGCTTCGTGAGCTTGCAAAATCCTTTGCCCTTTATCATTTCTATGGGCACCATCAGCTGTTCTTGCATCCGCGTGGCACGGTCAAATTTCAAAATAGTTTTGCCACTGTGTAGATTAATACTGAATGTGTGTCGCTATTATTACTTGGGGTTAGGGTTAAGAATAGAGCAGTACGCTGGTGTTTAACTGCATTTTTTATTGCGTTCTCTGCATTGGACTCTCACATGTACTCTGGCTACTTCTTAACCATTATAGGTGTTTCTTTCTGTCTCGTGCTAAACTCAGTCGACCAATCACAACAGACTGGGTCATCGGTCAGATTGGGTCATATATATATATATGCAGTATATTTTCCTCTTAGAAATTGCTCTCAAATTTCACAAATAATTGAACTACAAATAACACTGTGAATTAAACATTTAGAAGCAAAAATTTACACATCATCTTATAAAACCTTGTCCAATAATGGAAAACCTTATAGTACCGTCTAAAATATATAATAATAAATACAATCAATAAATAAAATCAATATTTAAAGGGGTCATATGATACATTTTCATCAATTCCTTATTATTAAATATGTCATGCATCCATTAGAGTATGTAAAGATCTTCAGTTTCAAAGATCAAAGTCACCTACAAAAACACAGTGTGCACAAAAGTCATATTTTTGCTCAGACCCAAACCCAAAAACTGGCAAATTGGACACGCTATAATAAATGATCTGTGTGGTTTTATTGAGTTGAAACTTGAAGAATAGACACTTTCTGGTTTGCACAAAATGCATATTTGTCCAAACAGGCATCAAACTGTATTTCCCCTTTAATTAAAAACTAAATACATTTTCAAATGAGACCATTGTACTTTGTTCATACTGGACCTTAACAAGTGACTATAGCAGCAGTCCAGCATTTTTGTGCTGAATGCAGACCAGTTAATGCCTGTTACTGCACCAATTATTTTATACAATGCAAGCCATGTTAAATAGTG
Source organism: Danio kyathit (assembly GCA_903798195.1). Taxonomy (NCBI): domain Eukaryota; kingdom Metazoa; phylum Chordata; class Actinopteri; order Cypriniformes; family Danionidae; genus Danio; species Danio kyathit. Next base: position 33,461,074 of record LR812520.1, on the reverse strand, counting down.
AGGCTCACAACATAATGACCCTGGCAATAATCACATCATTCCAGTCCTTAGTCCAGCTGAGAATGAAATTGCTTGCACCTCCAAATTACTCATTACTGAATGTACACTTTTCTCGCCTTATGGGGGTGCAAGGTCGAAGAAAAGCTTTTTTAATAATCCTTTGAAAATGGTTTGCTTGCTCAAAACCCTGCACATCTGTCAAGGTTAACACATTTAAACAGATCATTCGATTAAAGCATAAATAAACTACAAAATGAGTGAATCTTCACAAAAAAACGATGTGAAGCTTCAGTATAAGCTGCTACATGTTATATCTCGCATCTCTTAATTTAAAAGATATAAATGAACAAAAACAGCATTTATCAAATCGCATAGCTGTCAAGTTTTACTCAACAGCGTAAAATATTAATTTAAAAAGTGATTATTGTATGAGACTAATAATAAGCTGAACTTTGACATGCAGAAGCAGCTCTTCACAGAAGCCTAATTATAAATATATGACATGTCTATCAAAATTACAGTAAAAATGGTGCAAACTTCAGTAATAACAAGCTGTAAAACAGCATTAGCTCGATAAAAGAATTGCACATTTCTATATTGCGTAAGCTTTTATTTTATTAGTTTCAGTCATGTTCTTTTCTAGTACTTAATGGTTTGCATCATGCAGTTCGGATATTTGAAGTATAAGATTATTTTTTTCTTCACAGTTAGTTATCTTTTTTCTCTTTATCTTTTATTTTAAGTACACCCAGAAGGTTAAGGATTATAAAGCTGCAGAATATGCGTGTGAAGATCAATATTGTTAATTGGCTGAGTTCATCATACTCTTTGATTTATTATTTTAAGTAAAACTATGATTATGATTTATAAAGCATGAGCAATGTGGAAAAGGATCACACTTGGATTGTTTATGATTATTTTTAGACAAACAAGCCCTGCTATGACTTCCCATGGCTTTATTGCTCATAATTACTAGACATTTTTTTTACCCAAAATGACTTGCATTACACTAATTGCATGGCCACCGCCTCTAGAGCATCCTGGGGTTAAGTGCACTTTTCAACACCACAATGCTCTCGGTGGCGATAGGAGATCTCATTAAGTCTCTGGTTCATGAGGAAGGCATGCGCAGGTCTGCACTTTCATTCGCATAGACCCAGAAACAATCCGTGCAGAAGACAGGATCATAAATGTGTGCAAAGAAGCTTTCTTGAGTTTGAGATTTCTATTAAATTAGAGCTAAATGAACAGGCAGCGTTTCAGCTGGAGTTGATCCACATGTCTACTAATTTTCAATATGGAACTGAAACAGTGAAAATGTGCAGCACTGAATCATTTGTCAGATAAGGATCACATCCTTGAAGAATATTGAGGTTTTTAGTTCTCATCTCATCTATGCTAAATCTTACTTTGTCATGATTATCTTATTTTTAACATTTTGTTAGTTTAACATGTACATAGCATTATAGTATGGAAGAAACAAAAAGATTGCTAAAAGCTAAAATCGCAAAAGTATCATGCGTGTTTACAGTTATCAACTATTTTAGAGACGTGGCAAAATGACAAATTTCACCAGAATGACTTTAGCGAGAAGGAAGCATCATTTCTTTTTTTATACACAGAGATTGCCCGGTCTATTAATAAATCCTTTGTTTTATGTATGGCGACAATTAAAAATTATTGTATGATTTTAAACAATCAGCAAAATCATTTTTATATTTTATTTTAAGGCCCTGACACACTGTGTTTACACAAAATCTGAAGAGCAAATAATAAAACTAAAACTAGAAATCGTCTTGTTTTCTTGTTTCAAAGGATTTGCATGGAATATATCTTTCCCAGAGTTGGCCTGTGTGTATGCATGTTTCCTAAGGTGCTTTAAGAAAATATTTTGTGAGAACTCTGAATACTGTTGTTCAGTCTCAGAAAACATAAGAGCGTTCATATGGAGGTAAAATACTGAATATGTGATCACTTGGTAGCTTCAGAAACTGAACAACATGAACAACATGCCTTCTTCCAAGTATTTGTGAAAGCAATTTGAATATAGTATTCTATGAAGAATGCTTTCTATTTTCTTTAAAGAGGAGTGAGTTAATCGGTTTTAACTTTAGACCCTTTCAGCATATACTCAGACAGGTGTGTTTTATGTACTGTAACTAATTTAAAGGTGCAGTAGGTGATCTGCCAAAATGCTATCCGTTAGCATAATATCTTTGAACACACAGTCCCTCCCCTGCCAACCAAAGGCATGTCTCTTGATATCACGAACGCACACCTTAATGATGACAGTAGACAACCCACTAGATCATTCGCCAGTTAGAAAACTTTAGTACTTTATAATATCCTTCTGGGTCCCACTTTATATTAAGTGTCGCTTATACCTGTGAACTTACATGGTAATTAGATGTGTAAGTAGTAAGTAACTACAGTGTATGTACACACTGGTACAGAGTATTTACTTGTGTATACTGGTGTAACTACACTCATGTAACAACCAACTGAATAGTATGTGTAAGTACAAATGTGTAACAGGACATTGGTAACAACACTAGGAAAGTACACATCTGTAACAAGAATTATGTAAGTGCATTGTGTAACAACAATATGTACTTGCAGATGTTTTCCCACTTCCACACCTGTTTGCAGATCATGTACTTGTGAACACTGTATGGCTGTATTAGAAGGTTTCACCTTGTGATACCAGTGTACTTGCATGGTAAATCCACAGGATCCACTCAATATAAAGTGTGAAATGGTCACAAATTACTGTTCATACATTCATTCATTTTCTTTTCGGCTTAGATGGGTTGCAGCTGGAAGGGCATTCACTGTGTAAAACATATGCTGGATAAGTTGGCGGTTCATTCCGCTGTGGCGACCCCAGATTAATAAAGGGACTAGGCCGAAACGAAAATGAATTTTATTTTAAACTTTATATTGTGGACTGTTCCTGTGGAGTTACCATGTAACTACACTGTTATTAAAGTGTTGCATAGAAGATATTTCTACAAGTTACACAGTAATTTGTGACCAGTTTACACTTTATATTAAGTGGACAGTTCCTGTAGAGTTACCATGTAAGTACACTGGTATCACAAGGTGAAACCTTCTAATGCAGCATTAGTTCTGCCATACAGTGTTCACAAGTGCATGATCTGCAAACAGGTGTGGAAGTGGGAAAACATCTGCAAGTACATATTGTTGTTACACAATGCACTTACATAATTCTTGTTACAGATGTGTACTTTCCTAGTGTTGTTACCAATGTCCTGTTACACATTTGTACTTACACATACTATTCAGTGGGTTGTTACATGAGTGTAGTTACACCAGTAATACAAAAGTAAATACTATGTAAACGTGTGTACATACACTGTAGTTACATACTACTTACACATCTAAATACCATGTAAGTTCACAGGTATAAGCGACACTTAATATAAAGTGGGACCATATTTCATGCATGCAAGGATCGCTGGTTTCACTCTCTCACACGCTTTATCCTAAAGTGACTATGGTGCTCGGCCAGCGGCATGCAGGAATTACATTTATTACTAAGCCATACTTACATGCTACTGTATTTTAGACCAAATATTCAATATGCATCACAGGTTGTCATTGTTCAAAAATTAACCAATGTGATGTGAAAAACAACTTCACCTCAGTAAATCAGGCTAGGTGGAATAGCGCTATTTACTGATGTTTTTTAAATTCATTAAAAATCTACATTATCGATGCTGTAAAACATACCTTATGAAATTGAAAATAGTCACATCATATTTTGCTGGAAGATTTCAGTGGCTGAACAACACTTCTGTGCATATACAGTAGCCAATTTGTAACATAACACAATCTACATAAGCATGACTAAAATAGTTTTAAAACATAACATACGCTGTCACTCTCTCGTGTGCATGTGAACGCTGTACGAATTATCAGCCCGACAAATTTTAATTGAATGAACATTTTTTTAGTCTTTTGCCTTACGCAGAATATAAAATACATATAAATACATTTAGATATTTTTTTTAAATCATTACTATAGGAATGTGAAGAGACTTTCAACCAGCACAACAAAAAATGCATCTGAAGACAATCACCCACTGCACCTTTAATAGAAGTGAAAAAGCTTCTTGATTTATTCTTTAGCTATTCACTGGAAGAAACAGCTGAAATGACCCACATTATTATATATTTTTTTTTTCAAGCTAGAGTTGCATTGTTTATCAAATATCTCTATGACTGAACCTTTAGGGCTTTAAAATGATTACAAAAGAAAGTTCATTGAGAATGAAAATCAAAAAGAGTATTCAGATATCTTTCAAACTTCAGTTACAGGGATGCAAACTTTGGAACATTGATATTTTTAGAAACAGGTAAAGATGCATGCCTGCAATGCAGTAGCTTTGATAGAAGGAAACATTTCTAGTGTCAACAATTGTTCTTTAGACATTCCTCTAAAAGAATAGGGGGAAAATCAGCTGTATGCAAAGTGACCCATTTGGCTGTTTACCAATGAGAATGTTCTACATGCTTATTTAACAATGTACTCATGGAGCCACATTAAATGATTAGTTGACCCAAAAATGAAAATGATGTTATTAATTACTCACCCTCATGTTATTCTAATTCTCCAAGACCTTTGTTCATCTTCAGAACACACATTAGGATATTTTGGATGAAATCTGAGAGCTCTCTGACCCTTATAGTAACATTTCTTCTGCTCACAGTCCAGAAAAGTAATCAATAACATTGTCAAAACATTCCATATGACTTCAGTGGTTAAACTGTGATTATATGAAGCTCCAAGAACACTTTTATAAGACAAAAAAAAAAAAAAAATCAGATGAGGGTGTGCATTTACTGCGGGTATTACATGTTTTGCTGCTGACTCCAATGGCAATATGTCATGCTTTCTGTAGCTTTCTGTAGTAAATGCACACCCCAAACTGATGTAGAAGAGAAGAAATAGGTGGTATTTTGTATAGGAGACAGTCATATTTACAGTAAATATTTTTTTTTTTATCACACAAAAGTGTTCATGGAGTTTTGCATGATTTGAAACACTGAAATCACGTGCTATGTTTTGACAGTGTTTTTGGTTCCTTTTGTGGAATTAATGTCTCAGACTCAACAGCATTTTTATTTTTGGATGAAGATATTGTTTAAAAAATTGTATCTCTGGAAAGTAGCCACATATGGCATTAAGATCCAAAATTTTAAAGCATATTTAGATATATGTAATACTTTGTGTGTCTGTATATATGTGTGTGTATGTATATGTATATATGTATATCAGAAAATATTACATCAGAAAGTCAGAAAGTATTACATGTATCTCAGTATATTTTATTATATTTTCTTTTTTTTTTTTTCTTTGAGGAAACATTGGTCATGGCTATTTTTACCTTGTGACATTCACATTATTTTGCTCTAGGCCACCGTAATCATATGTAACAGATGCCATGTTTATTATTGATGGTTTTCATTCTCTTAGATGTAATTCTCTTATAGTAAAGCTGTAGATAATTCGTTCAAACAACATGCATTTGATTTTGTTTATAATGGAAAGAAAAATATTTCTATAAACAAGGTCTGGTTGGGAATTTGCCGTTTAATGTGGGATTATAATTGAGGTAGCCAATCAATGGTCTAAAGTAATTAGAAATTACAATATCCTCAATTTGATTAGAGGCACTTACTGCCGTTTTTCAGCAGCGATGTGAGCAGAGAGAGAGAGAGAGCGAGAGAGAGGCAGAGTGCTTGGCTAAATAGAGAGCTTTCAGAGCAATAGGGTCTGCTTGAGAGGCTTGCCAGCGGAATTTAATGTCTGTAAAAATTTCTTTTGATATCGCTCTCCAATACAACATTCTACTTTCATTTCTTCAAAGGAGAGCGTAACTGGGACATCTTGGCATTAAATGCAGAGATTTCTGCTGAGCAAGAGTGCAAAATCATAGGCTTTGTAAAGATTCGAGTGCACAGTAACCAAAACAGACTGCTCGACTGCTTCATCAGAATATAACAGTCACCCTTTCACCATTATTTTATATTGTTTATTTATTTTTTTACAGTGAGTACAAAGCATAATTCATTCATTCATTTTCTTTTCGGCTTAGTCCATTTATTAATCAGGGGTTGCCACAGCGGAATGAACCGCCTTCCAGCCACAACCCAGTACTGGGAAACACCGATTCACTCTTGCATTCACACCCACACATACACTACAGCCATTTTAGCTTATTCAATTCACCTATAGCACATGCCTTTGGACTGTGGGAGAAACCGGAGCACCCAGAGGAAACCCACATGAACACGGGGAGAACATGCAAACTCTACACAGAAATGCCAACTGACCCAGCCAGGGCTCAAACCCACGACCTTCTTGCTGTAAGGCGGCAGCGCTACCCACTGCACCACCTTGTTGCCACAAAGCATAATTATTACTATTATTCCTTTTTTCTGCCCACGAAGCTAAACAACATTAACTTGGCTGTCAGTTTTTTTTTTATTTTTTTTATTTAAAACTTTGATTAAAACTACCTAGCATTTTTGTTTGGCTTTGGGCTCTAATGCCAGGGTTATTCATTTAAAACTATATCAAAAACAATAGATGTTAATAAATATGTGTATGGCTGTATATTTTAATATTAATCATAGCATTGGCACCTTGATCTCTGCACTCACAGCAATGCAAAAAAAAAAAAAACCTTTTACAAAAGACAGATTTGCAAAGTTATGTCTAATGACACTAAGTATTACATATATCTCCAAAAAAAAATGCTGTTATTAAGTCTGAGACATTAATTGACATGGTAGCACTGCCACCTCACAACAAAAATTTCTGTCTGAGTCTTCGCATGGGTTTCCTCCAGGTGCTTTGGTTTCCCCCAAAGTCTAAAAGACATGTGCTACAGGTGAATTGAATAAGCTAAATTGGCCATAGTGTGGGTGTGAATGCAAGAGTGTATGGGTGTTTCCCAGTGCTGGGTTGCAGCTGGAAGGGCATCCGCTGCGTAAAAACATATGCTGGATAAGTTGGCGGTTCATTCTGCTGTGGCGACCCCTGATTAATTAAGGGACTAAGCCGAAAAGAAAATGAATGAATGAATGAATATTGCCTTGTTTTTCATATAATTTATGACACACACCTGCACACACACATAGACACACAAAGATGTTGGCTACCAGTATTTTACTTGTTATTTCACAGATTGAAAAATCTAAATATATAAACAAGGAAATAAAAAAGTGCTTGTTGCCTTGACAACTACATGGAATAAAATGGTAAAAATGACTTAAAAACAAACATAAACGCTTTATAACAATTTGCTAAACTTTAAAAAAAACTGTAAATAAAACTTAATTGAATTTAAAATGTAAGTAAATACCATAGATGTATACACTAGATATCACATACGGTCCCCGAGCATGCGTCATAAGCGCCGCCACATTTGTACAGTGCTCCCAGCACAAATGTCATTCAACCGCACTAGTCAAGACAGTGTGCCAATGTGAATATGCTGGACTTTAAACATTTCATAGGTAAGATTTCGTTTTTTACATTTTTGTATGTTATGAACTTTTGTGCTAAACATGTAACATTATTGATGATAATACAGTCACTTACTGCATTCACCATAAGGCAGGGGTCTTCAAACTCGGTCCTGGAGGGCCGGTGTCCTGCATATTTTAGTTCCAACCCCAATTAAACCCACCTGAAACATCTAATCAAGCTCTTAGGTATGCTAGAAACTTCCAGGCAGGTGTGTTGAAGGAAGTTGGAGCTAAACTATGCAGGACACCGGCCCTCCAGGACCAAGTTTGGAGACCCCTGCCATAAGGCAATGTAGCACCAACTTACACTAAATACCAGGCTTATGCTAGTTTTGTTGAATAAAATAAGCAAATAATGAAAAAGAAATATGACAACAAGATGCTGCGGTGCTAGAAACTTGTATTATTAGGTGCGTTCGACATGAAGCACAGCTGCAGCCGGTGATCAACGAGATTAGCTGAGCGCAGGCGGGGGCGGAGTTGAAAACGGAGCCGTCAAGCCGGACACTTCAGGGTTCAAAGTTGCGGCAGTCATGATGACCGATCACATGGCGTCATCATAATTTTTTATTTTTTATTTATAACAACAAAATATTTACAAATAAAACCCAATACAGTCTCTACAAACTATAGTTCATTTTTAAACAATAAGTGATTTATGAATTAAATATATTAAAAACGCATGAGAGAAATAAGGGGAAACGAGAGGGTAATATAAACACAAAAACGAACAGGCCTATTAAATACAAACAATAAACACAAATTCAGGCTAATAGTTCTTGTTTACTATGCTAAAAAGGGGTTTACATTTATTTACATTTATAGATATAAAACTTTCCAATAGATTATTGTGTAAAACCCAAAACAAGGTGTTTTGATTAATGTATACAATGATTAAGATTATTTTGGATAATAAAAGCATTTTCATAGAAGCATTTTAATCCAAAAAGATTAAACAAAAGGACATTCCTAAAATAAGTGAGCTACACTTTAAGTAAAAGTAAGAAAAAGCAGGTACATCAGTGTCACTTTTAAAACTGAATAAACAGCTAGACAGGAAATAAAATATATATTTTATAATCCTAAAAATTATTTTATAATTATTTAATAAAATAGTTATTTATTTGTTAAGAAACCTTTAGGGTGTCAGGATCAATGATGATAATTATTTTATTACAAGTCTGTAAGACTCTTTTGAGTTAATATTTAGGTAACTTACTAAAATATATCATTTAAATCGTTTATGGAGATGAATACAGTAAATAGTCTGTACTGTATAAAAAAAAGTCGAAAATAAACCTGTGCAAACAATCTAGCCTTTATAACCAGATTATTTAACTAAAGATGATACTGCAGTAAAATATTTGTAGTCTTTTAATAAGCATGATGTGTACAAGATAGAGATGGTATGAAAAGTTAATTGTTTGTTTTGAAATTTGTGAGACGGAATTTGTCCAATAATAAACCCGAAACACACGTGGTTGTTGTCATGCGGTGAACTCGGACAATCGTGTAATATCGGTGTCGTCGTCATCAGAGCTCGTGCAGATGCTCTTCAGTTGCTGCGCGGGCTGAGTCAGTCGTCTGATCTCGGAGCGCTGGCGCGGTACTTTAATGCCACATGTGACAGTCACATGGTGTTGGCGCAGCATCAATCCGGACAAAATTTCTAACCAGCATGCACCGCTTTAAGACAGATTTCGATCGATCTGCGCAGCGCTGCATGAAGTCGAACGCACCTAATGTCTGCTAAGTGAACGAGTCGTTTATAACAGAGATTCATTCACAAATGAATCGCTCCCTCCATTAGAATGAGAAGTGAAAGTGGGAGAGGGGGTGTGTTTTAGGACAGGGAGGATAATACATTTTCATGCAATTCAATGCAGAAAATGTAAAAATAAATAAATACATTTGCATACTGACCACCAGGAAAACTCCCGATTATAGATATATACATATATGTGTACATATCTTTGGCTCTGGATGGCCACAGTCCTCCACTGCATCCTGGTCCCGCATTCATTTCAAAGGAGCGCTACCCTGTACTAAAATGGCGGCTCTATTCCTTCCAATAGACAACAACAGGGTAGGCGACATCTAATGTAAATATCTATGAGTAAATACAACGCTATCTCACGGCCAATTCGTAACTTTTTGATTAGTGGCTAATTCGTATGAATTCGTACGATCTAATTCGTACAAATTAGTACGATTTGCCCATCACCCAATGACGGTTGGGGTTAGGGGTGGGGTTAGGTGCCACGCCTCCTTTTTAAAATCGTACATTTTCGTACGACTGAACTCGTACGAATTCGTACGAATTAGCCACTAATCTGACAAAACGTAAAATACTTACGTTTCCTCGTGAGATCGGGCTGGTAAATACCATAAAATATTAAGTAAACATTGGATAAAATTATACAAAATGTCCATTGAGATATCACTAATTTGGCTTCAAGTATTAATGCATTGTCATCTTGCTGGACTAATATGATTTCTTTTTTTTTTTCAAGCAACAAAAATTAAATAACCAGTGCCTAATTAGAATTTGATTGCAGATTTAAATAGATTGACAACCCGAGTTCAAAGAAACTTCACTACACCACAAAATATTAGCAGATAAACAGATGTTTTGAAGTCAACAGCAATCTCCCTCTCTTTCACTCTCTCTTTCCAGACTGACATCTGACAAGCTTGTCAAAAGCTGCTGTAATTCTAATCCTCAGCCGTGCCTGCCTTGCTCGGTGTGTCAGGTGAAAATTGGGAAGCCCAATTGCTGCATTGAAATGAAAAGCTGTCCACCAGCTGCGTCCGCTGGATCCATGCATGTTCACCGAGACTGACAGTACTTACATTGTTTACAGGACAGGCTCCGTCCTTCGCCTTCGAGCTTCAATTCTTTGTATACAGAAGCCTTGATTTTAATGTATAGATTTGCCTGATAAGCGCGGAGCACGAAGCAGCATTATAAATGACCTGTATGCATTCATATTCAGATCACGTAAATGTCCAAGACAACATTAATGGCATGTATAAATGCCATGGGCAGCGGATTGTTTCTTTTCACTGGTTGCTAAGTAACCTTGGTGCTGTAAGTGTGTGATTAGGTTCTCCTGAGCATCAAGCAAAAAAACTCAGTGGATGCTCAGTGCATTTCATATTCCAATGCGAATCCTTTCATTTATTCTGTTGTCGTAGTTAATTGAGGACTAGTTTTGTAAATAGAGTGGGCTCTACAACCCCTTGAGTCCTACATAGAAAACATGAAAGAAAAATAAATCATTGGTAACTAACCAGCTTGCCAAAAACTTGTTTATGGTATTTAGGTAGGTTTGGAAGCAGTTGCAGAGATATGCAAAAATAAAATGTCTGAAAAAAAAAAAAGTTTTAAAGTTCACACAATTTTTTACATATCTTTTTTTTTTTTTTTTGCTGTTTAGCATTTGCAGTATACTTATTCAGCACATTTGTTACTGTTGAGACTATTTCAGTCTGAATTAGGGTAGATTCATACAATTGATGTTTCTGTAAATTGAAGAGCTTTTTTTGTTACCCAGACCTAATTTAAATGTTTGTGTCTTTTCGAGCAGCTTGGTTTGTGTTTAGTCAGACTTAGCTATTATGAATGTAAACTGGATTAAAAAATAAACATAAAATTATATATTTTTTAAAATATATACACTCAGGTCCATAAATATTGGAACATCGACACAATTCTAACATTTTTGGCCCTATACACCAACACAAAGGATTTGAAAGGAAATGAACTGCAGACTACCAGTTTTAATTTGAGGGTATTTACATCCAAATCAGGTGAATGGTGTAGGAATTACAACAGTTTGCACATGTGCCTCCCATTTGTTAAGGAACCAAAAGTAATGGGACAGAATAATAATCATAAATCAAACTTTCACTTTTTAATACTTCTTTAATAAATCTTTTCATTCAAATACTGCCTGAAGTGGAACGCATAGACATCACCTGATGTTCTGTGTCTATGTCTCAATATTTATGGGCTTGACTGTATTTGTCCACATTTAATAATTTGTCTTCTTAATCAATGAAAGAACAATAGTTCAACTTTTTCTAAAATTTAGATAAATGGATGGGGAATTTTCATTTGTGTTTCACACACACACACACGCACGCACGCACGCACGCACGCACGCACGCACGCACGCACGCACGCACATATATATATATATATATATATATATATATATATATATATATATATATATATATATATATATATATATATATATATATATATATATATAAGATTTTTAAACATAATAGTTTTAATAACTCATTTCTAATAACTGATTTATTTTATCTTTGCCATGATGACAGTAAATAATATTTGATATATATATATATATATATATATATAGTTGAAGTCAGAATTATTAGCCCCCCAGTTTATTTTTTCCCCAATTTCTGTTTAACGGAGAGAAGATTTTTTTCAACACATTTCTAAACATAATAACTCATTTCTAATAACTGATTTATTTTATCTTTGCCATGATGACAGTAAATAATATTTGACTAGATATTTTTCAAGACACTTCTATACAGCTTAAAGTGACATTTAAAGGCTTAACTAGGTTAATTAGGTTAAGTAGGCAGGTTAGGGTAATTAGGCAAGTTATTGTATAATGATGGTTTGTTCTGTAGACTATGGAAAAAAAAAATTGCTTAAAGGGGCTAATAAATTTGACCTTAAAATGGCTTTTAAAAAATTAAAAACTGCTTTTATTCTAGCTGAAATAAAACAAATAAGACTTTCTCCAGAAGTAAAAATATTATCAGACATACTGTGAAAATTTCCTTGCTCTGTTAAACATCATTTGGGAAATATTTAAAAAAGAAAACTAAAATTCAATGGGGGGGCTAATAATTCTGACTTCAACTGTATATAAACAATTTTAATGGGTTTGAAATGACACTTGGTTTAAATGGTTTGTGCATGCAACATGGGGATGTTCAATTGTTGTTCATTTATACAAATTTATGAGTTTCTGAATATTATCTTTTCACTGATTCAGATGTCTGATTCAAATTAGATCTGACTGAATGGGCTTTTAAACTCACTGAATCAATGATCCGGTCACAGTGGTTAAAAGCTCACTGGAGGAGGTGATTATCAGTGAACAATGAATTAAATTCTTCTCCTTGCCTCACGCAAATTTATTGTATGACTTCAGAGGAACTGGAATAGAGTGTCCCTGCTTTTTCAAGGCTGTGACAGAAAACAGCGGTTTTAATGGGATGAACTGTGTTTAAACACAGCATGAGACTCTAATTATTTGTTAATGAACTTTGTGTCATGTTATCTGAATTTTACAGCAGCCTGAAAAAAAAAAAAACACTAGAGCTGCATTTGAGGGAAAAGTCATGCTGTTCATGGAAACACAGCACTAGGATATAATAAGCTCAGGATTCTTTTCCCTTTTTTGCAGACACACTGCAAAACACATCAAAAGCAATGTTTTTTTTTTTAAGAAAAATGGCCATTCCATCAACATTTATTAGTTGGTAGATAGACAGTTCTCAAGAGTACTAATGCAATATCAAGACTTTTTTGCAAAGTTGAGCTTTTTTCATGTTTTGAGAAATGCTTGTATTGACTTGCTAAGAGCTGTATTGTTTTGGGACTGTGTGCATGAAGGACACATCAGCTTTTGTGAAAGGTTGATCCTAAACTCCTGCATTCATCTTTTCAGTCTGACCTCTAGCTGTATCTGTACACGAATCATCGACAATTCTTCTTGTTGCTGAGTAAACAAACTTGAAGACTGCAACAAATACTTTCAGAATCAAGAGTCTGGATTTATAGAAGGCAATCATTAAAGGTTTAAAGGTGAGTTAATAATGATATGTATATTTTTAATAAACAAATAAATAAATAAAGATTTTATTTGCCCTTTTTTCAAACAACAGCAATGTTTTTTACAAATCTTTTTTTCTTATCTATCTATCAGTTGTTTTGTTAAATGTGCATCAATTAATTCCATCTATTAATTATCTATGCATTTATTTATTTATTTATTTGCATTGTTTGTTCTTTCATTCATTTCTCCATCAGTCCATCCATTCATCATGGATGAATTCCAGCTTAAATACTAATGCTAACATGAGCATTGAATTTATTTAATTTTATTTTTTATCAGTCCATCATCTGTAAATTTAATGGAAAGAAAAATGTTGTTTTGCCCCTTCCTTAATTGTGCTTGAAGTCAACATCAATCATTGTTTCTTCCCTACTGTGCCATATATCTGACTGAAACACCTTGAAATGAAAATAATTAATATTGTCCATCATTAATTGATTATATAATGGTAGTTTGCTCTAATGTGTGATTGGCAAGTTGTCGTGTCATTAAACACATCATTAGAGTACAGACGGGATGATGTTAAAAGAGGCAGGTGACATTATTTTGATTATAGACAATAAGGTTGCATGAAAGTGTAAAACAAATAAACAAATAAAGATGTGCATAAAACAAAAGTCAAGTTAGATGTCATTGTAGATTACACTTTACATGTAACTCAAAATATGGGAAACAGTTATAAAGCTACGCCTACAACTTTACCTGACTGACCCATTACCATACTATTTGTTTTTAAATGCATACTTATTGACCGCATTCAAAATATCTCAGTGTAGGTGAAAGCATTATGCAAACGTAGCTGCACATTTATCAGTATGCAACTGTTATCTCCAGGTTGAATTGGGAAGGTCAAGGTTATCATTCACACTGACCAAAACTGCATTTCATTTTTTTCTGTACATGTCCAAGTAGAATAAAATGCTAAAAGGGAACACAATGCATCACTGAGAGATTGATAAGATATGTGATTGCAAAGAGCATCTGTATAATGTCCACTAAATCACTGCGAGGGTAAAACTGAGAGCCCTGTGCTATAGCAGGGAGGAATATGCGATGTGAGAGAGAAGCATTAACATGGCCTTGATGGCTCTGATTATTTTGAAACATAATGATGTTAAAGCAGCACTGATCCCCTGGGAAGGTTGTAGGCAGGGACCAAAATTAACACCCACTAAGTGCCAAAGTGAAAATTGGCTTTGGCAAGCAAATAAAACAGAGTTACTTTCCAGCTGGACATTAACTTTATTTAGAAATGTGATATTTTAAAGTGTATAATTAAGGTCAAAGACAAGAAACTTGCTGCAAAATATAATATAGAAGTTTTATGGCTGCATGTATTGACTATTCCTTTGACGGACACACACACACACACACACACACACACACACACATATATATATATATATATATATATATATATATATATATATATATATATATATATATTTATTTAT
>LR812520.1:33436166-33441166 GCA_903798195.1 Danio kyathit | reverse complement strand
AAACACAGATGAGAATATACTACAAGCCCATATGGTATTGTGACATTTTGTGATAGCACTGTTGCATATTTCATCCCGCGGTACATAACACCTGACACAGCAAATCTCATACTGATGTCAGGAGGAAGAAAAAAAATCAGATCTTAATTTAGGTTTGTTTTGATAACTGTGATTTGTTTCATTGAATGCATCGGCGCATTCGTTCATTTGTAAATAAATCTCAATGGGGAGATATCCACTCCGCATAGCAGCACTGTCCAGGTGTGGCGAACGAGATAGTAATTGGACAAAATTGAATTTAATTTATGTGAAATTGAAGTAAACAGGGGGTGTAAACCCAGTGTGAATTAATTCAGCTCTATCTGGTGAATTTCATCGTCAATTTTGTGCACTACAGGGACACAATTATTCTCTCAGGAGCCTGCAGATTTGACTGCGCTTACCTCTAATTCAACCTAAAGCCTGCTTTTCCCAGCAGCCAGTGTGTTTACTGCTATCCTGTTTGCATCAAAAATGGCTGTTCATGTAGGCTTCAGCCATTTTTTTGTCTCATACTGTAATTGAGCCATTTTTAACTGCTGTGCCCTCATAACTTGTTGATATAACCTTTCAAAGAATGATTTAAGACTCTTCCATGCTTTTAATCCTCTTCCAGTTGTTGCTCTTGTTTCACCAACTTTGGTGAATGCAAATTATTATTTTTCTTCAGTCCAGCATACAGCTGTGTAAGAAAATGTGCAATCTATCTCAGATGTGGTCAATAAGGAAATTTTACGTTTTGCCGAGAGAGCTTAACGTGCTGCAATTTAAGAAAACCTGTGCAAATACAAAAAACGCCAGCAAATTGAGAAAAGATTTTGAAAGCATACATGCTGCAAAACCTCAGAACGCAAACACATTTTTAAAAAAACACGCTGCATGTGTTTTCACTTAATGCAAACAATTTACGAAATCGCACTGCATTTTCTCACAACACAATGTTTCAAGGAGACCTTAAAGCATGACGGACCCAGCTATTTAGGTTATGGTTATTAAGGCTATTAAATACTAAAGACACAGGAATCGGGATATTAAAATAAACAAGCAACTTTCAAAGATCACTTACAACTTCGCTGAGCAATAGTCATGGCACGGTGGCGTCTGTCACGTTTTTGGGTCCCCTTGAAGCGTTTCCGTTGTGTTCCGTTCTTTCAACCCGAAAAATGTGACTTTGGCGTGTAAATACTACGCCGATTGCTGATGCAAACTCGTGGTATATATACGTGGTAGCAAGAGACTGGGTTGGTTCTTTTTGTGTTGTGAAAAAATGCAGCACGTTTTGCTAAAATGTTTGCATTGTGAGAAATCGCAGCACATTTCATTAATTTGGTTGCGTTGTGTGAAAATGCATCAGGTTTTTTTAAATATGTCTTTGCATTGTGATTATTTGCAGCATGTGTGCTGTCAAACTGATGAAGATCTTTTCTCAATTTGCTGGCGTGTTTTTGAAATTGCACTTCTTTTCTTAAATTGCAGCACGTTAAGCTCTCGCGGGCACCGTAGAATGTGTTTTTCAGATTGACTATTGTAATGTTAAACAGAAAATATCATTTTACAATAAACTTTTATTTGTATATTCCTTACCTTGAAGCTTTCTGAAGCACAAAATGGCCAATATTAAGATTTTTGAATACTATTCTATTGTTCTTATCCATTAATTTTCAAATGTACTACAGAGGCGTGAAGCACATGGGACATTCTACCAGAAACGTACATTTTCACTTGTAAAAAATGTGACAGGGCCTGACCTTTAGCTTGTCGTCCTCAAAAAATCATACAAAACAAGCATAAAATCTTACAATTCAATGATAGAACGCATCCTTCATCACTGTCAGCTTCTCCTCCCTCAAATAATGCCACTTGTAGTCATAATGTCATAGCCTTAAAGGTGTATTGCATGCATTTTATGTTAAATGTAATGCAAATGTGACAAGACTGACAGAAACATGGGAACAATTGTAAAATTATTTGTATTATGTATTTGTAGTATTTTAGTAGTTTTTAATCAATTGATGTTAATGATAACAACTTAAACTTGCTATTTCTGAAGTTTTTTTCTTCTAAATAACAGTTTTTAGCATTACAAAACTATTCTATAAGCAGGTGCAATTGAGCTAAGGACTAGGAAAATGACAGGGGTTGTACACTGTAAAGTGTTTTAAATAAAGAAAAAAAATCTAAGAACTAAATGAATGACATATTCCTTTACAGAACAGCTCACAGAAATCAACCATCAGTTTAGAAATTGTTGGGATGAAATACTTTTTATTTACTGTATTTGATTTTATTTCAGGGACAGATAATGTACGTTTCTGGTAGAATGTCCCACATATTAATAGCATTTTTTTTATTGTTATTATTTTTATTCAAATGGCCAATTTCAGAGTTTTAAGTAAAGTTAAATTTGTAAAGGTGAAACAAACAAACATGCAAATTATGAAATCAGCTAACATTTTTTTTTTGCTAATCCAGCAAAAAAAAGTGCTTAAATATTGTTAATATGCCAAATTTAAACCTAATAATTAAATACAAAATTAGTGGAATAACTGCAAAAGGTTAACTTTTTGAGAAAAAGATCCACCCCTTTTACATTGCTGGCTATGGACCTGTGCTATTTTCCAGATGTCAGATAGCAAACGTCAAAGCTTTGATGAATTAATTGTGGCAAAGCTAAACTAATAAGAGCTTCTCAAATAATCCTTCCTGTGTAGGTGAGTATATTTTTGCTCTGTTTTTACCATCTGGATACTTTCTGAGAACAGCTGGATGTCAGAAATAAATGCTAGCATCTCGCTTGTCCTGTGAAATATTGGCAAATGCTCAGGGATCTTCTCAACCGGGCCAATTAAGTCTTGCGTATTAGCCACACACAGGTAGCTTGTGTGACAAGTTATTGACTTGTTTACATCTAGCTGTTCCTTTTCCAATTATATTTTGCTCCTTCAATTGCTAACAATTGTGAGACTGGTCAATTACCAATATCACACGACTGTACATGTGGAGCGAGAGAAGCAGGTCATCACGCACTGTACATTTCACATGTAATGAGACATGCTCTGCTCCCTGCCTGTTCATTTGACCACCTTTGCTTTCATTTGAGAATGTCTCCTGCCAGGTTCCTTGCAAGAAAACAAAACTCCATTTCAGAGGTTGAAACCTGTCGATATGCTGTCAGACATATCTGTCTGTGATTGTGGTGGAGCCCAGGTGAAATATGGACAGCGGCTGATTTAGTACTTTAATTGGACTTTAAATGGGCAATATGGACTTAAATCTATCACAATAGTTTAAACTATTTTTTATAACAATATGAATGACAGTATTTCATACCTATTGAGAGACAAATAAGTTCTGTATTTTTACAGATTTTTTTTTAGTGTGTGTGTGTGTGTGTGTTTGTTTTTATTTATTCCCATATATGTACACTTACCGGCCACTTTATTAGGTACACCTTACTAGTACCAGGTTACCCCCTTTTGCCTTCAAAACTGCTTTAATTCTTCGCGGCATAGATCCAACAAGGTACTGGAAATATTCCTTAGAGATTTTGGTTTATATTGACATGATAACATCACGCAGTTGCTGCAGATTTGTTTGTCTGCAGTTGCTGCAGATTTGCACATCCATGATACGAATTTCCCGTTCCACCACATCCCAAAGGTGCTCTATTGGATTGAGTCAGGTGACTGTGGAAGCCATTTGACTACAGTGAACTCATTGTCATGTTTAAGAAACCAGTCTGAGATGATTCGCGTTTTAAGACATGGCGCGTTATCCTGCTGGAAGTAGCCATCAGAATATGGGTACACTGTGGTCATAAAGAGTTTACAATGCTCAACTGGTACTAATGGGCCGTAAGTGTGCCAAGAAAATATCCCCCACACCATTACACCACCACCAACCGTCAACCGTTAATACAAGGCAGGATGGATCCATGCATTTATGCTGTTGACGCCAAATTCTGACTCTACTATGCGAATGTCGCAGCAGTAATTGAGACTCATCAGACCAGTCAACGTCAAATATTTTGTTGTCCAATTTTGGTGAGCCTGTGCGAATTGTAGCCTCAGTTTCCTGTTCTTAGCTGACAGGAGTGGCACCCGGTTTGGTCTTTTGCTGCTGTAGCCCATCCACCTCAAGGTTTGACGTGTTGTGCATTCAGAGATGCTCTTCTGCATACCTCGGTTGCAACGAGTGGTTATTTGAGTTACTGTTGCCTTTCTATCAGCTCGAACCAGTATGGCCATTCTTCACTGACCTTTGGAATCAACAAGGCATTTGCGCCCACAGAACTGCCACTCACTCAATAATATTTTCTCATTTTCAGGTCTGTTTTTTTGTTAAATTTTGCGTTAATGAGCAGTTAGACAGGTGTACCTAATAAAGTGCCCGTTGAGTGTGTATCACACATAGAGTAATCTTTTTCATTCATACTGGATGCTAGAGGGCGGCCTTTACCATATGAACTTCACATATGCATTACAGAAAAAAACACATCAACTATCACTGCTTTCCATTCGTAAGGGCTCATCCCTGTGCCTTAATGCCTTTGAAGGGTTTACCTCTGGAGTGACAGCTTCAAAGGGATTAGGGCATAGGGATGAGCACTTCCGAATGAAACACAATGTGTGACACCAAACAACTTTCCTGTGCAAAGGATCATGGCAGCCTGAAGTGTCCATCATATCTCATTTGGAGCACACTGTGCTGTAGCTAAGGAAACAAGATATAAACAGATAGGCTAATAAAACTTAAAATAAAAATCTGTAAATAAATATGTGAAAATAAATAAATATCTAAAAAAAATATATATATATGGTTGTGGCATGCCAGCCTGATCTCACGAGGAAACGTAAGTATTTTACCTTTTGTCAGTTTAGTGGCTAATTCTTACGAATTCGTACGAGTTTAGTCGTACGAAAATGTACGATTTTAAAAAGGAGGCGTGGCACCTAACCCCA
>LR812520.1:33403666-33431166 GCA_903798195.1 Danio kyathit | reverse complement strand
AATAAAAAAAGAAGAAGAAGTAATAATAATTTAGATAATTTAGATCTACCAGTCTGGAAAAGCTTCTAAAGCCATTTCTAGAGCTTTGGGACTGTAGCGAACCACAGTGGGAGCCATTATCTACAAATGGTAAAAAACATAGAACAGTGGAGAACCTTCCCAGGAGTGTCCGGTCAACCAGAATTACCTCAAGAGCACAGTGACAACTCATACAAGAGGTCAAAAAGACCCTACAATGACATCCAAAGAACTGCAGGCCTCAGTTAAGGTGAGTGTTCATGACTCCACCATAAGACAGAGACTGAGCAAAATTGTTTGCATGGTTTAAAGACAATAGGTTTAGGGCATAGAGATGAGCCCTGCCAGATGAAACACAATGTGTAACACCAAACAACTTTCATCCAAAACAAAAGCCACTGCTAAACAAAAAGAACAAAACAGCTCATCTCAGTTTGCCAGAAAACATCTTGATGATCTCCAAGACTTTTATAAAAATACTCTGTGGACTAAGAAGAAATTTTTGGAACGTGTGTCCTATTATGTGTGGCATAAAAGTAGTATTGAAGTTCAGTAAAGGAACATCATAGCAACAGTAAAATGTTTAGGTTGTAGTGTGATGTTCTAGGGCTGTTTTGCTGATTCAGGACTAGACATGGGCCGGTATATGATTCTGACGTTTCACAGTATCATGGTATTGTGATCACTGCTCTAAAATATATTCTTTTTAAATGTCTGGGTAAAAACAACAAAATTTTCCCCCTTTGAAAACAATATATTTTATTTTTTGAAAGATTTAAAATATTTTGGAGCAGTAAAAAAAATGTAAATAAAAACTCTTACACATACCTTAGGAAAGGTATTACAGAAAATATTGGCTGTTTTAAAACCTTGACATTTCCAAACTGCGGTATACCTTGAAAACGGTTATTGTCCCATGCACTGAGAAAAATCATTCAGAGATGATTCCTTGGATTTAGTCTATTTTTTACGTTAAGTGGCTGTAAACAATTTATTTGTGTTAAATTTAAACAAACAAATTAAGTAGAATGTTATTAAATTTAATTTGTTTGTTTAAATTCAACACAAATAAATTGTTTGCAACAGTTTTGCAGACATTTTTTTCAGTGTGCCTATTCAGGACCTGGAAGACGCTGTGATAAATGAGACTATTAATTTGGCTGTGTGCCAAAATATCCTGAAGTAGAATGTCCGGTCATCTGTTAATGACCTCATGCTGATTCAAACTTAGGTTCTGCAGCAAAACAATGATTTAAAACACATCAATAAGTCCACGTCCGAATGGCTGAAGAAAAACAAAATGAGGAATTTGGAGTGGCCTAGTCAAAGTCCTGACCTAAATTGTATTGCTGATGCTGTGGCATGACCTTAAAAAGGTGGTTCATCTTCGAAAGGTTATTGGAAATGCTTGATTGCTGCTAAGGGTGACCTGAACATTTTACATATTATTTCAACATATTAAGCTGTTATTAGGTTTAGGGGGCAAACACTTTTTCAGACAGCGTTATGTAGTTTTGTATTTTATTTTCATTAATAATACAAATTTTTATTTCAAAACGACATGATGATGTGTTTACTTGTTATATTTGACTAATATTTAAGTGAAGTTTCACAAACTAATTTCGAGAGGAGCACGTGATATGATTGACTGCAGCTGGTCTCATTTATCATCACTAGTTAGCCAATCAGATTAATTCAAACTCGCTATAAATAGCCTAATTAACAACTACTCCCTTATCTTCGTTTTTTCAAAGAAACCCCCCATCCACCCCTTCTCCCCCTTTTCTTCCTTTACCACGGGGAGCTCTCGAGAACCACCTGATCTCGTACTCCCCTCACATGCTCTATCGACCAGGCGGGAGCCCTGGGCTCAATCATCTCCGAGCTCAGGGTTCTCTCCCGGCACAGCATGCCAAACCTGCTAACAATTGTCAAACAATATCTAAGTGTGAACTCTTGAAATGTGTTCGATGATCTGAAATACTGTTTCTGAAACTGTGATACAAACATGCAAAAGAATAAAGAAATCATTATGGACCTAATTCTATCATCTACTGATGACCACACACCTGCAGTACAACACTACCATTATAGTGTTGCATGCGTTATCTTCTGCAATTTCGGTTGCTACAGAGAGTGCACTTTTTAGTAATTGAACAGTTAAAAAACAAGCTGTAGCCTATCCATTTTCTATCCCAAAGCAGCTGCTAAAATGAAAATTCCAAGTTTTAATTGGCATCCCAGTCAGAAGTCACATATCCTCACTGTTATCATGTCCCAAACCATCAAGGGGCTTGATTCGCTTACAGTTAGACTGGGTTTAGATGTATAATCACAACATCTGTATGAAGTTCATTTGCTGGTATTATTCTAACAGACCACTATAGCTCAGTTTCTGCACCCCTAATCCTGCCCCACAGGCTGCAGTCTCCCCAAACTAATTATGCCATGTCTCCATACTGCGGCTGCTCCTTTCTCAAACACACCGCACTGTGCTGATACAGACACACTTCTGTTCACCAGAGCCTCTTGCTTTCTTTCTCACTCTCTTTTTCCTTCCTCTCTACTTCTCTGAATTATGCATGCCACTTCTATCACTCATACTCTTCCAAAGACTTCTCTGCTGGCAATTAGTGATATTGAGGAACTGCAGAGACAGAATGTGTCCCTTCTGAACAACAGATTCACTTTTGATTTGAGGAAGAAACCACAAATGTGTTTGTAGGTTTAAAGGGGGGTTGCTTGGTGTTGTGATTAAAAGCTGACTCAGACTGTGTTAAGCTGCCTTTGAATGATTGCGGTTTCTTATAATTGCTCATAATGTTTGTGAAATCTCACATACTAAAAAGGAGTGCACACTTTATAGAATTATCATCCCAGTGGTGTTATAGACTCCAAGTGACAACTTGCTGTCAAACCAGCATTGTCTGCAAGAAAAAAAAAATACATCTCACTCAAACTGACAACTTTACAGCAAACATCAGCAGATGTTTGGAGGTACTATTGCAATATGGTTTCAAAAGCTTGACTTACTGATTGTGCCCCTATTGTGCTTTTTCGGATATTGCTTTATACGTGATGTATAATATAGCTATTTGTGATTGTAAAAGGTTAGGAAAGATTCAAAGATCAAATGGCCTGTTTTTACTGGAGTTGTGGTTCTCTGCGGTACACATTTATATCATTTTCTATTGTCAAAGATGCTTAAAAATAGTGAAACATACTGTACCACCATTTCATATCTAGTGCAATAGAATGGAACCAAAAGGGTGGAGCTAGACTCTCTGCTGAATGCTATTGGCATCACCAGCACGTGCTAGAAGCCAGCAGGACAACACAGAAAGCGCCTAATTTAAATATCCAGCCGAAACACAACACTGTAATAATACAATAACGCCACAAAGCATTGAGCCATGGTTCACCCAAGCTCAAACAAAGATTGTAGCTTTCTTGTTACAAACAGTCACATGCCAAGAAACAAGTACGCAATCTGCTGTATGTCCTCCATTGTTGTTTACAATGATGAGGCCGTCTAAAAATGTATGGAAAGCACTATTGATCCTCTCTTTATATTTGTGCTTGTTTGCCACACTTGTATAATTAAAATTAAAGAAAAATAAATAGTGTACTTGAGACCAATACCGATTTGTTCTTCTAGTGAGAGCTACGTTGATTGCAATGTTCTGGCACACACCACACCTACCAAGTAAGTGTACCTTTGGCAGTCTATATGCAAGCCTACTCAGGGTGACCCCGTACCAAATTGTACTGTATTTCAGTGAACTGAACCATACCGTTTCGTGGAAAGAGGCAAAAGTGCAAGATAAATGGATTTGAACATCCTTTAACATGTCAGTTTTACTTCCTGCACAAACCTGCATATGCTTGTAACAAACCTGCATAATGCCAACCTATGGTCTGCTGAACTTCTTTCACTCTCAAACACTGTAGTTGTAGCTGAGGCCTGAAAAAAGTTTGGTTTGTGTTGTCCAGTTGTTGAGAGGATGCTGTTTTCTCTTCTGAGAAAGCAAATCCACTTTGCATGCACTTCTAAAGGAGAACCCATGCTCTAATTAACACAGTAAAAAGCTATTGTTACTGTTCATTTCACTGTGTTTACAAGTGCTGAGGAAGCACCCAAAGCTGAAATTCATATACTGTATGATAATGGGCGTTTGGTTTCTGACCAATCTCAACAGACCGTTTTTAAAATGATTTTTCAAAAATGTCTTCATACTTTACTGAGGAATACAAGAAAATGATGCAACAGTGACTCTCAATTTCTAAGTTGAAAATGAAAGCAAGTCTGTTTTGTTTCAGTGGGACAGTCCATTGGTACATTCACACATTCACCAGTTCACTATTTGGGGTACTTGATAACATTCCTATTAAAAGGATAGTTCACCCAAAACTGAAAATTATGTCATCATTTACTCTGCCTTCACTTCAAAACCTATTTAAGTTTCTTTCAAAAGAAGATATTTTGAAAAGAGTTAGAAACATGTCACTATTGACTTCCATATTATTTGTTTATCGTACTATGAGAAACTGCAATAATTTAAGTGCAAGGTCACTATTAGCAAGCTGAATTAATCAGATCCCAACATGGACAGACTGCTCAATGTGCCCTTATACTAAAAATCATGAACAAAACTATGCAAAAACTAACGTGGTTAGAATAAACCTAGGGCATGCTGACCACAAAGTGTAAAATCCATTATTGGCTCCCGAGAGCATGAAACCTTAAAATTCACTTGCCCTTTGGAAACCAATATTTTCTATTTTTTAAGTTTTTTTTCCTGTTCAAGTCTTGTTTGTGCTCAAAGTCTAATATTAAAGTATCCTTTTTTGCACATGAAATACTTTTAGGAATCTTGATACCGAAGCAAACTCATTTGCCAATCACTGCTGCACACAAGTGCAGATTTGTGGAGTAAATTAAATGATTTGGACCTTCCTTTTCATATACTGTAGGCTTTGTCGAGTTTGTAGTAATTGAATCTTCCACCTGAGGGCAGTGCTAAATAATTTAAGAATATTAAATTATAGTACCATCAATTAACAAAATGAATCATCATATCAGTTTCTTACTCCCTTACAGCATGAGGAGGACAGGAGAGTATGTTTATTCGTCAAGCTAGATTATGTTGCCATTCAGATGATGTAGTAATATTATTTTAATGCTTTTGTATTTTTTTCAACCATTGATTGTCTCTTGGATACTGCACAATATTTCTCAAGGCTATCTGGAGAAATGCATAAAATAGTGGTGGAAGACATAAAATAGAGATTATTTTAAAAAAATCAATTATCTGGCCCCTGTCAGTAGGATTTTTGACAGTGTAGCCCTAGGCAAGTCTCCTTCCTATTGGTTATAGCTTTGTTGTTTATGAAAGAAGAGTTCATGTATATCGTACTGTGTTCAAAATTTGAGTCTAAAAAGAGATCAACGCAAGCACAGAAGACATATAACACAAGGTGCGTGCCCCAGGATTATGGAACAGATTTGAATTCATTAAAAATGCACAGTGTGCTAATGGTAAGTCAGATGGAAAAATGTGTGTTTAAATGAACAGTGTGTGTGTGTGTTTTGCCCTCACACTGACCCAGTACTCACTTTTCTTCTGTGGAACACAAAAGGAAAAACTCTGGAGTCAATTGGTCACTCTTTTTCATGCTATTGCAATAGAACTAAAGCTTTCAAGCTTCAAAATGGATGATAAATCTTTACAAAAGTGGGCCACGTGGCTCTCAAAGTCTTCACTTGAGAAACAGACTGAAATCCAAGCCATATATTTGTTAAGCTCTAAGATGACATCTATTTTCTCATCTAATAATTAGAAAACTACTTTTAAAATGAATTAATATACTTCTTAATGAATGCTCAAATGGACTGTCTTACTGTATCTCACAGCGTGTCACAGTAAATGGCACAACATTCTTCAAAACACTTCACAACATCCTGACAGAAAGACAGACATTTTTTTTCCTCACAGTGGCTATTATAATGGAGTAAATTGTGCAGGCTCAACCCATTTTTAGTGTTAAGATGTAAGACCCTGTGGTGCAATGAAAGGTTGCTTGGATGATTAAAAAATGCATAATTCTTTGTATAAACCCATGTCAGCAAACAAACAAAAGTGTAGTTTTAGTCAGGTGTTTTTAGTGATTCAGTAGATTGTGCTTACAGAACTTATCTGACTGTGACATTAATATTTTTTTATAATTATATTTTTATTTCCTATTTTACAAAGTAACCTATGTTTATTTTTATAGTGTAGTGACTTAAGATTAATCAATGAGTCATTAAATCATGTTCACATAACTTTTCTGAATGATTCATTCAATAGTTTGACTAAGCTGTGACTGTTAATATTTTTCAAAATTATTATTTCTTATGTGCTCTAAAAAAGGTCCTCTATTTATTAATAGTATGGTGATTTAAGTTTCATATTCATCTGTGAATTATTATTTTGATTACAATCTTTTTAAAGAATAAATTGATTCAAGTTGTAGAACTTGTAATAATGATTCATTCTAGAATTTAACAAATTTGTGACAGTAAATATTTGTCATAATTATTATTTCAACTTTTGTCATCCGCAGAAGAAAGTACCTTCATTTTTTTTTCAATGTGTAGTGATATCAACATGTCAATGAATCTGATTCAGTTATTCTTTGTTCTGTGATTTAGTTATTTGCAGAACAGTGTCATCTTTATTAGAGGATTCAAACATTTGATTAACCTGTGACTGTGCCAGCCATCGGCCGAAATCAAAATCTAACAGTGTTTCAAGAGTTCCCACTTAGATATGCTTAGCATTTAAGCAAGTTTGGCATGCTGTCCTGGAAGAGAACCCTGAGCTCGGAGATACTTGAGCCCAAGGCTCCCGCCCGGTCAATAAGCATATCAGGGGATTCGAGATCAGGTAGGTCTTGAGAGCTCCCCTTAGTAAAGGGAGGAAAAGGAGGAGATGGGGTGGAAGGGGGGATTCTTCCAAAACGAAGATAGAGCAGTAGGGAGAAAATAATCCATTTATAGTAAGCTTGCATCACTCTGATTGGACTATTACTGATTACAGATGAGAAGCCAGACGTGCTTAATCATATCACGTGCTCCTCTCGAAATTAGTTTGTGAAACTTCACTTCTAGAGTTCCCACTTAGATATGCTTAGCATTTAAGCAGGTTTGGCATGCTGTCCCGGTAGAGAACCCTGAGCTCAGAGATACTTGAGCCCAAGGCTCCCGCCCGGTCAATAAGCATATCAGGGGATCCGAGATCAGGTAGGTCTCGAGAGCTCCCCAAAATGCTATTAACTTGGGACAGCAGCCGCATATTTCGAAGAATCTCCCCCCAAAAAGCTAGAAAGTTTTTACTATATCCAGCTGCTGGATATAGTGATTAAGGAAAGGAAAGAAGCATAGGGAGCGCCTGCGGGAGCAAAGGGTGAAACAGACTCCTGCGGGAGCCAAAAGGGGTGGGTGGGGTTAACTCGTTGGGAGTCCAAAATGCTCGAGGAACACTCCTGACGGAGATAGAGCTGGGAAGTGACAGCACTATATATAAATATATATGTATATATGACAGTATATATATATATATATATATATATATATATATATATATATATATATATATATATATATATATATATATATATAAAATGGTGTAATCTAAGGCCTGGAGGGAGCAAATAAGAAACTTCTGAGAGTCAAATTGGGGTTTAACTCCTGCGGGAGCTAGGGCAGCAATTCCTGTTTTTGCCGTCTCCAAAAAGAATTGTGAAGTGGGATTTGGGCGGTGAAGATTCCTGCTGGAGGGTGAGTGGCGAGTTTTGGCTAGGACTTCTGCGGGAGTCGATGCTCAAGGAACACTCCTGTTGGAGATAGAGCTGGGAGAGACAGCGCTCTATATAAATATATATCTATAAACGTAAGTCCATATATATATATATATATATATATATATATATATATATATATATATATATATATATATATATATATATATATATATATATAATGAGTTTAGTTGGCCTGGGAGGGGCGATGAGATGACCCCTGCGGGGGTCGGAGCCTGGGGGACAGGGTTAAGATGGCCAACTCTAACAGGAGTCTGAGACAAGAGGATTTGGGTGGTGAAGACTCCTGATAGAGGGTGACGGGCGGGTTAGGTGCTCGAGGAACACTCCATAAGGAGATAGAGCGGGGAGTGACAGCACTATATATAAATATATATATTTATATGCTTGCGTATATATAGGGGGTGCTGTGAGATTACTCCTGCGGGAGTCGAAGCTCGGGGTAAAACTCCTGCGGGAGTCAGAGCCTTAGTGGGGACAGGGTCCGGGAAAGGGGAGTGGGCAGTGAAGACTCCTGCGGAAACGGCCGGGGGGGCGGGGTGACAATGGGGGCTTGGAGGACACTCCAGTTAGCTGTGTGACAGGGGAGAAGGCTGAGTATTACTCAATCTGGAAGGAAGTACAAGAAGAGAAGGTGGCTGGGTCATGCCCTCGCCCTTCTGTAGTTGCCGGTTGACGGCTGGCGAGGATCATCTAGATTACATCTTGAAAGGTATCATATGACGACCTTCCCAGAGTCTGGATTTGTTGTTGTGAATGCCTTGTTTGTGCTTCTGTCGTGGCTGCCCCTATTCTGAAACACAGTATATACAGGAATCAGAGAGTGAGTTTCAATACATTTAATACCTTATTTAAGGCTTTCCATACATTTTAAGACCTTATAACTACTTCATCCAGAAACACTGGCGGGATTTAAAGTGTAATTACTGAATTTAATCAAACCTAAAACATTATTCATACACAGAATAAATATCTATTAAACCTAGCTAATTCAGAAGTTGTCACCTATAGAGCTTAAGAACTAATGATGTTGCCTTGAATACTGCAGTAAATAAAGCAGCATGATGTCAAATCTAGTAGGATTACACTGATTTCATAAACCACACAGCATCCTGATATTCGCAGATTTAATTCAGTCAAACTTTAACATACAACGATACATTGCACAATCAAAAATTATATAAATTTAATACCTTGCAAAGCATCTAAGACTTTCTAATTCTTTTAAAGGCTTCACACTTCTCTACATTGATTTATCAACTCTTAATACCCTCCAAGACCCCACAGACATCCTGTGAAGGAGAGACTGGAATGTGAGTCTGGGGGGGAGAAGCCTGAGAGGTGGAGAATTGCTTTGAAGTGTCTCTGAATCAGAATCGTGTTACTGGGCGGTTTGTGTCATCTATAAATAAGGAGGGGAAGAGGGGGTGTGCAGAGGGAGATTAAGGCTCGGCTGAGCAGAGGTGCAATGGGTGAGTGTAGCTCGGCAGAGCGTCTCTGCTGTTGCAGAGGTGCAGTGGTATTCAGTATTGGAAAGTTATGAATGCTCCCTCAGGAATGTAAACTATTGTCTGTAATAATATGTAGAGATGAGAGTAAATAAGGGCTCAGCTTGAGTGTCACTGCAGTTGCAGTAGTGCTATGGGTGAGTGTAGCTCGGCGGAACGTCTCTGCTGCTGCAGAGGTGCAGTGGGTCAGTATGGAGGCAATGTGTGCTCCAGCAGAAGCATTTACTGCTGTATTAGTGCTGGGGGAGTGTGACGATAGTGGTATTGGAAATGTAAATGTATATGAGCTTGTTTAGAGCGTTGCTGCTGCAGCAATTAAAAATCAGGGTGACCCCTAAATGGGTCAGAGCTGTGGTGAATGAGAGAGAATGGAAGTATGGGAAGTTTAGAGTTTGGAGAGAAAAAATAAAAGAAGAAAAAGAAAGAGCTCCTATGTTAGTAAGAGGGGCAATAGGGGGATAGCAGGATAGTTCTTATGCCTAGGAATGCATGTGGGTGGAAGTCTGCTGGAGAGGATCAGCTGGGCTTCCCTGAGGTGATATTGTGGGGGGGGGGGGGGGGGGATTTAAATGGGTGTGTGGGGGAGGGGATGTCAAAAATGTATATAGGATGTCCTTGCATAATTGATCTGTTTTGCTTTGCGTATTAAAGAAAGATAGAGTTTCTTCAACCTGCAAAGTTAGATCAGCTATGGTGGGGTGAAACTTGGGATTGAAATGTGATGTTAGTTCAGAACATCTCAAAAACCAAAAGGCTAGTGTGAACACTGCATCGAGGGTGTGGGCTGCGTAAGTGGAAATGTGTTTGGAATGGATGTGGAGTGTAATAGGTTGGATGAGGGTCTGCTTCTGTAGCCGTTTGTCTGGATCTCTGAAATGAGAAAGCAAGAGAAAATCAGAAATGAAATTTTACAACATGGTACATGTACAGTAGACATAATGATTTGTTTTAGCAGATATCCGTGTGAGGCTCAATGCTGTTCCTGGAGATCTACCTTCCTGCAGATTTCTGTTACAACCCATATCAAACACACCTGCCTGTAATTATCAAGTGCTGTTCAGGTCCTAATTAATTGGTTCAGGTGTGTTTGATCAGGGTTGGAGTTGAACTATGCAGGAAGGTAGATCTCCAGGAACAGGATTGAGCACCCCTGCTGTAAAAGATATGGACGTTGTATCCGTGACGTCACCCATAGGTTTCTGAACACTGCAAAAGAAGCTACAAGTAGCCAACCGTCGCCATTTTATTCGCGCATCATCGCACCGACTGTAGGATACCAAACAAGGGCAAAGAGGCGGAAAGTGAGCGGAGCTACAGACACCTGCTGGCATTTTGCTTCGTCAGACTTTACTTTGGGAGAACTCTTAATACTTCATTACCTGCGACTCGTTTGTGTTCTGACCACTTGTGCTTGGTTGTATACTATATCAGTAAAGTGTTTAGACTTTTAAAAACCCTGTTGTAATACATTGAGGCGCTAAACATTACTCTTATGACGTTTTCTACAGGAGGAAAACGCAAATTACTTCCAAATACTTCTGTGTTAGTAAATGCAAGGCTATTAATGAAATCCAGGCATAACACTGTATGACAACGTTTCAGATGACTGTTTTATAGCCTACAGCTATTCAATATGTCAGATTCTGGAGTGCTTTTCAGGTCTAAAGAAAATTATAAATGATAAAAGATCTTAAATAAAACAAATACATTTATAGAGATGATATACTGTATAAGTGTATAATTTCACTCACCTGGGAAATGGAGGCAACTTGAACGGTTTGTGAGCACAATTAGGTGCACACAGCATCCTATAGTATCTGATAATTGCAGGAGGTAATTCCAAAAGGCAAATGACTGTGTAAAGAAACATTAACAAATACAAAAATATGATGTATATGGCGAGCTTAGCGGCAAATTAGCCGGAATCAGTTGAGGTGAAGTGACAGCAAACAGCGAGACCTAGCTGTCACTCAAGTGGCCACGCCCTTAATTATGCAGACTTAATATAACTTAATAAAAATTTAACTGATTAGTTATTAAAAAATTTACCCCCCCTCACACTTGTCATGAAGGGTAATCATAGCTATATGCACCAAAGCCATCTTTTGTACCAGGCTGTAAACATGTTTTTATCAGCTGTAAAATTGGCCAATTTACCAATGCAGTCAGAAATCATCTTGATTTCCTGGAGCCAGCCCCCCAAGGCAAGTCGATGAATTGCAGTTTTAGTTACTTCCATATTGGTTTCCCGAGGAAGAGCGGGAGGTTGCTGCTTGGCTGACACATGAAACTTGCTTGATGGAAAGATGACTGAGGGAGAAGAGGTATATATACTAGTGATGCGCGGATGGCGGTTATATCCGCGGGCGCTGCGGATAATCCGCGGGTCGGGCGGGTCGGGTAATAAAAAAATACATTATGATTAATTGCGGGTGGGTCGCGGGTCATAGCAGTTGACCAGCAAAAAAGCAGAGAGTGGACTTCGCAGAATGTGAAGATGAGACGCCCAAAATAATGGATGAAGTGCAACAATACTGTGCTAACTTCAGTTAGAGGAGTCATCAGGGAAATCTGCTATCGTTCTGGGAGAAACAAGATAGCTTATTTACAGGACTGCAGCGCCTTGCAAGGAGAAGCTTGTGCATTCCTGCAACAAGCGGTGCGCGCGAACGCTCATTTAGTGCGGCCAGCCGTGTTTTGGAGGCGAGGCGGAATCGCCCGAATCCAGGCAGATGCACAGTGTTAAGAAAAGGGCCAAGTACACCAAACATAGCTGCTGTTTAGGCTGAAGGGACACCGTTTTTGTTCTTTTTCCTGTATATGTAAAAGCTGAATCTGCTGTTAATAACGAACGATCCACGGTGACCGCTTTAGTCCATATAGCGAGGGGCATTGTGGGTAGTGTAGTTCGACACGCATGCTGTGTGACGTGAGCTCTCGCTGTGTGCTGTGCGTGCGGTGATTTAGAGGGAGAAAGTTTTATCCGTTTTTTTTTATGGTTACTTCAGTAATTCCACCCGGGAGCTGTTTTGCACTGTGAACCTGAAAACACTGAAATAAGTAAAAGAAGGGCATGCATCGAGTACTTTTGTCCGTCTCATCATTTGCTCGAGCATGAATTAATGAGCTGTTACTCTGCCGCCGGACATTGCGGAGAAAGTAACACCTATCATCATGCTTAAAACAAAGAATTAGAATTATTAAAGTGGCGATCGGGTGCGGGTCGGGTGCGGATATATATATCAGATAAAACAATATGTGCGGGCGGATGGCGGGTGGATGATTAGAATGAAGGAGCGGATTCGGGTGACATTTGAGCTGATCCGCGCATCTCTAATATATACATGTGTTTGTGTGTGTGTGTGTGTGTGTGTGTGTGTGTTTGTGTGTGTGTGTGTGTGTGTGTGTGTGTGTGTGTGTGTGTGTGTGTGTGTGTGTGTGTGTGTGTGTGTGTGTGTGTGTATATATGTATATATATATTAGTTCATGAACTATTAATGCCACAAAATAGTTCATCAAATGCCACAAAAATCACCTTGCACAACTAACAAAAAATTTGATTTTGTAACAACAGTATACACATTTTTTGTTATAAGGTCTGGTTTTGTGGTGGCTGTACTTTAAGTTTAAATTAATATATTCTTAATTCAAGTGATGAAAGATTTAGAAATTCTAACAGTAATCAGAGTGCTACTGTACGGTCACACCTGCTTGTATAAATGCTTGAAAATTATTTAGTTGAAAATATCCATTAGAAATTTAAAAGTAATCAAAAAGTAATCAGATGTAATCAGTTACTTTACTTTTATAAAGTAATTGAAAAGGTACACTACTTATTACATATTAAATAGAGTAATTTGTAATCTGTAATCTATTACATTTCCAAAGTAACCTCCCCAACACTGCTCGTCAGTCTGAATTTAGTCAGAGGACGCAGGATTATCTTATTGCTTTTAGCTGGCTGTCCTCTGCTTACTCGTACTAAAAGAGTAGTTTATTTACCCACTTTCATACAACTTGTTTTACTAATGATAGGCAAAATCAAAAGGTCTTAATGTTTTGCACCTACTTCTCCATTAAGTTATGGTCCTTAGTCTTTGTATGCAGTTTATTTGTAAAACAAAAGTAAAATTGTAAAACTTTAAATTTTTCTTCCATTTTTTTAATGATTTTTTGAACCACTTTGAGGTTTCATGAATAAAATAAATTCTGCAGGTTTGTAACAAGCAGCTGAATTAGATTTTTTTTTCTATTTCTTTTAATATCTGACTCTCACTTCATCTAACATGTAACATTATCGTTCATTTCTCTATGGGTTAGCGATTTCCATAAGGCTGAAATGAGATGAAATGAGTATTTTGCACAGCAGTTCACTTTAAGTGCAGTATTGATCTAAACCCAGTATGCATGAATATAAGTATGAGGGAGAGAGAGCTGGAAACTCACAAATGATCCATAATTAACTCCTCTCTGCCTATCCTCCTCCTCTCCGATTTCTGATTTCCTGCTGTGACGGTAAAAGTCTGAAGTTGTGGACCGTGTTTATGAAAACACACAGTAAAAGAAACATACACTGTAACTGGGATCAAGACAAGCTCATAATAGAAACTGTCCTGCTTAAAGTACGTGTTGTGTTCATTTGTGATTTGTATTTATTTAATTATTTTTTAAAGATCTGTATCAGCTCTCATACTGTTGGATCGCTTGAGATATCAGATTGTGAATTTCGATATGCTATTATGTGGAGGGTGTCAACATGAGATGTTTATTTGTTAGTATAATTTTCCAGTCGCATCAGGATTTTATTAAAGAACGTGAAGCACAAAACCCATCGGGAAGTCCCACCATCACACAATGCCACATGGTAAATAAAGATCTGAAGCTGCGATATCAAAGCCTTCCCTCACCGCAGTCTGCATTGCCATGGGACATCTACATAAATCTGTGCAACGCTTACTGTGAGGAAACAAGAGAGCCTCATTACATTTTTTATTTGGATATATATATATATATTTCGCCAGTTCTTTCCACTGTAGGTGATCCCATTTGCCACAACGATCTCAGGGCTGCGCGCAATGCAAACAGGGCTCGCAATTTCTCTGTCTGTTGAGCTCTTCTCGCGTGCTCATTTACGTTGGGTTTTCATATGCTCTCATAATGTAACAGCTGGCCCAAAGGTTTTCATTTTTTATTGATGTGCTTTAATAACATATTCCCCACTGCATGCACTAGCATAATTTGTTCCTTTGGTTTGAAGGCATCTATCAGTTCTCTTTGTCCCATATGTGCAATGCTTTCCCCCTTGAGGATGCTAAACCTGTTACTGTTGACTTTAATTCCAGCACCTGGGGCTGTATAGTTCACTCTTGAACTCTCCAAATGATCATCTCGAGATACAGCATGAAGAGAAGTTGTGCTGCTGAAGGAGTTTGCTGATTTAAGTTAACAGCAAAGAGTCAATATTTTACTTCTGTCTTTGAGGTAAAGTTTGTCTTTTAGTGGTAAATGCGAGGAAGGTTCTAAGAAAAGAGCTGCCAGCTG
Organism: Danio kyathit; assembly: GCA_903798195.1. Classification (NCBI taxonomy): domain Eukaryota; kingdom Metazoa; phylum Chordata; class Actinopteri; order Cypriniformes; family Danionidae; genus Danio; species Danio kyathit. Next base: position 33,416,236 of record LR812520.1, on the reverse strand, counting down.
AACACAATTCCTTAAAATAAAGCTGAGCTGGTCTTAGCTGGTGGTTAGAGTGGTTTTGGAAGTTCATTTGGGAATCAGCTCGTGAGATTTCCTCATAGACCCCATTTTTTTCTTCAGAGCTGCCTTAATTCTTTAAGACATAGGCTCAACAAGGCACTGGAAACTTTCAAAACTGGAAAGTTTTTGGTCCATCATGACATGATGGCATCATGCAGATTTGTTGACTGCACATCTTTACCACAGCCAAAAAATTTATAGGATTGGGTACTTGGTATAACATTGTACTAAGTAAGCTACTGCGCAAACTGATGGCAGAAAAGTTGTCCATATTGAGATAGAAATGTGAGGAAAATGTATTTGATTACAAATCATAGACAAGTTATTGTTAGGTATTTATGTGTTGTAGCACAAAGAAGTACACATATTAATGTTTTTGTCGATAATATATCTCTTTGCATATAATTGGTGTGAAAAGGAGCAAAAGTTGCAGACCTCATACAGCCCCAAAGCCTTAGTTTTACCTTTACCTACTGCAGTAAAATGGATTGTTGTGGTTTTACAAAACATATTTGCTGAAGCACTTCCAATGAGCATTTCTAATGATGTTGGAGTTCACTGTGGTCGTAAAGGCATGGACAAAATTCTCAAACAGGCTGTGTTTAAAATGTGCTCAGTACTAAGGGGTGCAAATGTGTGCCAAATAAATATCCTTCACACAATTACACCACCCGCAGCCTAAATCGTTGATACAGGATGGATCCATACTTTGCTTGGTTGTTTATGCCAAACCCTACCATCTGATTGTCACAGACTCATCTGGGGTGCGTTTCCCAAAACCATCGTTAGCCAACTAAGGTCGCAAGTTCCGTCATTATAAACATAGTTTGTGGATTTGCCGTTTCCCAAATCCATCGTTCCAACGAACATTCGCAAACTGCGTCGCAAACTTGAGCACTTGAAACTACTATGGAGATGTAGTTAGAAACATAGTTCATAGTGTTCTATTTCCACTTATCCCCCCTATGCCCTATTCATTTAGAACATTCTAACATTCAAAGTTGGAATTATTAAAAGTAAAAAAGCATTAAGGTCATCTCTTTTAGGTGTAATTTGCTTTCAAAGTTTTTTACAGTTCAGTTTAAGCGATCTTTATCCTTACAATTGTGCTCGTTTCGCAGTGCACTTTGAAAACATTGATATCATTTTGAACACAGCCTCATGGCGAAAGCGATAGGTGAGCTATTATTTAAAAGTGGAATTTATTTTACGTCTCCAAAGCTTGTGAAAATAAAAAACATAGCACACAATAATGCTTTTATTTTATAGTGGGTTATTTATTAAGTGTCTGTACTGCATATGACATGGGCCTGTTGGTTAGAACTTTCTGCTGTGGTTTGCATGTGTCAAATTGTAAAAGTAGACTTTTAAAAAAATGTGAAATATAGATAAACAATATCCTACTTAATAATAATAATAATAATTATCATTAATATTGTTAATATTATTATTAAAGTAAATATATTTATTATAATTATATATATATATATATATATATATATATATATATATATATATATATATATATATATATATATATATATATATATATATATATAATTATTTATAACAAATAGCCTCCTTATTTATTTATTTATTTATTTATTTATTTATAAGATTTATATTTGATATTAGAATAGTGTTAGCTTTTGTAAGTGATTTTATGTTTTAGAATAGAGTATGTAATTTTCTTAATTCTTAATATTCAAATTCTTAACAGAGAAACTACGGGTTTTGGAAAACACTCGTCCCTACATTGTTCTTTTCCCAAAAGATCTATCGTACTATGATAGTTCAGCCGCGAGTTACGTCGTTGTTTGGGAAACGCACCTCAGACCAGGCAAAAAATACTAAAAAAAAAAATTTGGCCTTCGTTCTTTCAATTTTGGTGAGCCTGTGAATTGTAACCTTAGCTTTTTATAGCTGACTGGTGAAATCAGTCTTCTGCTGCTGAAGCTCATCTGCTTCAAGTTTTTGCATAGGTTTTATACATACAGTGGTCTCTTGCTATAACGCGTTTCACCTTTTGCAACCTCACAGTTTCATGGATTTTTTTGTGCAATTTGACATGCTTTTTTTACAACGCATTGTGTACTATGTCCTAATTGGCTGTATACCATTGTCAATCAATCTGTGCCATGTCTCCTGTTCAGTACAGAATGTGTTCAGCATGCCAAATTTGCATACATCTTCAATCACTAGCAGTGTGACTTTAAAGTACTGTACTGTATATTTGCAAGTTTTCTCTCTACAAAGCCCTCAATGTCGGCAAAACGTTCTGCACCGCCAAAAGCACTTGTGGTAACACCTAAAGGCTCCATTGCAGAATAAATAAATCTTCAGTTCATTACATAAAGAACAAGGGAAATAACATAAGGATGACAGCAGCAATAAGATTCAACAAAGATGCAAAAAGGGTTGTAACTGTTCACAACAAGACCATCTTAAGGATGGACTCTGCTTTAGCTTTGTGGATCAGTGACTGCAGGAAAAATGTTAATGTCTGTCTGAGAAAAGAGTATAAAGTCTGTAGTGAGGGTTTTACAACCCTGGAACTATAATAATTGTTAAAAATAAAGCTGACTACTTGACGGATTGTGCCTATTGCTGGTTATTTTTAGAACATAACTCCCACGAATAACGAAAGACCACTGTATTGGCTTAGTAACAGGTGGTTGAAGTCTTTTCAGTCAAAAAACTGCCACTTATTTGATATGTTCTGCTTTGCAGACCATTCTAAACGGTAGATTTTATTTATTCATTTTATTTACTAGGACAGTTGTACCTGCCCAACTATTGAACTCTCAAAATCAAGGCAGACACATATTTTTGAGATACATATCTGATAGTGTTGTGATGAGATCTTGTGGTCTTGTGAGCATATCAGGGTCAGTGCTGATGGCCTTGGATACAGTTCACCAACATATACTACTTCTTCTACCAAGTCTGTTCAAGTGCTGGTTCGAAACCAGAGTTTCAAATCAGTTTTTTTTTTTTCAAGACCAAAAGCACCAGCCTAGAAGTACCGCTTACTGACTGTGGGGATACCTTGACCAAAAAGACCAACAGAAACCTGGCATTCTGTGCAAAATATTGGACATAGCAGCAAAACATAATGCTTAACACATTATTGCTAAATCTTTGTCTAATCAAATTATGGAATGCAACATGGATATGTTATTCTTTTTTGTATTCTTCTATACAAGTTATGGCACACTGCATGAACAGGTTATCGCTTGGGATCTCCATCTACAGTATACAGCGCGCTGTATGAACACATTAGATTTGCTATGCTTGGATGCCGATGTAGGTTGGAAAAGGGGTATTATACCACCATTGCGCTCTCTCAATGTTTCCCTCTAAAAATGGCTATATGCCAATAAAGGCAAAAACAAATCAGAATATATATATATATATTTATTATTATTTTTTATTATTATTTATTTACTAATAGAATATATTTCAAAATAAAATAAAAACAATTTAATTTAGAGCATTCTTTTAATTTAGTATTCAATTTGAAAATCCGAATTATTTCACCAAATTTTGATTTCTTAACTCTTTCTTCGTTTGTATTGTGCAGTGTAAAATAAATATATGATGTTTATATATATATATATATATATATATATATATATATATATATATATATATATATATATATATATAATGTTTAGAAACTATATGTAATATTTTTTTTTGCATCATGGTACTTGCTGCAGCCACAGTATGAGTGCATGACTAATTCACATAAGAGCACAGTACAGTAATTGGATTCAGTAATTCCCTGCATTCGCTTTCTCTCCCTCTTATTTCTGAGAAAGTTCAATTAGGTAGTCTACAGCATATTCATTGAAATGTATGCGGCATGTACTGTGTAGTGCATGGAAACTTGCGTGAAGATGAAGTCTCTCTCACTCTAGCCACTTTGTACTTCAACAAATTTATTACAGGCCTGAGGGGAATGAAAGCATGTCGCACTGCACGACCAACCAATTCTTAAACCTCACCTGGTAACAGCAGTAGACACATTTAGGTGGGCTGAACCTGATGAAACATTTGTATCTGAGTCTTATCCCTGTGCCGGAATCAGAGCAGAACTCTTTGTGGAGAATATTTCAGGATCTCTTCCAACTCCTCCCAATTGGAGCATCCATGATGGCCACTCAGACTGTGTGGAGGCCAAAGCCATCTGTTGCTCAAGTGTTAGTAATTTCCTCACCAGGCCTGTCAGCTGGAGCTCTGCCTTGATTGGGCAATTCTGTTGCTCATGGTAAACCAGCAGGATGTCACTGCACCTGGGCTCTTTCTGTAGACAATTACCATTTTTAGTCAATGGTGGCAAAGAGAGATAACCGAGTTCCTTTTGTGGTATAAGTGTCTTCTTCGACTGATGAGTATGTTAGCTGCACTCATAATATCAACTTTAAATGCTATAAATTTATATGAAGAGTAACATTAATTTTCAGAAATTGACTATTATTGCAGAATTTACTGTTCCCAGTCTTGTTTCTGTCACACTTAGACAGTGTGAGATTGTAGCTCTTGTTGATTTCAACATGAGATTGATTTCAGAAGCTCTGTATTACTGATTTTGATAGTATCTGTCTAAACACTTCAAAAGGTTTCATAAATTTCAACTCACTTAAAACCACTTAAAACCTATTCTTCATACTTAAATCAATGTGTCATGCACAAAAAAAGGATATTTTTTTTAAATCTAAATATACACTCACTGGTCACTTTATTGGGTACACCTTACTAATACAGAGTTGGACCCCATAACTGCCTTAATCCTTTGTGGCATAGATTCAACAAGGTACTAGAAATATTCCTCAGTGATTTTGGTCCATATTGACATGATAGCGTCACACAGTTGCTGCAGATTTGTTGGCTGCGCATCCATGATGCAATTCTCCCATTTCACCACATCACCAGGAGCTCTATTGGATCTGGTTGAGGCCGTTTGAGTACAGTGAACTCATTGCTCATGTTCAAGAAACCGGTCTGAGATGATTCACGCTTTATGACATGGCGTGCTATCTTGCTGGAAGTTGCCATCACAAGATAGGTACACTGTGATCATAATGAGATGGACATGGTCAGCAATAATACTAGGTGGGCTGTGGAATTGACACAATGCTCAACTGGTACTAATCGGCCCAAAGTGTGCCAAAACAATATCGTCCACACTTTAATGTTGCTGATGCTAAACTGACCCTACCATCCCAATGTCACAGCAGAAATCGAGACTCATCAGACCAGCAAAATTTTTCTATTGTCTATTTCTATCTTCTATTGTTCAATTTTGGTGAGCCTGTGAGAATTGTAGCCTCAGTTTCCTGTTCTTAGCTGACAGGAGTGGCATTCAGTGTGGTCTTCTACTGCTGTAGCCCATCTGCCGCAAGGTTTGACGTGTTGTGTGTTCATGCTCTGCTGCATACCTCAGTTGTAATGAGTGGTTACTTGAGTTATTGTTGCCTGGAACCAGTCTGGCCATTTTCCTCTGACCTCTGGCATCAATAAGGCATTTGTTCCCACAGCTGGATATTTTCTCTTTTTTTGACTATTCTCTGTAAACTCTGGAGATGGTTGTGCGTGAAAATCCCAGTAGATTATCAGTTTCTGAAATACTCAGTCCAGCCCATTTGGCACCAACAACCATGCCACATTCAAAGTCACTTAAATCACCTTTCTTCCCCAATCTGATGGGTTGAACTGCAGCAGATCTTCTTGACCATGTCTACATGCATAAATGCATTGAGTTGCTGCCATGTGATTGGCTGATTAGACATTTGCGTTAACAAGCAGTTGGACAGGTGTACCTAATAAAGTAGCCAAGTGTGTGTGTGTGTGTGTGTGTGTGTGTATGTGTGTACGTGTTTTTGTGACATATCAGGACACAAATCTGTATAATGACATAGGTATGACACAGGTATTACAAAAAGCAGGTGAAATATGAGGACATTGGTGATGTCCTCACTTCTCAAAAAGCTTATAAATCACACAGGATGAGTTTTTTTCAGGGAGTAAAGCTGTACACTGTCTCCTGTGATGGTTGGGTTTAGGGGTAGGGTGTGGTGGGGGCAATATAATATATGGTTTGATCTGTATAAAATGAATGGAAGCCTATGTAATGTCCCCACTTTTCACAAAAACAAATGTGTGTGTGTGTGTGTGTGTGTGTGTGTGTGTGTGTGTGTGTGTGTGTGTGTGTGTGTGTGTGTGTGTGTGTGTGTGTGTGTGTGTGTGTGTGTGTGTGTGTGTGTATGTATATGTATAAATATATAATAGGTGGGCATAGATTAATTTTTTTAATCTAGATTAATCTAGATTATTTTCAAAATTAATCTAAATTAATCTAGATTAAAATGGCTCATTTGAATTCTGCCGAAGGCATTCAGAATATGTGTGCTACCCAAATAATAAGTCTTTGAGAACGGGTTTCTCAAGCCAGGTGACGCATTACACCAGGGGCTCATCTCCTGTTTCCAAAATGCATCACAAACTGCTTGAGAAACTGTTCTACTATGATAATTGGTGATGAAAATAAATGATGTTCAATAAGATGTACTTGTGTTTACTAACTGTTTATTCAGTTAAACATGAATGTTGAGCTGTAGGCCTACATAAGCTCCAAACAGTGATTTCATACTTGCTTTTGATGTACGTACATACAGAAAATGCTGCTTCGCAAAGGCAAGTTCACAGAGCCCTGACGGTGTCAAACATTGAGTATGTTTACATGGGCAACAATACTCTAATACAATTTTAATATGATTATAACAATAATCTGATTAAGAGTCTACCATGTAAACAGCGATTTTTGATTACTTAATGCGACTAAAGTCATAACTGAACTAAACAGAAATGGAATTGAGACGTGGAGTATGCAGATATTAGTGGCAATACTGACAAACTGTTCCCGTCATGTAGGACTTTTCGCCATATTTTCCGACAAGATCCACACAGGCGGCTGTCAGTAAAGGACCGCACAGACACACAGACGCACACACACAAACACACACACACACACATCGCGAAATGCGGAAGTTTTTTTCTTCTCATTTGGCGTGCGTTATTAAATTTCATAACACTCTCACCTGTCCTTACTCATTTATTTGCGTCTAATACCCCAGTTTGTCACGAAGACATGAATTAAATGTTTGTGAGTTAAAGTGAAACTGCTCAACTGCAGTTAGAGTCAGGCACCCTGCTGATTTGATTTAGAAGGGCACTTCTTTCCCAGACGGCTCACCGGTCAGGTATACATCCGCGCTAAACTATCAAGGTGAAAGTCATCATAGCTTGCGTAGAAAAGACCCAGCTCTCACCCAACTTTGAGAATAGATTAACGGCGATATTTTTTTATCGCGCGATAAGAGTTTCGCATTAACGCAGCACGTTAACGCCGATAACGGCCCACCACACATATATATATATATACATACATACATATATACATACAGTTGAAATCAGTATTATTAGCCCCCCCTTTGATTATTTTTTTTCTTTTTTAAATATTTCCCAAATTATGTTGAACAGAGCAAAGAAATTTTCACAGTATGTCTGATAATATTTTTTCGTCTGGAGGAAGTCTTGATTGTATTATTTCGGCTAGAATAAAAGCAGTTTTTAATTTTTTAAAAACCATTTTAGGGACAAAATTATTAGCCCCTTTAAGCTATTTTTGTTTTCGATAGTCTACAGAACAAACCATTGCCATTACCCAAACCTGCCTAGTATGCCTAATTAACCTAGTTAAGCCTTTAAATGTCACTATATAGAAGCTATATAGAAGTGTCTTGAAAAATATCTAGTCAAATATTATTTACTGTCATCATGGCAAAGATAAAATAAATCAGTTATTAGAAATGAATTATTAAAACTATTATGATTAGAAATGTGTTGAAAAAATCTTCTCTCCGTTAAACAGAAATTGGAATATATATATAGGCATTTTCAATGAGCCTGTGTTGAAAAGCGCACCTTCAGCTATGTTTATGGCATCTGGATGTCTGTTAGCAGTGTTTCACTGCAAAGGTATTTCCAACTTTTTTTTCTTCTTAAGAAAAGAACTAAACGAGTAAGTGTCACTGTGTCTATATCAGGACATTGAAACACATTCCATGCGCACAAGTGCAGGCATGAGCAATTAAGTGCTGGCTGCAGCTCATTTAACTATGGAAGCCCATTTCTGCCACTGAGAATAAAGTATCCATTTTTTATGTGTCTTTGCAGTAAATCAGTGACTACATTTACCTGAACATCAGTAATCGAGTTATTTGCCTTAATCTGAATAAGACAATAATATGATTAAGGTGTTTACATGAGTTGCTTTTTGAATGTTCCTTTCAGAATCCCGTTTTACATGTTAGCAGATAATTTGATTACCATCATTGCATCAACACGCTATCCACGTTTTCTCCGGAGTTTCAGGTAATTTTGGGTGTTTCATTCTGTCAACTTTAACTGCAGTTTGTCACTTCCACTTTCATTCAGGACTTCAGTATTTATCTTCAGGAAATCACTGAAGGCATATGTTATGTTATCATAACGATCTAATGTGCAATAAGATCATAACTGTACTGTGCATTTACACGATGGCCATATTCATCGACGTAAACACACCAAAACAACATTAACATTATCCCAGACACTGTAAAAATCCCATTCCCAGCCACTAGACTTTTCTGACAGGGTATTTGAGCATCATCGAGTGTCAGAATGTTGTGGGACTGCTATACAGGAGTTATTATTAGTGATTATATATCGCGAAAGTTTGCGGTTTTTATTTTATCGTTTTTTTTAAAAAGCATAACAGTAAAACAAAAGTGCGGTGATGAATATATTAAAACATATGGTTGTTTGTGTTAAAAATTCGCAATAATGACAAAAAAAAATACAAATTTGTGGATTTCCTTACTTCCGGGTGCAGCTGTGGCTGGTGTATTCTGGGAAATTTTCTTACCCCTTGGTTTCAAGTGTGATCCTGAAAAATCTTCGTTCGAAGGGGTATCTACCCCTTGCCCTTAGCCCTACGCCTTCAAGCTAAAGAGAATTGGGACACCGCTACCCCTTCATGGGAACGCGCAAGGGGAAGGGCTAAGGGGTAGAATTGGGATTGAACCTAACTCTTCTAAATGCAATTCTAAATTCTTTCATTAGAGAAATATAAAACTCTAAATTGTGTTATAAAGTCCAATTCTAAAGAAAAAAAAACTTTAGTTTTCTGACAATTGTTATATCTCACAATTCTGACAATGCAATTGTGATGTCATGTCTTAACATTTTGAGGGGGAAAATTCTGAATTGTAAGGGAAAAAGCTTTTAGACTATTTGCTTGTTTTGATTATATTAAGTGATGGAAATGAGCTTGCATATTCAACAGACACCAGTGTTGCCATGAACAAGGGTTTCTGATTTCTGCATATACAGTAGCCACTTTTTGTAGAGTTTTGTTTATTTGAGATATTATTTATTATAATAATAGCACTAATAAAGTTAATATTTATTTATTTATTTTCTTTTATTTATTATTTGAATTAATTAAATTATTTATTCAATTGACATTTTGTGTAAGCCTTGCTGCTGAGGTACATTGTGAATTATTTCAAGCTGAGGGATTTAAAAAATGAATGCATTTGTTTAATAATTGTAATAAATGTGCAGTAATTAAATTATTTATTTCTTCGTCATTCACTGATGTTTATTTGTTCAGCTGTTGTTTTCTTGGGTCGTAATACAGTGACTTATAGCAGCATGTGGCTCTGGAACTTCTCCCAGCATCTGTGCCTTAGGACAGCTTCATTGGTGTAGTCTTTGATCCAGCTCATATAGCACATCAAAGCAGGGCTGAAATGAAAAAAAACTAACCTTGACTCTCCATCCCAGCTCAGAGAGACCGAGGAATCCATCTATTCTCTGCATTCGGATCTGCACCGCATGACCATAATGACACTTGGCTAAAGCACAGACGAATACAATGCTAAAAGTGCACAAGATCACTCACAACGACTTTTGTGGGCTGACAGATTGCTTTGATTAATCATCCCGAGGTGTGGACAAAAGACCATTCCAGTTTTAAAACTGACCTTGCAGATATTCATTAGGAAAACACTTTAAATTGTGGTTGTGCTGACGGAGCACATGGGTTGCACAGAGCAGGAATAAAGGTCAGCTTTACTATGATTGTAAAGATGATTCAAAGCATCTTAAAATGACAGAATGTGTGAAGAGTTTTAGCTGAATAGTGTTTCTTTTCGAACTACTATTCACAAGCAAAAGGCACTGGATGAGAGGAGGCCATAAGTCAATATAGGTAGAGAATAAAAGGTGAAGTGTGTCATTTCGAGAAAATTGTCCTCTTATTTAACCCTTGAACACCAATTTGTAAGTTACATAGATATCCTTGGGAAAAACGCTCACACAAATACTGATCTTTATTGATTGATTGATTGATTTAATATTATTTTTCGGGCGGCGCAGTAGGTAGTGCTGTCACCTCACAGCAAGAAGGTCGCTGGTTCGAGCCTAGGCTGGGTCAGTTGGCGTTTCTGTATGGAGTTTGCATGTTTCTCCCTGTGTTCGCGCGGGTTTCCTCCGGGTGCTCCGGTTTTCCCCACAGTCCAAAGACATGCAGTACAGGTGAATTGGGTAGGCTAAATGTCCGTGGTGTATGTGTGTGAATGAGTGTGTATGAATATTTCCCAGAGATGGGTTGCAGCTGGAAGGGCATCCGCTGCGTAAAACATATGCTGGGTAAGTTGGCGGTACATTCCGCTGTGGCGCCCCAGATTAATAAAGGGACTAAGCCGAAAAGAAAATGAATGAATATTATTTTTCACTTATTAATAAAATTTACTTACTTATTTACTTTTGTTTTTACTTTCATTGAATACTTCTTCAGTCCTAATCATTCATTATAATGACTACTAAAAATTTATTTTTTATTTTTAGATTCTGTCTCTTACAGTTGGAATTGCAATTATGCTGAAAATTCCCAGACCCCTCCATGATTTCTAAGTAGGAGATTTTGAAAAATCACAGTGTGAATAAATACTTATTTACCTCACTGTATGTATATATATATATATATATATATAGCATACATACATACATAAACTATCAATTGCTCAAAGTTTAAACCTGAGAAATAGGTGTCACAATAATAAAAATTAAATATTGATAAACATAGTAACAGTTAAGCCCTGACAACAGAAACAACTTTTTAGGCAATGAATCATAATTAGAGTTTATGGTCAATGACAATTTGATGTCATATTCAGTTAGTTTTAATCTTGTTTTAAATGTAACTACATATTATACCTTGTGTAAAATAGAACTAAGAAGGGGTGTTTGGTTTACATTTTACAGTTTTTGCCAATTACATACACACATTTTGCAGATTAGGCTTATTATGTCAAAACTCAACACACAAGCAAATCAGACAAAACACATGAAGATTAACAGCTCATATCTATGCCACAACAAAACACCGCAATCAAAATTAACACTCTATTCAAAAAAAGAATAATTCTTGAAACTAAACCATACATGTAACTAACATTTCAGTTTCTCTTTCATATGCGCATTACATTACTGAATTTACACTGTAATATAATAAGTTTGATGGTCCAAGATCAGCATTAGTGAATTTATATATTTGATGGTTCAGGATCAACATTAGTGAATTTATATGTTTGATGGTTCAGAATCAACATTAGTGAATTTATATGTTTGATGGTTAAGAATCAACATTAGTGAATGTATATAGTTGATTGTTCAGGATCAACATTAGGGAGTTTATATGTTTGATGGTCAAGGATCAACATTAGTGAATTCTTATATTAGATGGTCCAGGATCAACTTTACTGAGTTTATATTTTAGATGGTCCAGGATCAACATTAGTGAATTTATATTTGATGGTCCAGGATCAACATTAGTGAATTTATATAATTGATTGTCCAGGATCAACATTAATGAATTTATAAACGTGATGGTCCAGGATCAACACTGGTGAATTTTTTATGCTCCAGGATCAACATTAGTGAATTTATATATTTGATGCTCCAGGATCAACACTGGTGAACCTTTGATGGTCCAGGATCCACTATAGTGAATTTATATGTTTGATGGTCCAGGATCAACATTAGTGAATTCATATATTAGATGGTCCAGGATCAACATTAGTGAATTCATATATTTGATGGTCCAGGATCAACATTAGTGAATTGATATAATTGATGGTCCAGGATCAACATTAGTGAATGTATATATTTGATGGTCCAGGATCAACATTAGTGAGTTTAAATTAATAGATGGTCCAGGATCAACATTAGTGAATTCATATATTTGATGGTCCCGATCAACATTAGTGAGTTTATATAATAGATGGTCCAGGATCAACATTAGTGAATTCATATATTTGATAGTCCAGGATCAAACATTAATGAATTTAAATATTTGATGGTCCAGGATCAACATTAGTGAATTTATATATAACATGGTCC
>LR812520.1:33292984-33403566 GCA_903798195.1 Danio kyathit | reverse complement strand
TCCAGGATCAACATTGGTGAATTTATGTATTTGATTGTCCAGGATCAACATTGGTGAATTTATATATTAGACGGTCTAGGATCAACATTAGTGAATTTATATATTAGATGGTCCAGGATCAACATTAGTGAATTTATATATTTGATGGTCCTGGATCAACATTAGTGAATTTATATACTTGATGGTCCAGGATCAGCATTGGTGAACGTTTATTTGATAGTCCAGGATCAACATTAGTGAACTTATAAATTAGATGGTCCAAGATCAACATTGGTGAATTTATATATTTGATGGTCCAGGATCAACATTACTGAACTTATAAATTAGATGGTCCAGGATCAACATTAGTGAATTAATATATTTGTTGGTTCAGGATCAACATAAATGAATTTATATGTTTGATGGTCCAGCATCAACATTAGTGAATTTATAAATTTAATGGTCCAGGATCAACACTGGTGAACTTTTGATGGTCCAGGATCAACTTTAGTGAATTTATATGTGTGATGGTCCAGGATCAACATTGGTGAATTTATAAAATTGATGGTCCAGGATCAACATTAGTGAATTTATATATTTGATGGTCCAGGATCAACATTAGTGAATTTATAAATTTAATGGTCCAGGATCAACACTGGTGAACTTTTGATGGTCCAGGATCAACTTTCGTGAATTTATATGTGTGATGGTCCAGGATCAACATTGGTGAATTTATAAAATTGATGGTCCAGGATCAACATTAGGGAATTTATATATTTGATGGTCCAGGATCAACCTTGGTGAATTTATAAATTTAATGGTCCAGGATCAACACTGGTGAACTTTTGATGGTCCAGGATCAACTTTCGTGAATTTATATGTGTGATGGTCCAGGATCAACATTGGTGAATTTATAAAATTGATGGTCCAGGATCAACATTAGGGAATTTATATATTTTATGGTCCAGGATCAACATTAGTGAATTTATATATTTGATGGTCCAAGATCAACATTAGTGAGCTTATATATTAGAATGTCCAGGATCACCATTAGTGAATTTATATATTTGATGGTTTAGGATCAACATTAGTGAATTTATATATTTGATGGTCCGAGATCAACATTAGTGAATTTATATATTTGATGGTCCAGGATTAACACTGGTGAATTTTTGATGCTCCAGGATCAACACTGGTGAATTTGTGATGTTCCAGGATCAACATTAGTGAACTTATAAATTAGATGGTCCAGGATCAACATTAGTGAATTAATATAATTGATGCTCAAGGATCAACACTGGTGAACTTTTGATGGTCCAGGATCAACATTAGTGAATTAATATAATTGATGCTCAAGGATCAACACTGGTGAACTTTTGATGGTCCAGGATCAACATTAGGGAATTTATATATGTGATGGTCCAGGATCAACATTAATGAATTTATAAATTTGATGGTCCAGGATCAACATTGGTGAATTCATAAATTTGATGGTCCAGGATAAACTTGGTGAATTTATATATTTGATGGTCCAGGATCAACAATGGTGATTTTATATATTTGATGGTCCAGGATCAACATTAGTGATATTATATATTTGATGGTCCAGGATCAACATTAGTGAATTTATATATTTGATGGTTCAGGATCAACATTAGTGAGTTTATATATTAGATGGTCCAGGATCAACATTAGTTAATTTATAATTTTGACAGTCCAGGACCAACTTTAGTGAATTCCTTAATTTGATGGTCCAGGATCAACAATAGTGAATTTATATATTTGATGGTCCAGGATCAACACTGGTGAATTTTTTATGTTCCAGGGTCAACACTGGTGAATTTTTGATGGTCCAGGATCAACAATAGTGATTTTATGTATTTGATGGTCCAGGATCAACATTAGTGAATTTATATTTTTGATGGTCCAGGATCAACACTGGTGAATGTTTGATGGTCCAGGATCAACATTAGCAAATTTATATAATTGATAGTCCAGTTTCAACATTAGTGAATTCATAAATTTGATGGTCCAGGATCAACATTAGCAAATTTATATATTTGATGGTCCAGGATCAACATTGGTGAAATTATAAATTTGATGGTTCAGGATCAAAACTGGTGAATAAATATATTTGATGGTTTAGGATAAACATTAGTGATATTATTTGTTTGATGGTCCAGGATTAACATTAGTGAATTTATATATTTGATGGTACAGGATCAACATTAGTCACTTTATATAATTGATGGTCCAGAATCAACATTAATGAATTTATAACTTTGATGGTCCAGGATACACATTAGTGAGTTTATATATTAGAATTTCCAGGATCAACATTAGTGAATTTATATATTTGATGGTCCAGGATACACATTAGTGAGTTTATATATTAGAATTTCCAGGATCAACATTATTGAATTGATATTTTTGATGGTCCAGGATCAACATTAGTGAATTTATAAATTTAATGGTCCAGGATCAACACTGGTGAATTTTTGATGCTCCATGATCAACACTGGTGAACTTTTGATGGTCCAGGATCAACATTAATAAATTCATAAATTTGATGGTCCAGGATCAACATTAATGAATTTATATGTTTGATGGTCCAGGATCAACATTGGTGAATTTATGTATTTGATTGTCCAGGATCAACATTGGTGAATTTATATATTAGACGGTCCAGGATCAACATTAATGAATTTATAAATTTAAGGGTCCAGGATCAACACTGGTGAACTTTTGATGGTCCAGGATCAACTTTAATGAATTTATATGTGTGATGGTCCAGGATCAGCATTGGTGAACGTTTATTTGATAGTCCAGGATCAACATTAGTGAACTTATAAATTAGATGGTCAAAGATCAACATTGGTGAATTTATATATTTGATGGTCCAGGATCAACATTAGTGAGTTTATATATTCGATGGTCCAGGATCAACATTAGTGAGTTTATATATTAGAATGTCCAGGATCAACATTAGTGAATTTATAAATTTAATGGTCCAGGATTAACACTGGTGAATTTTTGATGGTCCAGGATCAACATTAGTGAATTTATATATTTGATGTTCCAGGATCAACACTGGTGAACTTTTGATGGTCCAGGATCAGCATTAATAAATTCATAAGTTTCATGGTCCAGAATCAACATTGGTGAACTTATATATTTGATGGTCCAGGATCAACATTACTGAACTTATAAATTAGATGGTCCAGGATCAACATTAGTGAATTTATAAATTTAATGGTCCAGGATCAACACTGGTGAACTTTTGATGGTCCAGGATCAACTTTAGTGAATTTATATGTGTGATGGTCCAGGATCAACATTGGTGAATTTATAAAATTGATGGTCCAGGATCAACAATAGGGAATTAATATATTTGATGGTCCAGGATCAACATTGGTGAATTTATAAATTTAATGGTCCAGGATCAACACTGGTGAACTTTTGATGGTCCAGGATCAACTTTAGTGAATTTATATGTGTGATGGTCCAGGATCAACATTGGTGAATTTATAAAATTGATGGTCCAGGATCAACATTAGGGAATTTATATATTTGATGGTCCAGGATCAACATTGGTGAATTTATAAGTTTTATGGTCCAGGATCAACATTAGTGAATTTATATATTAGAATGTCCAGGATCACCATTAGTGAATTTATATATTTGATGGTTCAGGATCAACAATGGTGAACTTTTGATGGTGCAGGATCAACATTAATAAACTCATAAATTTGATGGTCCAGGATCAACATTAGTGAACTTATAAATTAGATGGTCCAGGATCAACATTAGTGAATTAATATGTTTGATGGTCCAGGATCAACATTAATGCATTTATAAATTTGATGGTCCAGGATCAACATTGTTGAATTTATAAATTTGATGGTCCAGGATCAACATTAGTGAATTTATATGTTTGATGGTCCAGGATCAACATTAGTGAATTCATATATTTGATGGTTCAGGATCAACATTAGTGAATTTATAAATTTGATGGTCCAGGATCAACATTGGTGAATTTATAAATTTGATGGTTCAGGAACAAAACTGGTGAATTTTTGATGCTCCAGGATCAACATTAGTGAATTTATATATTTGATGCTGAAGGATCAACACTGGTGAACTTTTGATGGTCCAGGATAAACATTAATGAATTTATATATTTGATGGTCCAGGATCAACATTAGTGAATTTATATATTTGATGGTTCAGGATCAACATTAGTGAATTTATGTTTGATGGTCCAGGATTAACATTAGTGAATTTATATAATTGATGCTCAAGGATTAACACTGGTGAACTTTTGATGGTCCAGGATCAACATTAGTGAATTTATATATTTGATGGTCCAGGATCAACATTAGTGAATTTATATGTTTGATGGTCCAGGATTAACATTAGTGAATTTATATAATTGATGCTCAAGGATTAACACTGGTGAACTTTTGATGGTCCAGGATAAACATTAATGAATTTATATATTTGATGGTCCAGGATCAACATTAGTGAATTTATATATTTGATGGTTCAGGATCAACATTAGTGAATTTATGTTTGATGGTCCAGGATTAACATTAGTGAATTTATATAATTGATGCTCAAGGATTAACACTGGTGAACTTTTGATGGTCCAGGGTCAACATTAATGAATTTATAAATTTGATGCTCCAGGATCAACATTGGTGAATTTATACAGTATATTTGATGGTCCAGGATAAACATTGGAGAATTTACAAATTTGATGGTCCAGGATCAACATTAGTGAATTTATATGTTTGATGGTCCAGGATCAACATTAGTTAATTAATATATTTGATGGTTCAGGATCAACATTAGTGAATTTATATATTTGATGCTCCAGGATCAACATTAATGAATTTATAAATTTGATGGTCCAGGATCAACATTGGTGAATTTATAAATTTGATGGTCCAGGATCAACATTGGTGAATTTATAAATTTGATGGTCCAGGATCAACATTAGTGAATTTATAAATTTGATGGTCCAGGATCAACATTGGTGAATTTATAAATTTGATGGTCCAGGAACAAAACTGGTGAATTTTTGATGCTCCAGGATCAACATTAGTGAATTTATATATTTGATGGTTCAGGATCAACATTAGTGAATTTATATATTTGATGGTTCAGGATCAACATTAGTGAATTTATATGTCTGATGGTTCAGGATCAACATTAATGAATTTATAAATTTGATGGTCCAGGATCAACATTAGTGAATTTATATAATTGATGCTCAAGGATCAACACTGGTGAACTTTTGATGCTCCAGGATCAACATTAGTGAATTTATATAATTGATGCTCAAGGATCAACACTGGTGAACTTTTGATGGTCCAGGATCAACATTAATGAATTTATAAATTTGATGGTCCAGGATCAACATTGGTGAATTCATAAATTTGATGGTCCAGGATCAACTTGGTGAATTTATATATTTGATGGTCCAGGATCAACAATGGTGATTTTATATATTTGATGCTCCAGGATCAACATTAGTGAATTTATATATTTGATGCTGAAGGATCAACACTGGTGAACTTTTGATGGTCCAGGATAAACATTAATGAATTTATATATTTGATGGTTCAGGATCAACATTAGTGAATTTATATAATTGATGCTCAAGGATCAACACTGGTGAACTTTTGATGGTCCAGGATCAACATGAGTGAATTTATATATTTGATGGTCCAGGATCAACATTAATGAATTTAAAAATTTGATGGTCCAGGATCAACATTAGTGAGTTTATTTATTAGATGGTCCAGGATCAACATTAGTGAATTTATATGTTTGATGGTCCAGGATCAACATTAGTTAATTAATATATTTGATGGTTCAGGATCAACATTAGTCCGTTATATGTTTGATGGTCAAGGATCAACACTGGTGAACTTTTAATGGTCCAGGATCAAAACTGGTGAATATTTAATGGTCCATCATCAACATTAGTGAATTTATATGTTTGATGGTCCAGGATCAACATTAGTGAATTTATATATTTGATGGTCAAGGATCAACACTGGTGAACTTTTGATGGTCCAGGACCAACATTAGTGAATTTATATGTTTGATGCTCCAGGATCAACACTGGTGAATTTTTGATGCTCCAGGATCAACTTTAGTGAATTCATAAATTTGATGGTCCAGGATTAGCATTAGTAAATTTATATATTTGATGATCCAGGATCTACACTGGTGAATTTTTTATGGTCTAGGATCAACATTAGCAAATTTATATGTTTGATGGTCCAGGATCAACATTGGTGAATTTATAATTTTGACGGACCAGGATCAACACTGTTGAACTTTTGATGGTCCAGGATCAATATTAGTGAATTCATAAAATTTATTGTCCAGGATCAACATTAGTGAGTTTATATTTTAGATGGTCCAGGATCAACATTGGTGAATTTATATCTTTGACCGTCCAGGATCAACATTAGTGAATTTATATATTTGACGGTCCGTCAATTATACTTCACCAGCATTAGTGTTCCCACTAGTAGCCTAGTTGTTAAATTCGTTGATACATAACACTGACATGCTTAAGGTGACCTGAGTTTGATTCACAGCTTAAGGTACTTTGCTGATTCTAACAGCTCTCTTCGCTCCCATTCCTTTTCTTTCTGTAATCTCATGTATCCTATCTAAATAAAAGCCGCTCAAAATAATTAAAGGATCTTTATTAGTGAATTCATCAATTTGTCATTCCAGGATCAACTTTAGTGAATTTATATATTTGATGGTCCATCATTTATACTTCACCAGTATTATTACCTATTAATAGCCTAGTTGTAAAGGTAGTGGTAGTGTTCCAGGATCAACACTGGTGAATATTTTTATGGTCCAGGATCAACATTAGTGAATTCATAAAATTGATGGTCCAGTATTAGCATTAGTGAATTTATATGTTTGATGTTCCAGGATCAACACTGGTGATTTTTTTATGGTGCTGGATCAACATTAGTGAATTTATATGTTTGATTGTCCAGGATCAACATTAATGAATATATATATATTTGATGGTCCAGGATCAACTCTGGTGAATTTTTGATGGTCCAGGATCAACACTAATGAATTTATAACTTTGACGGTCCAGGATGAACACTGGTGAATTTTTGATGGTCCATGATCCACATTAGTGAATTTATATTTGATGGTTCAAGATCAACATTATTGAATTTATACATTTGATGGTCCATGATCAACATTATTTAGTTTATATGTTTGGTGGTCCAGGATCAACATTAGTGAATTTGTATACTTGACGGTCCAGGATCAACACTAGTGCATAATCTTTTTGATGGTCCAGGATCAGGTTTAGTGAATTCATAAAATTGATGGTCCATGATCAACATTAGTGAATTTATATGTTTGATGGTCCAGGAACAACACTGGTGAATTTTTGATGGTTCAGGATCAACATTAGTAAATTTATATGTTTGATGGTTCAGGATCAGCATTAGTGAATTTTCAAATTTGATGGTCCAGGATCAACATTAGTGATTTTTTTTTTATATTTGACGGTCCATCAATTATACTTCACCAGTATTTGTGTACCCACTAATAGCCTAGTGGTTAAGTCCATTGATACATAACACTGAGGTGCTTAAGGTGACTTGAGTTCGATTCCCAGGATCAACATTAGTGATTTTTTTTTATTTGACGGTCCATCAATTATACTTCACCAGCATTAGTGTAGCCACTAATAGTCTAGTGGTTAAGTCCGTTGACACATAACACTGAGGTGCCTAAGGTGATCCAAGTTAGATTCCCAGTTTGAGGTCCTTTGCTGATTCTTACAGCTCTCTTTGCTCCCAATACTTTCCTTTCTGTAATCTCATGTATCCTATCCAAATAAAACACTGCTAAAAATATTCTAAGGATCATTATTAGTGAACTCATAAATTTCACATTCCAGAATCAACATTATTGAATTTATATATTTGACGGTCCAGGATCAACATTAGTGAATTTAACCAAACTAAACTAAACTAAAACTAAGCAAGGGCGACCCAGTGGCACAGTAGGTAGTGCTGTCGCCTCACAGCAAGAAGTTTGCTGGTTAGATCCTCAGTTGGGTCAGTTGGCGTTTCTGTGTGGAGTTTGCATGTTCTCCCTGCATTTGCGTGGGTTTCCTCCGCGTGCTCTGGTTTCCCCCACAGTCCAAAGGCATGCGGTACAGGTGAATTGGGTAAGCTAAAATTGTCCGTAGTGTATGAGTGTGAATGAGTGTGTGTGGATGTTTCCCAGATATGGGTTGCGGCTGGAAGGGCATCCGCTGCGTAAAAATGTGCTGGATAAGGTGGTTCATTCCGATGTGGCGACCCTGGATTAATAAAGGGACTAAGCCGAAAAGAAAATGAATGAAAACTAAGCAATTTCAAATTATAAAATCTAATAAAAACTTGTAAATCTACCTCTAAAAAAAAATGAACTGAATTTGAAAGCAAAAAGTCAAAATGAAATAAAAACTAAAACTAATGAAGAATCCAAAACTATTATAACCTTTATCCACAGCAACTAATGGGCTTTATATGAAACACTGCAGTCTTTGTGCTTATATGTTTTATTGTCATGTGCTCACTCAGACTTCTGTGAAAATCAAAAACACAATTTCTGCAGTAATCACACAAAAGGGTTTATAAAGAACA
This sequence comes from Danio kyathit, assembly GCA_903798195.1. Classification (NCBI taxonomy): domain Eukaryota; kingdom Metazoa; phylum Chordata; class Actinopteri; order Cypriniformes; family Danionidae; genus Danio; species Danio kyathit. Next base: position 33,394,888 of record LR812520.1, on the reverse strand, counting down.
TACATTCTTACAGATATAAAGAAAAATGTAATTGTACAGTAAGTCATCTAATTTAGCAACAAAACAAAAGTAAATAAGTGGATAAATTGCTGGATAAATTGCTGTTGGGACTTGATTTGTGTGTGTGTGTGTGTGTTTGTCTGTGTGTGTGTGTGTGTGTGTGTGTGTGCGTGCGTGCGTGCGTGTGTGTCGTGTGTGTGTGTGTGTGTGTGTGTGTGTGTGTGTGTGTGTGTGTGTGTGTGTGTGTGTGTGTGTGTGTGTGTGTGTGCATGTGTGTGGTGGGGGACTGGATGTGTGGGGGACTTATGGTTTATAGATCCTGCCTTCTGTTTGGGTCTGGGCACAAAATCTTGTCAACATCACAGGCGATGTTTTCGTGGGCTAGGCATTGGAAAAAATATAGTCTTGTGTGCTGAAGAATGGATTGATCCCACCTCAGTGTCTTTACATGCCTCTTCCATTGCTTGCAGAATAGTCATGTGGGCATGTGGTTGCCAATCATCTACTTTCCACCAAGCAGTGTTGGGCACGTTCCTTTAAAAGAGTAATCAGTCATAGTTACTAGTTACTTCTCACAAATAGTAACTGAGTTACATAATTATAAAAGTAACTAATTGCCAACTAATTGACTATAAAATAATTATAAAACATTGTATGCTAATCTACACTATTTTAATATTGTTGTGTAACCATCATCGCTGATTGGTTATGTGTCCCGCCCCAGCCCCAAACACACACATACACATCCCAGAGAAAGAGAGTTCCTATGGCTGAGAGAGATCCCGCTCACCTGAAAACCGCCTAAGTGTTTTCAATTATAGTAGCAGACATTTTATAGTCAGTAACGGTAATAGCATTGTAACGGGCGAAACAGTAATTAATTTCATTACTTGTTACTGAAAAAAGTATTGCCGTTAGTAATGTTGTTTATTTATAGCGGCGTTCTTTTCATCACTGCCATCAGGAGGCTGTAAAGAGGCAGGTAAAGAAATGGCTGTTGAACCAACCTCATACCAGAGCCGCCTAGTGGAGACTAAGATTATCCCAGGTGACAAACCTGGCTTGTCTGGGGTGCGTTTCCCAAACAACGACGTAACTCGCTGCTGAACTATCATAGTTCGATGCATCGTCTGGGAAAAGAACGATGTAGTGACGAGTGTTTCCCAAAACCAGTAGTTTCTCTGTCGCAGATCCATCGCTCGAACCACATTAGTTATAGCATAAAACGCCCATAATGATGCTCTTAACGGGGTGGAGTAACTTCTTAAGAGAACAACCCCATCATTTCTTTGTGCAAATTATATTGTTTTACACAAACACGCATGTAAAATAAAATCTAATATTAGTTTTGGTAAAAACATGCACTCATTTTCCATATTCATTGAAATATATGTAAATGGCACATATAGGGCCAATGTTTGCTTTACTAATATAATTGAGAACATTACATATTCTATTGTAAAACATAAAATCACTTACAAAATCTAAAACGTATTCTAATATCATATATAAATCATATCAATAAATAAATAATGAGGCTATTTATTAGAAATATATTTACTTTAATAATAATATTAATGATGATGGGCAACGCAGTGGCGCAGTAGGTAGTGCTGTTGCCTCACAGCAAGAACGTTGCTGGGTCGCAGGTTCGAACCTCGGCTGGGCTGGGTCAGTTGGCGTTTCTGTGTGGAGTTTGCATGTTCTTCCTGCGTTTGCGTGGGTTTCCTCCGGGTGCTCCGGTTTCCCCCACAGTCCAAAGACATGCAGTACAGGTGAATTGGGTAAGCTAAATTGTCCATAGTGTATGAGTGTGAATGTGTGTGTGGAAGTTCCCAGAGATGGGTTGCGGCTGGAAGGGCATCCGCTGCGTAAAATCGTGCTGGATAAGTTAGCAGTTCATTTCGCTGTGGCGACCTCGCAAGGGACAAAGCCGACAAGAAAATGAATGAATGAATGAATTAATGAATTAATGATGATGATGATTATTCTTATTATTCTTCTTATTATTAAGTAGGATATTGTTTATTTATTTTTAAAAAATGTAAAAGTCCACTTTTACAATTTGACACATGTAAACCACAACAGAAATTTCTAACCAACAGGCCCATGTCATATACTGTACAGTACAGACACTTAATAAATAACCCACTAGAAAATAAAAGAATTAACGTATGCTATGTTTTTTATTTTATTTTCACAAGCTTTGGAGATGTAAAATAAATTCCGCTTTTAAATAATAGCTCTTTTGCCATGAAGCTGTGTTCAAAATGATATCAATGTTTTCAAAGTGCACTGTGAAGGGAGCACAATTGTAAACATGAAGATCGCTAAAACTAAACTGTCAAAATACTTTGAAAGCAAATTACACCTAAGAGAGATGACCTTAATGCTTTTTTACTTTTAATATTTCTAACTTTGAATGTTAGAATGTTCTAAATGAATAGGGCATAGGGGGGATAAGTGGGAATAGAACACAGCCAGGAACTATGTTTCTCACTACAGCTCCAGAGGTGTCGTTTCAAGTGCTCAAGTTTGCGACGCAGTTTGCGAATGTTCGTTGGAACGATGGATTTGGAAAAACGGCAAATCAACGAACTATGTTTGTAACAACGGAACTTGCGACCTTAGTTGGCTAACGATGGTTTTGGGAAACACACCCCTGGTCTGTTCTGGACAACTGCATGTAGTTCATCTAGAAATGCAATGATCTGTTCTGTATTATCAGGACCACTCTCAGAAATAAAGGTACGCAAGTTGTCACTGGGGTGGTACCTTTTGAAAAGGTATGCATTTGTACTTAAAGGGTCCATATTGGTACCTCAAAATTATATATTAGTACCTAAAAATTTTAAGAAGAACATTTTTGTACTTTTTAGGTACTAATATGTACCCTTGAGGTATTAATATGGACCTTGTAGGTAAAAATTTGTACTTTTTGAAAAGGTACCACTCCAGTGACAGCTCGCGTACCTTTATTTCTGAGAGTGTAGAGTGGTATGGTGACACAGGACTGCTAGGACACTAATCGCAGTACACAAGCTGATATTTCTCCCATGCTGCTCTGACACATTTGAACTATTTGTAGTGCTAAGGCTCAGACCGATTCATGTTCTGATTTTTGTGAAGGTGTTTTCAGGTGAAAGTGTAAGTGCATACAATTGCCACATACAGTATGTTTTGCTCCATGAACAAAGTGTTTTTCCAATGATAACAAGTGATTTCGTTTTTGAATAAAGTGTCTAATGTAGGAAAATGTGTGTAAGGTTGTCATGATCTCCAGCTATCCATTCCTGACAGATCGCTGGTGAACTACAGATGTGTTAAGGAACTACAAATCCTGTCATGCACCACAAACACCTGTTTCCAGAACTCTGATGATTGCATGAACACAGCTGTAGTGCTTCATGGACTGATTACATGGACTGCTTATTCACCACACAAACACATTTCAGTATGGAGTCGTTAATGTTGACGTGTTGTGTTGAGGTAATGTTAGTATGCTTGTTCTGATGGTTCTTTGGCAGTTTTTTAGTTTTTTTTTTTTTTTTTTCTAATTTTTTTTCTCCTCTTCCTTCTTTATGTTTGTATTTTTGACCACAGCCTTGTTATAACGTTGATCCTGTTTTGTCCCCTATTTTGAACATTGCATGTTTTTGACTATGTTCCTGGATTGTCACTTTTGTACTAGCCTCACTTTTTTTTTTTTTTCTTGTTTGCCTGCATGAATAATCTTATTAAACTGCGATTTGGATCTTTATCCCTCGCCTTGATCCCTGCTCGTGACAGGTTTTGCAATAAAGCTGCAGTGAAATTCTGTCGTAGGGTGCTGTGAAAAGGGGTGGGATTAAAAAAGATAATTATACATTTTTTTTTTTTTTTAAAGCAAGTGATTGGTCCATGTGTTAAATTCCTGTCCAGAGAGGTCATGTTTTGATCTTCGATTGGTCTCATGCAATCATGTGTGTGTGTGGGGTTTTTTTTTTTTTCCTTCTCTTTCTCAGCAGGTCCAAGTTCACAAAGCTTGAACTTTCCAACACTGCGAAACTTGCCGCACGTCCTTGCATTTCCGGTATGACTCATTCGCGTGCGAATGAATGGAAGTCTATGGGGAGAACAGTGCTGTGTGACTGCAGCTTAAGTCTGTTACAGAATTGTAAACAAAGTGCAAAATGTGTTTAAGCCATAATCACACTGTTTGGGGTGCTGTTTTTGCACATTTCAGTGTTTACGAATAGATTGTCAAAGAACACGAGTAATCTTGACAAACTATATATCAGTCTAAAGCTGCAGCCATTGTAGCTAGTTGTTTTTCAATGGGAAGCTTATAAAGAATGTATTAAATTTGTGCAAGTTGTACAGAAATGCTTATTAGATGAGGGGTACATATCATCGTAATAAGACACACACACCCATGCATTACTGTACATCAGGGTTTTTTTTGAACGTTAAGAGTCCTCAGAACAACATCCTATCGAACACATTTAGTCCAACACAATAGTGTTGAATTCATTCATTTTCTTGTCGGCTTAGTCCCTTTATTAATCCGTGGTCACCACAGCGGAATGAACCGCCAACTTATCCAGCACGATTTTACGCAGCGGATGCCCTTCCAGCCGCTGCCTATCTCTGGGAACATCCACACACTCATTCACACACATACACTATGGACAATTTAGCCTACCCAATTCACCTGTACCGCATGTCTTTGGACTGTGGGGGAAACCGGAGCACCCGGAGGAAACCCACGCGAACGCAGGGAGAACATGCAAACTCCACACAGAAACGCCAACTGACCCAGCCCAGCCGAGGTTCAAACCTGCGACCCAGCGACGTTCTTGCTGTGAGGCGACAGCACTACCTACTGCGCCACTGCATCGCCTAGTGTTGAATTATGAATGGTTATTTATTTGTTTATGACACCATTTCATCCGGAGGCCTATTGTTTACATTGTTACTTGCGGTGGAAAATGAAGCTGGGGTTTACCATTTAAAGTAAGGTAGGTGTAAATGCCTAAAAGTGGGTGCTGGCTAACAGGTATTTTAGGTATTTAGGCTTTGGTCTAATCATTCAGTTTGTGTATAAGCAGTAGGCAAAAACTGTAATGCTTCAATAAAAGTATGTACTCGTATTAATACAAATTGTATAAAATAAAGGAACATGGTCAAAAAAGTTTGCAGGGTTAAATGATGATTTAAAAAAAAAAGGTTTAAACATTACACTACGCTTGTCTGTCATTATTTGATCAACCCCAAAATCATGCAATTTGTTGTAGACATCTATGTGTGTGTGTGTGTGAGAGAGAGAGAGAGGGAGAGAGAGATTCACTTAAAATGGCTTACTTACAGTTATCTGCTCCATTTGTGCCTGTAATTTTATTTCACATTATGCCAGATACTCACTTTCGCTTCGATTTCTTTCAGTCTCATCACCCTCCCGATCTCACTCCTCCAGTATGTCAACCAATCAGAGGCTGCGATGCAAAGTGTATCCTTATCTAAGCCAAGAGAGGCTAGAAATGGGTCTGAGGAAAGGCGAGGAAGATCATGGATTTCTGTGATAAATGGAGGCAGATAAACCTGAGATGCTTACAATGAATTGGATTATCGTAATGACACAAGCAAGGCAAAGTCAAACATGCAGTCACAAACTAAGGTAGGCACTGCGATTTGTCTCTTTCATTTTAATTGTGAGAAATACTGTATGTTCAGGCACATAAACAAAAAAGAATGATTAAGGAACTATAATATGTCCTACTTAATCTTCAGGTTAAATATTGCACTTAAATCTTTCACTGTAGTGTTTCCTGCTGGTACTGAAACACCAAATTCCCTTAGAAGAGTGATTTTTAAAAAAATATACATTTCTGAACCGTTGAAGTATAATTTACAGTAAAACAAATCAATGAACAGTCACAATCTGTTATTGTATAATTGTCATTGATTTAAAGAGATGAAGTGGTTTAAGGCCTAACCTTCCATCCTGTCTGGTTTCTCAGCAAATGAACTCTTAAGATTTTAACCTAGCATCTGAAAGAGTTTCAGAATGAGTATCTGAAGGGCTTATGACTGAATAAAGTACTTCACAAGAGGTAATGGGGGTGATTTCTGCAATAGCCAGTGTGCACTTAACCATATCAAGAGCTCAAAAATAGAAGTTAATGGACCTTTGGCTTTTGAACATAAATAGAAAAAAAACAAAGAAATAGACTAAGCTGGACATAATGAGAGTGCTAATGCAGCCATAATTTTCTGAGCCGTAGAACCACGATAGAAAAAAGTAGAGGTAGTGTGTGCGCGCACGCAAAAGTAAGTGTGAGTGGCCTGGCAGGTTGCAGGAACTATTTCTGAACTGATTCCCTCTGTATCCTGTAGGATGTGTTAAAATCCATTATCGCTATCTGTGATATTTTGAGCTTAAATTAGCATATTTAATTAGAGATGATTAAAAGCGTGCCGTTTAATCATTAGTTGATTTTCTTCTTCAAATACACATTCTTAAACATAATTTGTGACCCTGGACCACAAAACCTTATGCCTTATGTTGCATGGGTGTATTTGTGGCAATAGCCAAAAATACTTTACGAGTCAAAATGATAGAATTTTTATTTTATGCTAATAATATAAATATTAAAGTGTATATATTAAAGGTGCTGTATGTAAGTTTTTGACTCTTCTAAAGCATAAAAAATACTATTGCAGATATTTAACATTCAAATGTCTTAAATTTCAAAAACCAAATTTTAGGCCCTAAAATGTCTTGCATGTAAATCCACTGAAATATTGTGTTGTAGGTCTTAAATCATTTTAAACGGGTCTTAATTTTCCTATGTCTATGTAAAACTAACAATATATTTCAATAAAAGTTTTAAGAAACACTTATTTATGAACTCTGTTTACCTATTAATATGGTTTCATTTTCCTTACAATAACATTTGTTTTTATAGTATTTTAAGGTTTTAACCATTAAAAAATCTTTAGGGTTTAGCCTTATGTAAGTCTGAAAATGTATTTTTTTATGGTCTTAAATTCTTAAATTTGACTTGATGAAACCGGTAGAAACCTTTTAAGTGAGCATTCTTGTTTATCTGAAAAGCAATGCTGAAGTCAGATATGCTGCTTTGAAAATGTCTGTTAACTGCAGGAATTGCTGTCTTTGTTTTGGTTCTTTTAACCCACCCAATGCCACTTTAGCCAATTATCTTTCAGCACCCCGGGTTACCTTGTTGGAAAACTAACAACACAGGACAGGACAAGGTTTGCAGTGATAAACAAGGCCTACAGGACAAGATTTGCAGTGATAAGCAATTTGGTTGTTTGCACCAGACCAAACAGACAGAACATTTGTAATCTAATTAACACATATTAAACCTCTTTAACATTATTAAATGTAGATGCTGAATCACTGATATGTGTTGGTTTGCACTGAGTCACAGTTCTAAAATTCAACGTCAAATGGTTTATTTTATTTTCAAGATCTGAGGTGAACTATCTGCTGCTGCTTTCAGTAGTATGGCAGGAAAATTCAAACTTACATTGTTAGCATTTAACACTGATTAAAGCCCATGAGTGTGTAGCTGAGGTGATCAGTTTTCTGTTGTTCAGCTGCAAGAAATAGAAGATATTTCTAATATATCAATTCGAGGTGTTGGTTAAAACAAAAACTCCTTTTAATATGGAAAACATTCCTTCTATCACATGCTGTTGCTTTTATATAGAACACGGTTTGAATCAGCCTTTAGGCTCGATAGTCAGACTCACTCCTGTTGGTCGTCAATCTGGCAACCTGTGCTGGAATTTTTTTTTTTGATTCAGAAATGCAATACCTAGTTCAACCACTGGGTGTCAAACCTACATACTTTTAAGTTAAGATCATCTTCCATTTAACTTAATTATTCTTAATAATATATCACAGCTTAATTGTATTATGCTTTGCTAAATGATTTTCCCAGTATCTTTATGTACATTTTTTTTGGATAATCACTAATAACACGGTGTGTAAAATCTGTTTGAGAATGTGTGAAAATGTGAAATGTCTGTGAAGTCTGCGAAGCACTTAACTTGGCACATACGACTGTCATGAAACCTCCATAATCGTGAATGAGAATTTATGCATGCTTATAAAAAAACTGTCATTAAGTGTAATTCGCTCAGTTGTCTTTTTAAAGGTGATATATTTTGAGATGCCTTTATTATAATAACTGTCATGCATTTTATTACAGCGGCATTAATACTGACCTTGACTACAGTAGAAATTAAATGTGTATATATATATATATATATATATATATATATATATATATATATATATATATATATAAGTTTGACTGACTATTGACTCTTTTAACGAGAAGTTTTAATGACAAACTCAATTGTTCACCTGAAAAAAATTATCAGAAAACTATTCATGACACAATTATAATGTCCTCATGATAACAAATTGTCATAAATGTCATAAATAAGTTTATGTTGTCTTGGTAATGTGAAGTTGTTATCGTTCTATTTAAAATGGCATAGATTAGTGAATGTTATCATAAGCATGCATAAAATCTCCTTGTGTCATTACTATAAAGTTGCCATGACAGGCTAATTAACACCCCATCTGTCCTACCTGGAATGATTTATCATGATATCTATAGCGTTCTGTAGTTTTCCAATGTCATTTTGGTTGATCAGTACTTGCACATGCTTATAGACTGAACATACTATACACATGCACCTGACATTCCCATTTTTTAATAAACCACTTGTTTGTAGTTTACAAAAAAAAAAGAATAAGATATAAGATATAAGATAATATATAATAAAAAAGGTATATTTTCAAAAACTTTTGAACTTTTTTTTTTTCCATTGCATTTTCAAGCCCCTAAAAACACTGTTGTCGTGTAAAAAACAGACAAAATGCGTTCAGGTTTTCAAATTTTAGTTAAAAACTATGTTGTTTAGACAGACCCTCAGATAAGGCAATGAGAGATGTTTTGACATTACGCTTTGTAGACAAATCAAAACAGGATGGGCCATCTGACCAATTAGAGCAGAGTATGCTCTCAAAAAGAAAGGGTTAAGAGAGACTACAAGGCTTGGACATTGTGAGAATTTTTGTTTTGACTTTAAATGGATAAAAACTAATTGTAGCCATTCAAATAAAAAATTATAAACATTTTAGAACATAGAGTAATAGGAATACTTTTAAATCAGTGGTCCCCAACCACTGATTGGGGACCCTACCGGTCCTTGGCACAATTGGTACAGGGCCGCACAAGAAATCATTAATTATTTCCGTTGTATTTACTGTTCATGTGTGTCTGAATGACCTTTTACTTTGAAAAATCTTTTATTTTGAAAATGACCGTATTCTCTCGGTTACATCTCGGTCACTTGAGCACCCAAATGTAACCCTCAAGCTAGCAAAACGAGTAAGAAACAGATGTCTTTGACAAGTTTCTTTGCGAAGAGGAAAAGGCCAAGTGAAAGACCCACAAACTGCCAAGGAATGGATCTGCAACCTATTTGTCAACAAATCAGATGAATCTAGCATGTCTGTACAAGATCAACTGTTGGAGATCTCAAATGACGGCAGCCATTCACATCTCACTTCTTTTCCACGCACATGTTCGTTATTTCCAATGGAAGCATGTGGCTTGCTCAAGCATATCTCGCTCCTGGACCCAGTTGAAAACAACTCAAGTTTTCAGAATACCGCAAACGCACCACAGGTCACATGACAAAAACTGACCAATCAACTTCATACTTTGTATGGAAAATACACATTTCAGTAGAGTAATTATCTCAGTCAAACACAGAAAACCCAAACACAGCGGCGCTTTTTCATTTTCTCCATAAGTAAAACTTGTATCAGAATTGCAGCAATGTTTTGTCAGCTTGCATTCTCTAAGAAAAACAGTTAATAGTCACCTAACAATCTACGTGCACTGTACACTACGTACACCTTTCAACCTCCACCCCCCCAATTCTCCCGGCCATGGAAAAATTGCTTCAGTAAATTCTTCAGAATAGAGTACAGGGTTGTGGCTGGAAGTAAAACATATGCCAGAATAGTTGGTGGTTCATTCCGCTTTGGCAACCCCTGATAAATAAGGGACTAAGCCAAAGGAAAATAAGTATTCAGTTTTGATGGTGTTTTTTATGAAAAATAAGTTGCAAAACTTTTGTTGGGTTTAAACCTTTCTTCTTCCCACCATGAATCAAAGGACAATTAAGGGAACAGCTACGATTTTCGAGCTGCTGATTCAGCCATTCAGATCACTTGACATTCAACACACCTGATTAGATTATTCAGATTATTCATCAGGAGATGTGGCCGCCTCAGGGATCGATTAGGAACAATGATGATAAATCACTTCCACTGGCTGCTTCCCCACCTGAGCACCATGGAGAAAAAAGTTGTCTTGTGAAAGTTTTGTAAGCAAATTGGTCCATCTGATGCACTACAATGGAAAAAGTAACATACAAGGCAGACATTTGAAGGCAGAGCTAGCCAAGCTAACCACACACAGGCCCTTCATAGGCAGCCTGTTTTAAAGAGCTCTGTGGCTGTATTTAATCAGTTCTTTCTCCAAAACGCTCCTACAACTCAACCACCACTAGACTGATTTCAAGCTTGACAGATTTCAATTTATTCCTTTGATAGATTCCTTTCGCGCCCACAGCAGGAGCAACACATGTCTATATCTAATACAGAAGCTTCTGAAAAAATGGGTGGGATTCGTTTTAGTGGAAGCCGTTCAACATGAGCAAGCCAAATACACGTGGCTGTCCAGTGACAAAAGGCAGCAGGTGAAGAGCAGCATATTGTTCTCATTCTTTGAGTATTTCAGCTATGGGGGACAAAAAACGTATCTCAAAGCACAAGAGTATTTGAAACCTCTAACAAATGTCATTTCAGAAGGATATAATCATTTTCTTGCTGAGTGAAAATCAATTTTTATATTATTATTATTTAATGCACTGTATGTCAAATTCAATTGCATGAAGTATTGTATATGAAATATAACTCACCAAAATAAGAAAAAATACTGCGGCTGCTGGACCAAATGATGTATATTTGAAACTTTTTTTAGGAAAGCATATGTTTAATCAAATATGTGGTTTATTTATAAAGAAAGTACCTATTTGTGTTTCAATGATTTTGGAGATGGGACTTTGGAGTGTGTCATTGGCTGTTAGGTTTCTCATTCCCCACCAAGAGCACCCTTTGGTCGGACACTTATTCTGGAGCATGGTGGTTATCTGTATAGTGGTAAAATGTGAAACATAATCCATCTAGGTTATATTTAAAGGAAATATTTTGTCATAATCATCTGTTATTTGCACAAAAGCAAATACATTTGACTGCAATGTTTATATGTACAGCCATATGTATTTAACTATATGGATACTAATAATTAATGTTACTTAATTAATACCGCTTTACATTAATCTGTATATTGTTGTATGTTACTTTTTAATCATGTTCAGTAAATGACATTTGATATACACTCGCCGGCCACTTTATTAGGTACACCTTATTAGAACCGGGTTGGACACCTTTTGCCTTCAGAACTGCTTTAATCCTTCGTGGCATAGATTGAACAAGGTACTGGAAATATTCCTCAGAGATTTTAGTCCATATTGACATGATAGCATCACACAGTTGCTGCAGATTTGTCAGCTGCACATCCACAATACGAATCTCGCATTCCACCACATCCCAAAGGTGCTTTATTGGATTGAGATCTGGTGACTGTGTAGGCCATTTGAGTACAGTGAACTCATTGCTCATGTTCAAGAAACCAGTCTGAGATGATTCTTGCTTTATGACATGGCGTGTTATCCTGCTGGAAGTAGCCATCAGAAGATGGGTAAACTGTGGTCATGAGGGAATTGACATGGAGGAGTTGCTGACATGTGATTAGCTGATTAGAAATTTGCGTTAATGAGCAGTTGGACAGGTGTACCTATTAAAGTGGCCAGGGAGTGAAAATGGCAGTAGTATGTAATACAAGTTCTTTGTATTGCAAAGTGCTGCATTTGTTCCATCACATGGTAACATAGATTTTTATATTATAATCAATCAAAAGAAGACACCACTTTTCCTAGCGAACATTTTAAAGCTATTGCTGAACCAATAAGAGTATTAAGGTAAAGTCGATCTCTCTATGATGCACAATGCATTTTTGTTTGTATATATATTATATAGTAATCTAGTGCTTGTTTTCCTTTGACTTGGGTTGATGGTGAATGCCCATATGCAGGGAAGAAATAAAGACAGAACTCTTATGAACTCAGTATCACACTCGTGGCACTGCGATAAGGCAATGTATTATCCAGTCCAGTTAACCACATAATGAAATGACACATTAAAACAATTATACAGCCCTTTTGTACTGCCCTGTATGTAAATCCTATAATAAGAGATTTTCCTACTATGGGAACCATTCAGGACTGAAGTACCATGTTTATGTTGTTGTGGCTCTGCAGCAGTCAGTAAAGCCCCATCTGACCAATAGAAAGTGAGCCTCGTCAAAACACACTTACAGAGAGCAGACTGGAACAAATGAGTCAGAACTTCAATTCTTTATTCATTCATGATTTAAAAATTATCCTAATTTGATGAACATTTATTCCGTAAATACTGTTATGTGTACTTATTTTAAACATGTAAAACATTTCATTGCTCAAATATACAAAGTTAACATAGAGCTTGAAATCTGACACGGTCACCTTGTGATTTTATTTGGATTGTTGGCTGCTATTTTCATGATGCTCAGCCACAACTTTATTGGAATAGTTCTTCCGAAAACATAAAGGAATAACTATAGTTATAGCTTCATACGAAATTATGTGGTTTAGTAACATTTTTTTTTTCGATATTATTTTTTTCCGAAAACTACTTCTTCCAAATAAAAATAAATAAAATAATTTAGAAATTGTAATTAACAGCATTTTACCACATAAAATAACAATGAAGTGTTATTTTGTTCCTTCGGTGTCACGGTTCAGGAAGGATGAGGGAGCGAGAACTCAAATGCAACATAAGATGGCTTTATTTGAATAAAAATAAAACAAAAAGACAACAAAAACCACCCCGAGGGGGGGAAAACATAACTATAACACAAAATGGTAGACAAACTTGGCTGGGCTGGCAAGACAGGAGCAGGAACACGGGGGAGAATAGACGGACTGGACAAGGCGATGAACAATGACGAACTGGCACAGGACAGCAGACATGAGGAGATTTTAAGCTGAAGTAAATTAACACAAACAGGTGAACATGATAAACTAATAATGGGTTAACAAGGAGGGTAGGGCTAGACAATACAAGACTAGAACACATGACAGACACACAAGCACGCGGCGCATGTAAACATGAGCCACGTGCTAAACACAACACCAACAGAAGACTGAACGCGAGACACGAGCACACGATAGATGTAAACATCTTACCGTGCGCTCACACATAAGCACCGCGCATGCTTCATCTCAGCGCCAACCGAAACCAAAACCAACCAGACTGAGACGCTGAGAATGAAACAGCGCGATGCCGACAGAACAAAACAAACACGAGAGCGCGCGCGTCACAAGCGCGCACGCAGGCCGTACACGCTCGCATCAAGCGGGAGTGTGCATGGCCCGCACACACTCATGACAGCACGCACCCAGAGACACACACACACAATGACAGTAAACTAGTGCCCGACCCGAGAAAACTCGAGCCGAGCACAACAGGGCATGGACAAGACAGAGCTAGTGTCCGGACTCTGCCACCAAACAAGAATTTGCAAGACCAGAGCGGCAGAACCCTGACATTCGGTTGTTCATTTATTCATTCATTCATTCATTCATTCATTCATTCTTTCGTGCATTCATTCGCTCATTCATTCATTTATTTATTTATTTATATTTTTGTCTGTCATTAATCAATCATATTGTTGTTCTACTGAAGGAAGAAGAAAAAGAAACATCTTGAGCAAATAACTCATTTTGAAAATTACACATCGATTTACTCATTCTTGTAAGTATAGATTTAAATCTCTGTAAAAATATTGGGTAATTATTTAGAAGGATATCACTGACTAAACTGTTTGCAAGTCCCTGAATAAAGTGATACATTTTATATAGAGAGCAGAATTTGTGTTACTAAGTGAACTCTGTATTTCATATTGATTGTAGATTTGTTTTGTTTCAGTCTGTATTCAGTAGGTATCAATGCCTAACTATTACTTATTTTCAATATATGAGATGTGTTCTGTACAACAGTCGTGACTCACTCTGATAGAACATGATTAGTATAAACTGACAAACCTTCACCTTCCTCTGAGATTTCAAACACAACCTTAAGTAAATCATCATGCACCGACACTGATGCAGTATAGTGCATGTAATGAAACCTCCATTTCTGAATTGCTCCCGTAAATCATAGTAGTGATTTCTGTTTAATTACTTAGTAAAATGAGCCGTTATTATCGTAAATATTAATTTTAATAGCACAATCAATCTGCTTCGCAAATATATACGATTGTGTTAAGCAACCTACTCAGCCGAGGGAAAACTTAACAAGCCCGCTGATATGTTAATTCGCTTTTATGCAGCTGGCAGACTTAATTAAGCTGTATTAATGAAGGGAATGCAGTCACATATAGTTACCGTTACACTCGGCCTATGCGAAAGGTCAAGCGCTCATGCGAATTTGCAAATCGCTGCTGAAAATACTCTGCAGATTGCTTACATGTGGGATCGCACAAGGTCGACATGAGCGTCACGTCAACTGGCAGCTCTGGGCTAAAGCCAGAAATTCATCATGCATTTATATGACCCTCATCAGGGCACGTGACGTGCCGCGGGTGACTAGGTAAACTTTATAGGGCTCTGCGAAAGGTCATTTTTTGGCTACTAACTCAAACTCTGCAGTTAGAGACCATGGGGACTGTGATTTTGTTATGCTGATGGATTTTGCTTTCCTTGGGCAGTTTATGTACAGCAGTGAGTGACATTCATTTGCTCTGGCACACTGTTCGCTTGTCTCCTGCATCGCTGTAGCACTGCGGCGCCACTGCATTATTTGATAGATGTGCCGAGGAGAGACTGTAAAAACATGAGTTGTGACAGCGCTTAACTGTCATCGCTCTTAAGTTTATCCTCCAAGACAGAAAACAAGACAAAATGCTTTTCCCTGAGCAGATTTTGTATTAAGTGCTGTATGAATACGCATGGCGGATTTATGTCTTTTTTTTTTTGTGGTAGATGGTGTGTCAGTTTAAACATCACCATGATGTAATATGGACCTTGTTAGTCGATGCCGGCCCAGTCCATCAAATAATTACACACCCACCAAACTGACCGGCGCAGCAGCGGTTCAGCACTGTATCTAAAGCGCATTCATTATTTTCTCTTCCTACCGCTGTTTGAACAACACAGAGATGTTTCGTTTCCTCTAGCAGCAGGTCTGGGCGGTTGTAGGGTCAGCCGCTCTCCTCATAAGCAGGAGGCTAAAGGCTGGATGAGACTTAATGAGCTGTCGCAGTCAGCTGCCCGAAATCCTCCAGGCCTGCACACGCTTGCTTTCTTTCTTTCTTCTTTCCCTGACCTTCTACTGTCAGCAGGCCTGGCCTCAGAATCAATTCATCCTACACAGGAAGAGATTGGAGAAGTGGGACAAGACGAAATGGAGGTTGAATCACTGTCAAGCTTCGCTCTGAAATGTCCCTGCAGCACCCTGCGTACTCAAGGGTTTTCAGAGCCCGGGATATATTGAAATGTTTTATTCTTTTTTTTTTCTTCTCTCTGATGCAAAGTTTTCAGAATGTGAATAGAAGAAGTACTTGAAATGGTCTGTTGCTGGAAATAAAGTCTTTCTTTTTTTTCCCACTGCGATCTTTGCCACTCCATCAGGGTAAACCGGGTTCAAGTCAATATGTTCACTTCAAATAAAGCAGTGACCCTAGTTGAATCAAGCAACTCGCGTGTTCCATGTGTAGGCCGTTAGTTTGAGTTGAGTGTGCGCTTTATTTTTACTATAACCACCCCCTCTGTAGTGCTGAATGTGTCCCTTATTAGGATGTGAGAGGTGTGACGGTCATTTGGAGCACTTTGAGTGTGTTTGCATGGTTAAATGTCTCTGTTAGTGTGGCTTTGTAAGCAGTGTTGGGGAAAGTTACTTTTGAAAACAATGCATTACAATATTGAGTTACTCCCTAAAAAAGTAACTAGTTGCGTTACTTTGTTACTTTTTATAGTAAGTAATGCATTATGTGGACATCACGGTGGCTTAGTGGGTAGCACAATCACCTCACAGCAAAAAGGTCGCTGGTTCGAGCCTCGGCTGGGTCAGTTGGCATTTCTGTGTGGAGTTTGCATGTTCTCCCCGTGTTGGCGTTGGTTTCCTCCGGGTGCTCCGGTTTACCCCACAAGCCCCACAAGTATAGGTGAATTGGGTAAGCTAAATTGTCCGTAGTGTATGTGTGTGGATGAGTGTGTATGAATGTTTCCTAGTGATGGGTTGCAGCTGGAAGGGCATCCGCTGCATAAAACATATGCTGGATAGGTTGGCGGTTCATTCCGCTGTGGCAACCCCTGATTAATGAAAAGACTAAGCCAAAAAGAAAATGAATGAATAATGCGTTATGTTACTTTTGTGTTACTTTTTATAACCTGGCTGAGGCTTGATCTCTTTCAGATCTTGTTTTTTTTTTTTTTTTTTTCTATTTCTAGTAGATGAGTTCCTGCAATTAACAACACACTGTATAACCTACACCAACATTTACCTTTAAAAAGAAAAAACATAAAAATATATATTTTAGGATAATGTTATCTGAGAACTCCTGGCCTCCAGAGATATATGTGCCCTATATACAGATTATTGAAAGTTTAAAGCAATGTGTTAGCTACTTTTGTACTATTTGTCATATGTAAATTCAATATCAATTAAGACAATCCCCTTTTCCTTTTCTTTGATGTGTTCAAAATAATGAACACATTCTCTCATTGACTGTGTGTTTCATTGTGACTACTTTTAATTTTAATTCAGCAATTTATTTTCATTCATTCATTCATTCATTTTCTTGTCGGCTTTGTCCCTTGCGGGGTCGCCACAGCGGAATGAACCGCCAACTTATCCAGCACGATTTTACGCAGCGGATGCCCTTCCAGCTGCAACCCATCTCTGGGAACTTCCACACACACATTCACAATCATACACTATGGACAATTTAGCTTACCCAATTCACCTGTACCGCATGTCTTTGGACTGTGGGGGAAACCGGAGCACCCGGAGGAAACCCACGCGAATGGAGGGAGAACATGCAAACTCCACACAGAAACGCCAACTGACCCAGCCCAGCCGAGGTTCGAACCTGCGACCCAGCGACGTTCTTGCTGTGAGGCAACAGCACTACCTACTGCGCCACTGCGTTGCCCCCAATTTATTTTTTATAAGCTAATTAATTAAACTAGAAAGTAACTCGCGTTACATTTTCAAAAGAGTAACTCAGATTTTATTGCATATTTTTTAAAAGTAATGCATTACTTGTTACTTAAAGTAATATTATTACATAACTCAAGTTACTTGTCATGGCGACGCAGTGGTTGCAGTAGGTAGTGCTGTCGCCTCACAGCATGAAGGTCACTGGTTCGAGTCTCAGCTGGGTCAGTTGGCGTTTCTTTGTGGAGTTTGCATGTTCTCCCTGCGTTCGCATGGGTTTCCTCTGGGTGCTCCGGTTTCCCCCACAGTCCAAAGACATGCGGTACAGGTGAATTGTGTAAGCTAAATTGTCCTTAGTGTATGAGTGTGTATGGATGTTTCCCAGAGATGGGTTGCAGCTGGAAGGGCCTCCACTGCGTAAAACATATGCTGGATAAGTTGGCGGTTCATTCCGCTGTGGGGACCCCAGAGTAATAAAGGGACTAAGCCGAAAAGAAAAGGAATGAAGAAGTTACTTGTAATGCGTTACTCCCAAAACTAATTGTAAAGATGGGTTTTAACTACAATAGTTAGAACTGCAATTCTGCTGAATGACAAAAAAAGTTATCAGTTTTATGGTGAAAACTGTACATTTCTAGTCAAACCATCCTTCTGCAATCTTGTACCAAAAAACGGAAATAAGGGCATTTATAATAGCTAAAAATATGGGAGAGTGTTGCTGTTATGTTATTGTATTGTTTTGCAATATCCCTTTAACTGCGCCACCATGAAAAAAAAAAAAAATTGGAATGGATTTCTTCACTCTAATGTCACATTAACACACTCGATGCATTTATTTTCAACACGTTGTATAATTTCTAAAATATCAACCTCTACCAAATGGTTGATATGTTGGTTTATGTTAAAACCGTAATTAGTACATATACTATGAAAAAATATGAACAAATATGAACTGTGGGAAATTTATTGAAATTCTTCTTTTATTGTTTTTGAATACTAAATCATCTTTATTTTTTGAAGTATGCCATAAAATATTTCAGATTCTTATTTAACATGTTTTATTATCATTATTTTTTTTACAATAAAACCAAAATCAAGTGTAGTAGTGCAACCAAATTATATTTGTTTGATTTGCTCGTAAAGCAACAATCCTGTGTATCGTAAACCATTATTTAAAACAGTCATTCTTTAAATGACTTTAACAGTCATTATTTAAAACAGTCAAAATATGGTCAACCATTTGGTAGAGCAGGCAGTTAAAGGAATATGGAGCAGTTAAGTGTTAATGTTAAATCAAAAGTAAATCACAGAATACTTGAAAATGAAATGATTTAATGACAATAATTATCTATGGTTACAACTGAATTAGTTACAAAATAACTATAAAAAATTATAAAATATGAAATGATAAAAACATGATATTATTTGTACCCAGCTTAAATGTAAAATAAAGTTACCTGAGAGTGAAGGAAAGACAGGGCATGGAGATAGAGAGAGAGACAAAGAACATAGAGTAGGACCCAAAGAGAGCCGGATAGCAGTAGAACCAGAGAGGATAGACTCTAGAGTAGGAAAAGAGAAAGAGCAAAGTTTACAAACCAATTTTGTCTCTTCTTCGACCATGTGACCAAAGCCCAAATACTGAGACAATATGTGCATTCGACATGAACCATGGCTATAGCTAGCAATAAACGAGATGAGCTGAGTGCAGGCGGGGGCGGAGTTGAAAATGACCCCATAGGACGGACACTTTGGGGCTCGTAGTTTGCTGCAGTCATGACAGATCACGTGGTGTGATTGTTTATTTATTTATTTAACAACAAAAGAGTTGCAGTACAAAAAACTGTCAGACTTATGTGAGTTGATATTTGGTTAATCACTAAAAATATATAATTGAAATCATTTATGGTGCTGAATACAGTAAATGGTCTGTATAAAAAAAGGTCGGAAATAAACGTCTGCAAATAATATAGCTTTTATCCACCTAGGGCTTGAGTGTCCACATACGTGGACAGCACATTTTAGCTTTTAAGTGGCTATTTAAAATACTTTAAATGTTTTATATTTTGTCACAGACATACAGTGTCATCCTGCAACTGTTTTGCAGCATATGAAATGTCCCAAACCCTATTTTTAACTGTCCAAAATGGGGGAAAAAAATTTGTTTTTACTCTATATATTATATATGTTATATATGCATTAGACATATATGTTATATCTGCATTAGAAAAAATGCAGGAAAAAGTGTTTTATGTACACCACAAGTCCACATATATGGACATAATTTTTCTCTAAAAGTACATCATATCAAAAAAATGTTATTCTAATTAGGTTCCAATAAGCCCAAATAGCAAAGAGAAATAAAAAATGCATGTAAAAAACACCTTGAGCCTTAAGAGGTTAAAAACAAATTATTTAACAATTATTACTGCAGTAAAATATCTGCAGTCTTTTAATAAGCATGATATGTACAAGACAGAGATGCCATAAAGTTCATTGTTTGTTTGGAAATTAGTTAGATGGAAGTTGTCCAATAATAAAATCCAAAACACACATGGTTTTTGTCATGCGGTGAATAAAGCCAATCGTGTAATACTGGTGTCATCATTGCAGCTCCTGCAGTCGCTCTTCAGATGCTGCATTGGTTGAGTCTGATGTCTGATCTCAGAGCGCTGTCACAGTACTTTGATGCCACATGTGAAAGTCACGTGGCGATGGTGCAGCGTCAAGTCGGACAATTTCTAAACGGCATGCACAGATTTCGATTGGTCTGCGCAGCTGTCTGCATGAAGTCGAAAGCACCTACACAAACTGACCAATCAACATGTGACCACATCGTTAAACCCCAAAAGTCCACACACATCTTAACTAGGTACTAATCTTATCACTATCTGCAACCCAGACTCATTCCGAAAACGTACCGCTATATACATTTCTGGAGACTGCTGTAGGAACTCAGCCACGTTTTTAAGCGGAGTTAAAATTCTGCAGTCAAACGAGACTCTTGCTCCCCCTCGTCTCCCTCTTAATTAAGTATCGCCCGAAGCTTAATTCCAATACACACTCGTCTTCCCCTCTCACAACAAAGACGTGTTGTAAACCCAGCTCACATGACGATGATAACTGAATTATCAAAACCAATGAAAGAAAGACCCGTCCGTCTGCCTTGGGGTTTTGGCTCACCCGCCTCTTTTCCTGCCCGGGGAAGATAATCCAATTACTACTCTCTGAACAAAAGGCCCGCGCCAGTTTCAGACAATTCACGTTTAAAAGTGTGTTTTACTTTAATGTTTTATTGCTAATAGTTGTGTATGTTGTACTATGTATGTAAGCAAGGGTTTCACTTAAATATTGCATGCAAATGAAACAATGCAACGTGTGGCACGCTCGTAATTAACTGTATTTGATAAAGTTCCTTAGTGTTTGATGTCGAACTGTACAGCTCGGTATTCAGAAAACATTGATGGAAACGATAAAATTGTATCTGCAAATAGTAGGTAATTACAAAGTTTCATTTAATTTTTGATAACAGTAAAATAAAGTTTTACTGCCAGCGCGTGACAACGCGACCCCTCCCTGGGCGTGAACAACTAGGGAGAGGAGAGGCATGGCCTCGCTCAGTAGCCACGACTATTGGACAACCACAGAGTAGGCTTTCCTAAGTCCTGCCCACTATAAAACCCTAAACCTGCAAACTTTATTGCTTTCGCTTGGTTTTCACGAGGGGTTTCCACGCACAAACTTTGCGTTGCACGCTTCCCGCCTTTACAACACGGAGCCGGACATTGCTCTCGGAAGGATCACCCCGTAAGACCTGCGTCTGTCCGCCGTAACCGCACCACGGCAACGAGACCGTTCACAGGAGCCCACGCCGCTTCTGTGTACGTCGCAACTCGCATGAACTCAGTCTGACCCTGTCCTGCTCGTGTAACTGCTTCCCGGGAACACGCGGACGCCATCTCATCAAGCAGCACGGTCAGTCATTCAACTTCCCTGAACTCTGCTTTCCCAAGTCATTCAAGGATCAAGCCGCTGGAAGAATTCCCTTTCACCGAACTTCCCGCTTGCTGACGTCAAACTTTCGTCACCGGGATCACGAGTCCCACGCTCCAGAAGACGAAGGAAGAGCCCTCTTCAACAAAGACATCCCCACTACGTCAACGCACGACAACCAATCGGCTGCGCCGGAGTTCCCTTCAACCAGCTGACGAGCGGAACTGGTCACGCAAGTAAACACAAACCAAACTTTCATTCCGGGCTGAAGCTGGTGTTAATTAAGTTTAACAGTAAATCCTAGTCAGATTCTCTGCTTGGTGGTTCTCTAAGGTTGCAATGCTAAGAACTTATCACGTGCGAGAGGTTTGGGACTCTTAGTTGGTCATTCTCAGTAACTCAACCCATTCCAGAACTGTGTGTGTGTGTGTATCTTTGTGTTTGTTTTGTTTTACATTAGAGTAGTTTAATGCGTGTGTAGCTTAATAAACTTGTGTTTCATTTTAAGATCCTTGTCAGAGTTTTATGTGTTTTTAAGTTACTGCCTCAGCTATATGGTCTTGCTACCTTGCTTGTGAAACTGTTTATATTGTTATTTTGGCCAAGTAATAATATAACATAGATTTAATAAAGATAAAGTTACGTTGCTTACTTCTATTCGGGTGGACCAATAGATGACGTAAGCCTAATTTTGACTGTGAACCAGTCGTTTGAATCTCTTGATTCGATCCCCGAGAATTAATATAAATTAATTCGAACTTATGAGCTAATTCTTAAAGTACCGGACATATTAGATGGTCCAGGCATTACACTGCCAAATACGTCCCAGGAGCTACGTTTTTTTGCAGTTTTTGTTTGCTGTTCTCACGTAAATCCACCAGAGGCCACTGTCAACTGACTGACTGAATGACTGACTGAATAACCCACCCTCCTCCTTCACTAAACCGAACCAATAGTGTTTTCAAAAGCACCGATCGACCCGTCCACCCACTTCCCTAATTTCAACCAACAGTTTTTAAAAGCAATCCAGAAAAAGAAAAGCCCTCGCTTGATTTTTACTACGTTTTAGGATTTTATCACATTCTCACTTTATTTACTCATGTATTTTATTTTTTGGCTTCGGTTTTTGTCTTACCTGCTATCTGGAGCCATCTGCATTTATGTATGTATGTATGGATGTATTGTTCATTACTGGGAGTCTTTTAGACAGTAAATCCAAATCTTTAATACCATCTCAGAGAGGTATTTCAGGCTAACTGTATCCCATCATTCATTCACAAACTCTAATAGTCAGAAGTTGCAAAATGTCAAGTATGCTTTGTAGATAAATTAATTTAATATAGTTGACAACAAATTGTTTCCCATTAGTTGTATCCTATTATTTTGTGTCCTTTTATCTCCTATTTTGTCCTATTATCAGAATATATTACTTTTTACATCAATATTTAAATCAAATACATGTAATGCACAAAAGCCATAAGTGTGGGTATTAAAACAGCCGCTTGGACACGAGTGCTCTCGAGGGAAGCAACAAAATGCAGATATGATTCATCAAAATGCGCTAGTCATTTGAAACACTTTGAGTGCATGCCTGTGTGTTTGTATGTTTAAATATCTCCGTTGACTCATATCTGCAGGCCGCCTTAACATCTACAAGAAGGAATAGAAGCGCAAATGTAGGTTGTGGAGTAATCATTGTATCATACGCCTATCACAAAAGTAGTGAAAGGAGTGTCATTTTATAAGCTCGAGTCAATTTTATCTCCATGCCACAGGTTTAAGGACATCTTAATTTAATTGTTTCAAGTTTTAAGGTATAAATTATGTTTGCAATGGCATTTGGAAAATTGCTGTGCCGAGCTCCTAGGGCTAAATTAACCCCAGGAGGAAAGAGCGCATTTCTGCAGGTGCTGATTAAGCCCAATCAAAGGAAGATTAAAACGGTTAAAAGAAATAAATTAAATGAAATTGGTTATGCCTCATATAAGGCTCTTTTTCCAAGCCTAGGTTTTTTTCCCTGTTAAATAAAAATTCAGATGTTGATGTCGTAAAATAAGACATTATACAGTTGTTTAAAAAGTTTTTGAGATGTCACAGCCTTTAATGAGGTGCACAGGCTCAGAGATCTGGGGCTTCCTGCGTCCCATGGGAGGACTGGAGATGGGCGTTTGCTTTGGAAAAGTTTTAATGAAGCTTTAGAACTCTTTTCATAGAAACTGGTATTTCAATGCAGGATCTCGGTGAACAGAAATCATATTGAGAGGGAATATGCATGGAAATGCTGTGGTTGGCGATTTCTGTGCTTAAACCATAACATTTAGAGGGAATGGAAGGGAGGTCACAGCATGGAAATGATTGGACAGACATGTTAGATGGGCTGCACAATTAATACGACTAATTGGAGTCACAGTTTTGCCTTATGAAAATAAGTGATCATGAAAATTGTCAAACTGAAAATGATTCTATTCTATTCTATTTGTCTTTGTATTTATTTATTACACACACAAAGAGGTACATGTATACTAAAAATGGAAACTGAAACTGAAAATGATTATATTATAGTATTCATTCATTTTCTTTTCGGCTTAGTCCCTTTAATAATCTGGGGTAGCCACAGCAGAATGAACCGCCAACTTATTAAGCATATGTTTTGAGCAGCGGATGCCCTTCAAGCCACAGCCCAGCACTGGGAAACACCATACACTCTTGCATTCACACCCACACATACACTACGGCCAATTTAGCTTACTCAATTCACCTGTTCCACATGTCTTTGGACTGTAGGGGAAACCAGAGCACCCGGAGGAAACCCATGCCAACACGGGGAGAACATGCAAACTCCACACAGAAATGCCAACAGACCCATAAAGCACTTGCTTTATAATGTAGGTATTATTTTTTGCTAGCAAAACTGGCAAAAAATACATACTGTACATAAATACATACAGTTGAAGTCTGAATTATTAAACCCCCTGAATTATTAGCCCCCCTGTTTATTTTTTTCCCCAATTTCTGTTTAATGGAGAGAAGATTTTTTCTACACATTTCTAAACCTAATAGTTTTAATAACTCATTTCTAATGACTGATTTCTTTTATCTTTGTCATGATGACAGTAAATAATATTTTATAAGATATTTTTCAAGACACTTCTATACAGCTTAAAGTGACGTTTAAAGGCTTAACTAGGTTAATTAGGTTAACTAGGCAGGTTAGGGTAATTAGGCAAGTTATTGTATAACAATGGTTTCTTCTGTAGACTATCAGAAAAATATACAGCTTAACAGGGCTAATAATTTTGACCTTAAAATGTTTTTTAAAAAAATTAAAAACTGCTTTTATTATAACCGAAATAAAACAAATAAGACTTTCTCCAGAAGAAAAAATATCATCAGACATGCTGTGAAAATGTCCTTGCTCTGTTAAACATCATTTGGGATATATTTAAAAAAGAGAAGAAAAAAATCCAAAGGGGGTTTAATAATTCTGATTTCAACTTTACATTAAATAAAATAAAACGGTATTAAGTATAAATTATAACATAATTAGTTGCTTATTTATTGAATCTAAATATAATTAATGTCAAATGTGCTCTCATGCTACAGTATTTGGGGCAAAAACATCTGTGATATTGGCTGTGATCTTATTACTATAATTTAATACAGGCATAAGACAAAAACTCATACAGGGCATTTTTGCCCCATTATGTTGCATCAGACAACTGCACTCTACATATTAGATTTTTTGTTTTTGTTTTAATTAAAATGCTATTTTTTGTTAATTATAATACTCAATTATAAAACAGGTATTTCTTATTATAGCTCCTGATTAATTAATTACATTTTATAATTGTGTATTTGTGTTATATTCTAATAATACCTCAACATTTCTGATCTATTCACCATATCTCATTGCAGATTCCAAAGTGGATCACTGATTTATTGCATCTGCATCCTTGTTACAAAATGTTTTTTTTTTTTTTTTGGTTTAGTTTTTTTTTGTCAGCGACTGTTTTGTTTAGAATTGTCACTTGATGTATTTACATATTACCATTTTGACAAATGTGTATTTAACCCTCTGGGGTCTGAGGAGATTTTGGGGACCCTAAGACATGCCCTGGCATTTGTGCTTATTTCAGCTACTCATTACATAGTATTGGCCAACATGTATTTATTTATTTTTTGTATTAGGCACAAACTGTGCTCCAATAATATGTGAGAAATTTAGATGTACATGCTTGCGTTTTTTAGAAAACAAATAGTATGAGTGGTAAGTAGGCTTTGGAGAAAAAAAAATTTGCTGAAAAAAGGTCCATAAAAAAGACACTGAGTGTGCCTGAACAAGACTTTTGAGTTACCAGTCTTGTGGGCTGTAAAATTATTTTGTTCACTCATTCAAAGAAAACAGTACAGTGAATTTGTTAAGTTTGTTTTGGGTCATCTCAGCTCAATGCGTGAGTGACAGTGGTCATGAATAATTCACACCTTGAGAGATGTGTATTATGTTCTATATTCAAGTTCGTGTGAACTGGAAGTTGCTGCAGATTTTTATCACAGTATGCTAATGTATATCGAACCAAAACCAAATATAGAAAATCACTTTTCACTCATCTTTCACTCACAGAAAACGGTTAGGCAGGCGTGGCTAAGTATATTTCACTCAAGCCATCAAACTAATGTCATGAGAGATGGATGTTCCTTTCAAAGCAGAAACAAATTGTCAGATTTTGATCAAATGTTACCAAAACAGTTTTCTGTCCAGTGTATACAGTACATTTGCATGGATTAATTGTTCATTTCAAGACTAACAATGTCCAGTAGCAAAATAAAAATGTCAAATTTTAATTTCATGTTGACTTTAGTTGCTTTGTGTCTTTTATAAAATGTGCACATTGTAGCATGACTATATTCACAATATTTTTCAGCTTCCCATACCTTCTCATGTACTGCCAATTCAATAAGCCACAGTAAGGAGTGTTGATGGTGTAAATAAGAGATGTGCTGTGTGGTGTAGACAGCTGTGTTGATTATAGCAGGAGTGTTGGTGAGATCTCTGAGCACTGCTGTCAGTGAGCTGCCACTGAACTGCAAGACTCAAACAGCCGCTCGAGACGTGACTGACATGATGCACATACATGTTGTGACAATTACTCTTCAGCAAAGAGCACAATTCAAATGTCAAATCGATGCTTACGAAACATGGCACCGGATAGCAGCGCTCTGTACTGTACATTTTAGCCGGGTTAGGTAGGTGTGGATAGTATATTTGCAGTTAACTAAGGTGTATTTTGCATATTTTAACATTTAAGCTTACAACAAAGTGTGGCTTGAAGCAAAGAAGGATTGTATTCAAGAGCACATTTACTGTGAGATTTATGGACAGTTCAAATAGAGAAATGGTGAATGTTATTTTGTTGAGAATTAACAATCCAGTTTTTAATAATAATAATAATAATAATAATAACAACAACAACAAAATTGTTATCAACAAATTTATATTAAAAGTTTTTATTAGTTTTTATTTAAAAGTTTTATATTAATTTTTTTTTTTAAATATATATTTTCCATATGATAAGTATGTATATACTTATCTATTTACAGTAAGTATACTTTTACTATATAATGTAATTTTACTACACTACCTGACTAGGGTCTTGTCGCCTATCCAAGTTTTAGGAACAACAAATAATAACTTGATTTCCAGTTGATCATTTGGTATCAGAAGTGGCTTATATGAAAGGCAAAGGCCTCTAGATTACAGTTATTTTACCAAAATAAAATATGATCATGCCTTGAGTGTTTTATAATTAAATTAGAACCGTAAGGTCTGACTTTGCTTAGACAAAAGTCTTGTCTCTTAACAGAAATAATGTACAGTATAGAATATAAAGTCAGGTGCAGTGGAAAAAGAATTAATATTGTGTATGACTCCCATGAGCTTGGAGGACTGCATCCATACATTTCTGCATTGACTGAAATAACTTATTAATAAAGTCATCTGGAATGGCAAAGAAAGCATTCTTACAGAACTCCCAGAGTTCATCAAGATTGTTTGGATTCATCTTCAATGCTTCCTCCATCTTATCCCAGACATGCTCAATAATGTTCATATCTGGTGACTCGGGCTGGCCAATCCTGGAGCACCTTGACCTTCTTTGCTTTCAGGAACTTTGATGGGATCGCTATCCTGCTGAAGAATTTGCTCTCTCATGTGGTTTGTAATGTAATGGGCAGCACAAATGTCTTTATACCTCAGGCTGTTGATGTTGCCATGCACTCTGCAGATCTCATGCTGAATGTAACCCCAAACCATGATTTTTCCCTCATTACACTTGACTGATTTCTGTGAGAATCGTGCGTCCATGCAGGTTCCAATAGGTCTTCTGCAGTGTTTGTGATGATTGGGATGCAGTTTACCAGATGATTTATTAGAAAAATCTTCCTTCTGCCGCTTTTCTAAATGATCAACTAGAAGTTAAGTTGTTATTTGTTGTTCTTACAACCGGGATTGGCGACAAGACTTTTGTCAGGTATTGTATATAAATACTTACCACAATCCACTTACTGATATGCATATAGACATACTGTAGATGCCACATCTGATTTCTTTAGATATGTTGATGTGTCCATTGTCTTGGAACAGTCAAAAAGTTTCACAAAATATATTAAAATACATAAAGTATATAAAGTCAGCTATGTCTTGTGTTCTCATTTCAGTAAAAAAGTCAGAAAATCATCTCCAAAATTTCCATCCAAATGCCACCAATAACAATATAAAAACACATAAAAAAAACATAAACTAGAAATGGTAAAAAACAATATATTGCTACTGTTGTTGGGTTGTTGCACAAACACAATCCTGTAAGTACATGCTGAAGAATGGAAATGTCAATTACTGTAATGTCATTACTAAAATCTCAACATTCTTATTGGTTCAGCACATTTGTGACACTGATCCACACAAAGTCTTAAACATTTTGTATTGTTTTGTTTTGCATTTGTATTGTACTACTACTACTACTACTACTACTAATAATAATAATAATAATAATAATAATAATAACAATAATAATAATAATATGAAAGTTGGATAAATTCATTGATCGCGGGGTTTGTTGGAGAGGATTATATTTGGCTGAAATACAGCAATTTGAAAATCTAGAATATGAGGGTTAAAAAAAAACTAAACACTGAGAAAATCCTATTAAAGTTATCAAAATGAACTTCTTAGCAATGCATATTACTACTCAGAGAGTTTGGATAATTATGGTAGATAATTGAATTAATATATTTATGGAACATTAGCTTTAATATCTGAATATTCTATTGTTTTTTGCCAAAATGTTTTTATATGTAGTCTATAGGCACATTTACACCATTATGCCATCACAATAATTATGAGACTCCAGCTTGTAAAAAGCGTTCTTGTAAAACTTGTAATTACAATATGTACTCTGGGAATTGTCTTTTCGTGTGATTTGCTGCACCACATGCAGACTCATTAAGGATCTGCAACAGTCTGTTGTTAGTAATACCATAGAAACAACTAATTCAGAGGTCATTCTTTATCTATCTATCTATCTATCTATCTATCTATCTATCTATCTATCTATCTATCTATCTATCTATCTATCTATCTATCTATCTATCTATCTATCTATCTATCTATCTATCTATCTATCTTATTTCTTTAAATAAATGCTCATAATCAATTATGATTGTTTGAAGTGATTTGATAAATTGATGTTTGACATATAAGAAGAAAAGATAATTTGGTTATAATTTTAATTTATATAATATAATATAATATATAATATAGCTTTAAAAGCAAATTCTAAAAATCTTCTAGACTGGAGTATAGACTGAAGCCCAGTGGAAAATCAGTCAGTCTCTGTAACCTTCAACACGAGCACAGAGAGACAGAGTGGAGGAGGAGCTGATTTATACCACGAGTTTGATAGTTGTGACTCGACTGAACATAAGGTGAAGAGTAGCCTTCCATTTTGAAGTGTGAATAAGAGCAGTCGAAGTTGCAGAGGGTGGAGAGAGAAAGAGGATGTCGAAATCAAGAATCTGAAATAGTGGGAGTTGGGAATTGGTATTAAACCAAAGTGTTACCCAAAATGATATCAGCATTATTGGTCATACAAAATGGACTTTGAGTTAACGTCCATTGACAATGAACATTAACAAAGAGGGTTAACAAATACAGTGTCCATTATTGTTAGTTAATGCGTTAGCTAATGGGACCTTTTTGTAAAGTTTAATCTGATTTTATATTTTTTTTTTATGATTATATGACTTTGAAAACATAATACTACTACATAACATAATATATGACTTTGATAACATAATACTTACTACATTAATTTAACTATACATTAATTGTGTAGCTAACAATGACATATACATATAAATAAGTTTTGTAAATGTAACACAGTAAATGTAACAGTACACAGTACTGTTACTGCAGCTACACTATAGTTCTAAATGATATCACATCATCTTTAGACAGTAAACAGTCCTGTGCTGCTCTATATATTAATTTATCCAAAGCTTTTGACTCTGTAAATCATAAACTAATGTTACAGAGACTTGGGCTTTTAGGTTTTAGTCAACCTGCTCTAAAATGGTTTGAAAATTATTTTTCAGAACGCACTCAATGTGTTACAGTCGAAAATTACAATTCGACCTTTCTTAACGTCAACACTGGGGTTCCCCAAGGATCTGTTTTAGCTCCATTGCTATTTTCTATTTACATTAATGATTTAGGTCATGGAATAGATTCAGCTAAAATGCACCTATATGCAGATGACACAATAATATATACAGCGGCACACTCCTTAAACCAAGCTGCACAGTATTTACAGAACGCTTTTCAAGTATTACAGTGTACTTTGCAGGATTTAAAATTGGTTTTAAACTCAAAAAAGACTAAATATATGATTTTTAGCCGTGGCCGCACTAAGGTAACAGACCAGACAATTACGTCATTGAACGGTGTACAAATAGAAAGAGTAAGCTCCTACAAATATCTAGGTATTTGGATTGACAAGAGATTAGCCTTTGATATACACATTGACAAGTTATTGAAAAAGCTTAGGCCAAAATTAGGATTCTCATACCGGTCAAAAAAAATTTTCCCTATAAGGCCCGTAAGAAATTAGTAGAGAGTACATTTCTGTCTGTAATTGATTATGGTGATCATTTATATATGCACGCTGCCACTACTCTACTTAAAAGGGATCTGGTTCCTGTATTCGTTTAACAGTCCCAAGGGTATTGTCAGAACTTGGCTGTCACAGATACACAGGAGACCCAAATGCAACTGAATGCAAGATGTTTTATTAACAGGGATAACAGAAAATAACAACTGGTATAGATCTCACCAGATCTCGAGGGATAGGGTAGGGCAATGATGCATCTCTCAAGGAAATCGACACGCTAAACATCGGTAATAGTTCTTCAGAGCGACAGATCCAAAATGAAGTCTCTCACTGATATCTCACCAGATATCGAGGGAAGGGGTAGAGCAATGGTGCATCTCTCAAGGAAGTCGACAACGCTTAACAGCGGTAATAGTTCTTCAGAGCAGTAAAACAAAGTGAATCTCTTGTGGGTGTCATCAGTGCAAACAGCGGTAACAACATCAATGAAACAAAGCCGTGCTTGACAAGTCCAAAGGCAACAGACTCCATGATGACTCACCACCAGCGGATTCAGCAAGAGCTGCCTAACAGGAAACAGACACAGACGTGAACCACAACGACCTGACAACACGAGATACAAACACTGAACAGATAAAGGCGCGCGGTAACGCGCTGCACCTGTGGTTCACTGATTAACAGCTGAGCAATGCTGAACAACAGCAAAGCACGTGACCGCTCAGCTGATGACATGTAAACACACACAGCCACGCGGTGAAAGTGCACCCAAACAAACACACCCACACCCACACACACACACACACAAGAGAAACAGACAGGTCCACAACCGTGACATTGGCAAACGTGCTTTTTCCTTTTATGCTCCTAGGGCCAGTGGCCCCTGTGGCCCCCCTAAATTTCAATAATATCACGCATATTTTTGTGTCAAAACGCCACGGAGAAGCGAGATCAGCCATCGGTGGCAGACTGCGGAGATATGACTGAGGTCAGTGTTGCCAGATGTAGCTGACTGATTCCAGCCCTAAAACTATCCAAAACCCGCCGAAATGCACATACATGCATGCAATCAAAGTCAAAACCGCCCAATCTGGCAACACTGACTGAGGCCTCTCTACGCTCGCTGTGTCGCGCGCACTCGCTCTCTCTGGCAGTGATGGTGCTGCGTGCATCAGTTCCCCGCATTCGTCAAAAGTTAACCCCCAAATTGACACAGGTAATGAAAAGATTCTGTCATGCTCATGTTGTGAAAAACTATCAAAATGTCCACTGTTGATTATGTTAGACTGCTGTTTTCAATAGAGATTTTAACACTTTTAATATAGGAAGTCCTTGGCTATGCAGAGGCTATAATTCATCAGAAATTGAGTGTACATAGTTTTACGTTAAGAAATGCAGTCTTGAATTTACGAAACAGTCGGCAAGTACCAGAGAAATATGTAACACAATGATTTAATTTAGTTTTCAGTCACGCTCATGTAAAGGTATAATATTTTTGAAGGAAGTTTTGCCTTCATTCATTTTTGATTTCTGTCATGACTTAAAGCACGAGTCTTCAAACACATATGATTATTTACAACACGTTTTTAAACATAAAAGTTTAATTTCTAATACCTACTTTTTTATCTTTCCCATGGTGACAGTCAGTGCATAATATTTTAGTTATTTTGCAAGATTTTGCAAGTTGTATTCAGACAAAGTCCCTTTAAGTATTCTGTAGTTTTTGATTGATTAAAGTGTAATTTAAAGACTTGTTAACTAAGAAAGTTAGAATAATTAGTCATTAGTTATCGTATAACCGGTTTGTTGTGTAGACTGTCAACAAATATACAGTAAATATTTCTTAAGGAGGCTAATAATACTGATCTTAAAATTGTTTTTTTTTATTAAAAACTGCTTTTATTCAAGAAATAAACTAAAGAAATAAGACTTATTATGACTCTAGAATTTTTTTTGTTTGTTTTATAGGGAATACTGTCAAAATCTCCTTGGTTTGTTAAAGATCACTTGGAAAACATTATTTTAAGTTAACAGGAGGGCAAAAAAGTTGACTTCAACTGTGTCTGTTAACCTCTTAAGGCCCACGGTGTTTTTTTTTTTTTTACATGCATTTTTTTTATTTCTCTTTGCTATTTGGGCTTATTGGAACCTAATTAGAATAAAAATCTAAGTGTCATCTTTTGATATGTAGAGAAAAATGATGTCCATATATGTGGACTCGTGGTTCAAATTTACATAAAACAGTTTTTCCCGCATTTTCTTTTATGCATATTTAACATCAAAGCAAGTTTAAAAAAAATTCTATCAGAGTTAAAACAACATTTTTTCCCATTTTGGACAGTTAAAAATAGAGTTTGGGACATTTCATATGCTGCAAAACAGTTGCAGGATGACGCATGCTTGTCTGTAACAAAATATAAAACATTCAAAGTATTTTAAATAGCCACTTAAGAGCTAAAAATGTGCTGTCCATGTATGTGGACACTCGGGACCCTAGGAGGTTATAGTTTACAGGTGCAAAAATGTGCCTTGATGTACTTGAATGTTAGAAATGTCTTATCCTGCTACAATACAAAGTTACTTGTCAAAAAAAATTTACATGGAAGATTATCTTGAGTTTAGGTTATTTAATAAGCTTGTTTATGAAGACTGCAGAGTGATGCATGAAAACAATGACTTTGAATAACTGTTTAAGGATTTTGTGATGTATGTTAAAGTGTGCCCCCTAAAAGTACAAGTGGCCCCTGACCCCCTCCCAAGTTACTCTGGTCTAGAACCGCCACTGCCTAGGGCTTGGAATGACCTGCAAAATCAGCTTAATCTTGATACACTTCCGACTCTGAGTACTTTTAAACATCTTCTGCTCAAATTCATAAAGGATACTTGTAATTGTTTTTTATGATCTGATTTTTTTTATGCATGGTGATTTTGTAATTATGTGGTATTTTTTTGTGATTTTTATGTGAAACTTTATGTGCTGCCGGCCATCTTGACCAGGTCTCACTGGAAGAAGAGACAGTGGTGTCTCAATGTGATCTCCTGGCTAAATAAATAAAATAATAATAATAATAATAAAACAGAAAAACAACATTGTCATTTACAAGGGATTTACGAAGCATAAATAGTCCTCACTTTAGATTAGGCCACACAACTGCATAATAAAGCATTTATTAACATAGATAGTAACCATTATTGTATATACCTGAGAAATAAGATATATAAATGGTGATTTTAACAGTTTATTAATCATTTACTAACTCATTATGAATGATCTTAAAAAACCCAACTACTCATTCATTCATTCATTTTCTTGTCTGCTTTGTCCCTTGCGGGGTCGCCACAGCGGAATGAACCGCCAACTTATCCAGCACGATTTTTACGCAGCGGATGCCCTTCCAGCCGCAACCCATCTCTGGGAAAAACCCAACTACTCTTAAATACAAATGGTTTGTAAATAATGCAATACTTAATTTATTAATGAAAAATCAATCAGTGTCAAATTATAAATGTCAAGAATAGAGCATTTGTAGCTGTAGTTATAAACTGCTTACTATCATCTATTAATGTTGAGTTAATGCTTAATAATATAATGAATTCACTATAGGCTAATGCTTAACAAATGATTCATAGTATGTAGTTACTGTATAAAGAGTTACCCTACGGTCTGCTTAGCGATATGTTGAAATGTTTCCATTTGTTAGTTAACATCATGTGAATAACATTATACAGTATGCTGCTAGCAATGTGTTAACACGTTAGCTAGCTAGATGGAAAATTGTCTTTCTTTCTTTCTTTCTTTCTTTCTTTCTACTTAAAGCTTACAAACTATTTTGAACATTCAGGCATGGTTAATAATAAAAAATAAATGGTTAATATTAATTAAAAAAAATTAAAAGGAGCCTATAACAAAAGTACTATTCATTGTTAGTGCAGTAAGTAATATTAAAAGTATGGGCCCTACTGTTACCATGTTGTCTAATTACAAAATAAATTAACAATTTAAACATGAAATCTCAGGAGACATAATAGAAAAATCAGTTGCTGTTTTGGAAGAATGTGAACGAATTCTCTTCTGGTGGCTTGCAGGATCTCAAAGACTGCATAGAAGCCTACAGAAAGCAGGCTGTACAAATGTGGAGATGTTGTATTGTGTATGAAAGATTGAATCAGAATCAGCAGTCAGTTCAGTGTCCTGTACAGAAGGGTTCAGGGGAATTGAAGACACCTACTGTATCTCCATATGGAGTCTTTCTGCAGTAAGTCTTTTTGAATAAATCTTTGCCATGGCTAAAGCTACTAACCACATCACCCATAAACTAAATTCTATATTCATTTTTACTCATTTTACATTAAGATCTTATATACATAGAAAATGAAGGATACATAGAAAAAAAAATTTCTCTCCATTTGCAGTATTAGTATTTATTGATTTTAATGCTTTTTTTATTTTCTTTCATTTTTACATGTTTCAAGAATGATTTTGTTGGGTTTAGTTTTTATTTTGTGAACACATTTCTGTCTAGTTTTTAGTGACACTTTACAATAAGGTTGTATTAGTTAATGTCAGTTAATGTATTTACCAACATGAACAAACAGTAAACAATACATTTATTACAGTATGTGTTCATGTTACTTCACATTAGTGCATTAACAAATGTTAACAAGCATGAAATTGGATGTTAATAATGCATTGGTAAATGTTAAACTATGATTAATAAAGGCTACACAAGTATTGCTGGTAACACTTTAGTTTAGGTCACAATTCATGCTATTAAGTACTGGCTTATTACCTGCCTATTATTAATATGTTAACTGTTCATTAGTAGTAATAAAGCATGATCTTATTCTAGATCTCTAATCCTACCCAAAACCTAAACCCAAATTATATCTTACTAACTATTAATAAACAGCTAATTAGTAGTTTACTAAGCTGGTAGTGTTAGTTAATGGTTTGTTATGAATTGTGACCTAAACTAAAGTGTTACCATATTGTTCATAATTAGTTCACGTTAGTAAATACATTAATGTGAAACCCAATAGTAATGTGAGACTTGTTTTATTTATTTATATATATATATATATATATATATATATATATATATATATATATATATATATATATATATATATATATATATATAATAGTGGTGGGCCGTTATCGGCGTTAACGTGCTGCGTTAACGCGAGACTCTTATCGTGCGATTAAAAAAAATATCGCCGTTAATCTATTCTCAAAGTTGGGTGAGAGCTGGGTCTTTTCTACGCAAGCTATGATGACTTTCACCTTGATAGTTTAGCGCGGATGTATACCTGACCGGTGAGCCGTCTGGGAAAGAAGTGCCCTTCTGAATCAAATCAGCAGGGTGCCTGACTCTAACTGCAGTTGAGCAGTTTCACTTTAACTCACGAACATTTAATTCATGCCTTCGTGACAAACTGGGGTATTAGACGCAAATAAATGAGTAAGGACAGGTGAGAGTGTTATGAAATTTATTAACGCACGCCAAATGAGAAGAAAAAAAAATGCGGTGTTTGTGTGTTTGTGTGTGTGCGTCTGTGTGTCTGTGCGGTCCTTTACTGACAGCCGCCTGTGTGGATCTTGTCGGAAAATATGGCGAAAAGTCCTACATGACAGGAATAGTTTGTCAGTATTGCCACTAATATCTGCATACTCCACGTCTCAATTCCATTTCTGTTTAGTTCAGTTATGACTTTAGTCGCATTAAGTAATCAAAAATCGCTGTTTACATGGTAGACTCTTAATCAGAGTATTGTTTTAATCATATTAAAATCGTATTAAAGTATTGTTGCCCATGTAAACATACTCAATGTTTGACACAGTCAGGGCTCTGTGAACTTGCCTTTGCGAAGCAGCATTTTCTGTATGTACGTACATCAAAAGCAAGTATGAAATCACTGTTTGGAGCTTATGTTGACCTACAGTTCAACATTCATGTTTAACTGAATAAACAGTTAGTGAACACAAGTACATCTTATTGAACATCATTTATTTTCATCACCAATTATCATAGTAGAACAGTTTCTCAAGCAGTTTGTGATGCATTTTGGAAACAGGAGATGAGCCCCTGGTCTAATGCGTCACCTGGCTTGAGAAACCCGTTCTCAAAGATTTATTATTTGGGTAGCACACATATTCTGAATGCCTTCGGCAGAATTCAAATAAACCATTTTAATCTAGATTAATCTAGATTAATTTTGAAATTAATCTAGATTAATCTAGATTAAAAAAATTAATCTATGCCCATCTATAATATATATATATATATATATATATATATATATATATATATATATATATATATATATATATATATATATATATATATATATATATATATATAGCTTTAGTAATTATAGTTTAACAGAGTAACAGAACATGGCCAAAGTCAACCAAAGCAAAGTTTAATGTTTGCACAGCTTACATTAACTCTTGTGCAAACCTCTTAGTAATAAAAATAAAATAATTGGTTGAACCAGAACTACAAATGACTATATATCAAAACCAAAAACCATGTAAATGCAACTTAAATTAATACAAATTCTGAAGGATTATAAAGAAAGTGTGAAACTATTTCATACTAACGTTAAATAATGTATGCAAGCTTTCCGCTCCAATTTACATTTTAGCAGATGTAGGAAAGATGAATCGCATTTTATGTTTAGGATGTTTTTGTATAGAATCATGCACTAGACTGATGTGTTATAGACTGTAAAAGCACCATTCACGTTTATCCATCTTACAGTTTTTCTCAGTCACTTTGGTGCATTTCTCACAACACTTTTTACATTTGCACAACAGTTCATGCATTTCTCAAAACAATTAGTCATTTGTGCACATCACAGTAGCAGTTTCTCATTCCTTTCAACAAATTGCAAATGCTTTTGGACATGCATCAATTGCTTTCATACAACTCTCTGCTGTTTGTAACATTATCATTTGCTTATGTCATGTCAGTCAAAATTAACTGAACTTGTGGATGCTGAATAGTCATTCCATATAAAACTAAGAGTCCTCATTTCATTACTTGAGTCATTACATACAAAAATGTTGAACTAGCTGTCAAAATCTGTCAAGCATATTAAAAAAAAAGATTACAGTTTTTCTCAGTCACTTTGGTGCATTTCTCACAACACTTTTTACATTTGCACAACAGTTAATGCATTTCTCAAAACAATTAGTCTTTTGTGCACATCACAGTAGCAGTTTCTCATTCCTTTCAACAAATTGCAAATGCATTTGGACATGCATCAATTGCTTTCATACAACTCTCTGCTGTTTGTAACATTATCATTTGCTTATGTCATGTCAGTCAAAATTAACTGAACTTGTGGATGCTGAATAGTCATTCCATATAAAACTAATAGTCATCATTTCATTACTTGAGACATTACAAACAAAAATGTTGAACTAGTTGTCAAAATCTGTCAAGCAAATTAAAAAAAAAGATTTAAATCTTTTTTTTTCTGAAAATGTCTTCTAAATTGTACACTTTCATGAATGATTTACAGATGTATGTATGTTGTAGGTTCAGTTCCAATATGTACTGCAATTTTGTTTACAGTTGTGCACAGCTTTACCCAAAGGAAGTTTATGTTTGTTGTAAATAGGGGTGTATTTATTCTTTTGCACAATGCTGTGAATAAATTAGAATTGTAAAGAGCAAATGCAGTAAAAATGTGAAACACATATTCAGTGTCTCTTCAGATACCTCACTAAATGCAGTCATGTCTAACTTTACTGTAGTGTTCAAATGGCTGTGCAAATAGTATATAGTGCTGTCTTGAGCATTTTCAGGAAGTGTCACCAAAATCTGACTTTTTTGCATTGGAAAAACTGTACAGAGTAAACTGTCATAATGAAAACATGACAGTCATTTGACTATCTTGTTCATAAACAATGGTGGCAGGACTTTTCATTTTGATGACACTGACACTTTCATTGACATGAATACTTGCTTTTGAGGAATGAGCTTTCCATTTTGAGCAAGTGATGCGCTTTTGCAGGTTATCCACTAGGTTTTGCATTTTGCACTAATCGTTTTGAGAAATGCATTAACTGTTGTGCAAATGTAAATAGTGTTGTGAGAAATGCACCAAAGCGACTGAGAAAAACTGTAAAATCTTTTTTTTTCTGAAAATGTCTTCTAAATTGTACACTTTCATGAATGATTTACAGACCTGTGTATGTTGTAGGTTCAGTTCCAATATGTACTGCAATATTGTTTACAGTTGTGCACAGCTTTACCCAAAGGAAGTTTATGTTTGTTGTAAATAAGGGTGTATTTGTTCTTTTGCACAATGCTGTGAATAAATTAGAATTGTAAAGAGCAAATGCAGTAAAAATGTGAAACACACATATTCAGTGTCTTGTACTCAGATACCTCACTAAATGCAGTGATGTCTAACTTTACTGTAGTTTTCAAATGGCTGTGCTAATAGTATATAGTGCTGTCTTGAGCATTTTCAGGAAGTGTCACCAAAATCTGACTTTTTTGCATTGGAAAAAATGTACAGAGTAAAGTGTCATAATGAAAACATGACAAAGCCATTTGACTATCTTGTTCATAAACAATGGTGGCAGGACTTTTCATTTTGATGACACTGAGACTTTCATTGACATGAATACTTGCTTTTGAGGAATGAGCTTTCCATTTTGAGCAAGTGACGCGCTTTTGCAGGTTATCTACTAGGTTTTGCATTTTGCACTAATTGTTTTGAGAAATGCATTAACTGTTGTGCAAATGTAAATAGTGTTGTGAGAAATGCACCAAAGCGACTGAGAAAAACTGTAATAGATACAGGTGTGGTTTTTCATCACAGAGGGGGTGGTTATTCATTTTAAAATGTAGTATTATTTTTTGCTAATTATTATTTCATTTCAGTTAGTTTTTCAGTAACTGCTGTTTCATTCAGTTTTAGCTTTTCATTTGTTGTAAATATTTTGCTTTATTTCAAAGAGAAATATTATTGAACAATAGTTTTAGTCTTTGTGTTAGTCTGAGTTTTTTGGTAAAACAGCATCTCGGTTTACAGATGTAACCAGTTCCCTAAGGAGGGAACGGAGATGTTATGTCGGACCAATGGATTGGGGAATTGCTTAAATGGACAATCATTATGAAA
This sequence comes from Danio kyathit, assembly GCA_903798195.1. Classification (NCBI taxonomy): domain Eukaryota; kingdom Metazoa; phylum Chordata; class Actinopteri; order Cypriniformes; family Danionidae; genus Danio; species Danio kyathit. Next base: position 33,355,174 of record LR812520.1, on the reverse strand, counting down.
TGTATTCAATTGGCAAGTGCATCCTTGAAGGTGTAGGAACTTTGTGATTAGGAGTATAAAGACCTACCAAAGGCTGAAGTGGTACCAAAAGTTTTTTCAGTGATTGATCATATGAATGATTTCACAGTCTGTTGTTCTGACATAACTTGTAGAGACCATCTGATGGGGAACCATAGGTAAAACATTGGTATTGTGCTGTATTGAGTGTTGAAAATTAACATGTCTGTAAACCAATGGTCTCAAACTCAATTCCTGGAGGGCCGCAGCTTTGCATAGTTTAGCTCCAACCACCTCCAACTCACAGCTGCTTAATAGTCTATAGTAGTCTTGAGCACCTTGATTATTTGGATCAGCCATGTTTGATTAGGGTTGGAGAAAAACTGTGCAGAGCTGCTTCCCTCCAGGAATTGAGTTTGAGACCTATGCTGTACCCACTGCACATTTTTTGGCTATTTTATACAAAATAAATGTATTAATATAAAATTTAATTTAAAAAAGAAAAGAAAAGCAGAATCAAACAAATATTGCTTTTTACTTTTTTTTTAATTGTCATTACTTATTTAGTTATTTAACATATTTATTTATTTTTTGTTATTTTTCTTCCATTCATTTGCAAGTATGTGACACTGTAGTGGAATATTTTTGCTGGTCTGTAGTACAATTACCATCAGGACATTGAAGTAGATGTAATTTATGCACGGTGTGCTCTAAATTCATTTTGAAACTGGTTTTCTTCTTCTTTCTCTCTGCAGCTCTTAATTGGTACTGTGTGTCACAACACAGTTCTGGAAGTATTTAATGTTGGAAAATTATGTTCATTGTCTGCATACTGTATGCTGAAAAACCCCTTAATATCGGAATGTTTTCAGAAGCGTACTGTGTGTTGGCCATATAATAATATGAGTCATACTGGTTATCTAGCTTGTTAAAATGAATGACACTCCCGTTGCTTTTGTTGCAGTGGCAGAATTCAGACTGTCTTTTGAATGTTCAGCAACAAATAATAAAAGAAAAACAAGATGAAATGAAATGAATAAGCCTTTAAGGAGCAGCAAAGTAAACAAATGCATTATTCTGTAAGTAAAACCATTTAATACATTGTAGAAGTGAGTGGAAAGTATTTTTATTTCTTAAATCTTTGTATATTCATTATAATTTCTCAGAATAAAGGGGTTGACAAAAGGTGCTTTTAAGCATTATTTTTAATAGTTTGTTTTATATATATATATATATATATATATATATATATATATATATATATATATATATATATATATATATATATATATATATATATATATATATATATATAGTTATATAGTTATATAGTTTATACACAATTGATTTTCATACAACAGAAACAAAAAAATAAAACAACTAAAGTTTATTTTGGTTTCCTGTAATACAAATGTCTTGGTGTATTTAGCATATAAGGGTTTATAACCCTGAATGTAACATATCTTGTTATGTTACTGTGATCGCTGTAGGCATAAAGCGAACATGTACACAGTTTGAAGTGAAAGGCAGCCAATTCTCCACCTGGTATCATTAATAATTAGCAGTGACATTTATTTGTCTTTACTTTGTTCCTCTGAATGGAATATATTTCCCTTCACAATTCCTTGGTGAAAGTATACTTATGAATATATTCATCGAGGTTTCATTCTGCAGGATTTTCAGTTGCTGGATATGAATACTGAAACGGTGTCCCAAACCTATTTGGATGAAAACATGTTTTCTTTTTTTTCCCCCAAATATTGTTTACTATAGGGCTTGGTGATTAGTAACTCTCTTCAGTCAGTCTGAAATTAATATTTTATTAATATGTAGACATCAATGGCAATATATCTCCTTATTTGAAAGAAGTACCACTTTGAAAAAAGTATTATTAACTTTAATCCTCAGGTATGTCTCTGTGTTGTTATGTAAGGTTTGTACACTGATATTCTGATTTCTGGTTTGTGATGAAAGAGTTTTCAGCTTTATTGTTCTGTGCAGTGTTTAAACAGTCTGACCTCAGGCCTGACAGGAAGCCAATAGAACTTCCACTTTATTGACTGCTTAACTATTCACCTAAATGCTTGAAGGAAATAAAATAAAACCTAAACAGACACATTTGCACAATGTCTCACAATTCTAAATGTGTGTCTTGTTATTATAACTGTGAGATAAAAGCATTATATGATTTTGTGACAAATAAATGAATTGCAAGAATTCAAATTTTTGAGAAAGTTGTTTATCTCATAAATCTGAGTTTTTGAAGATTTCTTGCAATTCTGAAGCTGTTTCTCAATATGAGTTCTTTAGCAATCTTGCGTCCTCGTGTTCTTGTGTAACGTCCTCATCAACTGCCAAAGTTCATTTCCAAAAATCAAGACCACAAGAACAGAGGACGCGTGAAAGTTCCCGGATGTGTTCTTGATATCGAGGATGCATCAATGCAGACTTAATCGTAAAACTCGCTCGATAAGTCCCAGAAGTCATTGCAGCTGAATAAAGGAGGTGGGAAGCGTAGCATTTTGTATAGATTTATTATTAAAGTCCAGAGACATAAGTTATTTATCTCAGGAGTTTGTCTAAATGTGAAGGTGAAAGTAAACATTACCATGAAAATCTTAATAAAGGCATAAATACATTAAGGGTGTTTATTTGCTGAAATTCATATTAAAATGTCTTTTATTTTTATTGTGCAATGTATATTTATAATGTTCTTATGCATAGTATATATATTGAACACGGGAAAAACAATAAATCATTGTATGAATGCTGTAATGTTTAAATAATTTTCCATTAAAAATGCGTGAAGTCATGTGACCATCAGGAAGAACCAGGGAAGAACGCATCATCTCACTTCTCAGAGGATGCGTTCTCTGTTCTGGCGGTTTCTCGAGTTCGTTCTTCCGAGGTAACTTGGCAAGACCGGTCTCCACAAGAAAGCAAGTCCATTCTCTGCATTCTTGGAATTGAGAAACAGCCTGAGTTTGTCTCACATTTTTTTTGCGATACAGGGGAAATTGTACAGTTTGAACCCAAAAAAGGATCAGTCTGTCAGATGAAGTAAAGGAGTCACAGATTCAATTAAAAAGAAAGTTTACTGAAGATAATTTGCAGTTTCATCAGCAAAAGCCAACTTCAACACTTGCAAATGAGTTCGTAGGCTGCTCTGCTTTATAATCTCAAAACATCAACAATTATACTCTTACATAATGTCATTAACTCTGTCATATATATATATATATTTATATATATATAGGTGTTTTAACCTGATTGGTTAGAACACAGATAGACTTAGAAAATGTTTATGTGCGTGTGTACAATATCTCACGCATACAAACGTCAGACAGCCACTTCAGAGCTGGCCCCAGACCTGCGAAATGATCCAAAAATGAAAATACACACACACACACACACACACACACACACACACACACACACACACACACACACACACACACACACACACACACACACACACACACACACACACACACAAAGTACAATCTGTATCTTACCCGAGGCTGAGTTCTCTCTCAGCAGTCTTATCAAAACTACTTAAAAACCAGTATAATCTACATCCAAACTGGTAGCTTACATACAAAAGAATTAACTTATAAAATAAAATGGCAAATCAAGAATCAGGTCCACTCAAGAGGTCTCCATGATTACTGACCTGGGTGGGTAGATCCTGAGGAAACAAATAATTTGGCATACAGAAAAGCAATCACACACATATTATTATAGTTTTACTCTGAAGTGGGATGACACTAAGGTCATCATATAATTTAGGCTCTTAAACATTCGACTTATTATTAAGACTAAAGAATTTATAGCGTTACTCTATCATGGATCAGACATCTATCAAAAAATCCACGCCAAGTGTAAAATTTAAACCTAGAAAAATAAAAACCTTATTTGTTGTATTTATTTCTATTTAAACTTTAAAATATTTTTAATTACCAAGGTGTCACAAATTGTTTATGTCACCTGCAAAAAAAAGTTCAAGTCTTGGCTGGGCCTGTTGGCATTCCTGCATGTTCCCCCCCATGTTCACGTAGGTTTCCTCCAGGTGCACTATTTTCCCCCATAGTCAGAAGACAAAGACAAAGACATTGTAATTGAATTGGATGAACTGAATTTGGTCATAGTGTATGAGTGCATGTGTGAATGAGAGCATGTATGGGTGTTCCCAGTACTGGGTTGCGGCTGGAAGGGCATCCACTGTGTAAAACATGCTGGAATAGTTGGCAGTTCATTCTGCTGCGGCGGAAAAGGAAAATGAATGAATGACCCAGATGCACATATAATTTAGAAATTAAATTGAAAAAGGCGACACGGTGGCACAGTGGTTAGCACTGTCGCCTAGAAGCAAGAAGGTTGCTGGTTCGAGCCCCAGCTGGGTTAGTTGCGTTTCTGTATGAAGTTTCTCCCTATGTTCGTGTGGGTTTTCTCTGGGTGGTCCAGTTTCCCCCACAGTCCAAAGACATGAGGTACAGGTGAATTGAATAAACTAAACTGGCCGTAGTGTATGTGTGTGAGTGAGTGTGTATGGATGTTTCCCATTACTGGGGATACAATACAATAATAAATATAATTTACATGTAATGAAATAATATTTTCAGGGCTGCACGGTGGCACAGTAAATAGCACGTTCTCCTCACAGCAAGAAGGTCGCTGGTTCGAGCCTCGTCTGTGTCAGTTGGTGTTTCTGTGTGGAGTTTGCATATTCTCCCCGTGTTTGTGTGGGTTTCCTCCGAGTGCTCCGGTTTCCCCCACAGTCCAAAGACATGTGGTATAGGTGAATTGGGTAAGTTAAATTTTCTGTAGTGTATGAGTGTGAATGAGTGTGTATGAATGTTTCCCAGAGATGGGTTGCAGCTGGAAGGGCATCCGCTGCATAAAAATATGCTGGATAAGTTGGTGGTTCATTCCGCTGTGGTGACCCCTGATGAATAAAGGGACTAAGCCGAAGAAAAATGAATTGAGAATACTGAAAACAACCTCTTTACTACATGAAACGTCAATAAGCTGCATACATTAATGCAAGGCAATGCACAGATGTGTCATTCTTTTTAATGAGAAGTACATTTTATATTTTATCTTGAAATCTTAGTGAACTAAATGTGAACCTTTAAATGGAGTAACATGGCATCCTGTTGAGCTTTTTTATAATTATAAAGCTCTGAACATGTACAGTACATAATAATAACAACATGCTTTATGTACCGTATGTGTGCTCTAAGTAATTTCACAGAATCTATTCAGTCACTAAAAAAATAAATAAATCTGAAGCTGTATTGTAGTTAAAACCAATTATAAGAAAACCATTGCACATATGGGATTTAAAGAATATGATAAATGTATTCCTATCTAAAATCACATTCTACTGCCATTTTTCATTTTTCATCAGCTCAGGAGAATATTACAGCATAGAAATCTTGAACGAGGAAGAATACAGATTTTGTATGTGTCTCCAAATGTGTAATGAATCCTTGTTTTTTCAGTACACAGACGGCCAGATGGGAACATGCAAAGAGCGGTAAATCATGGACCTGTTGTGAGCAAAGAAAAGAGAGGCGACTCTTAATATCCAGTGAAAAAGCTTGTTTTTGACGGGTGCAAAAAGGAAAACCACAGTCTTTTCAGGGGAGAGTTATAAAATGGATATGCGAGAGCTGCCAGATACAGGAGGGAAAGAGGCTTGCACAACATCACTTAATGGACTGTGTAGTGAGTCATAAGCTTCAGAAGAAAATTCAGCTTTTACCATGAATTGACATGAAAATACCAATAACTAGGGCTGCTCGCACAGGTCCTTTGTGATCTGCATGTAGATCATCAACAGACAAATACAGCAAATTGTCCCTTTGCTTCTGAACCTAAATAAGTATAATGTGTCAAGTATGTCTACTTAAGATCTCAAACAGAATGTGGGTAGATTTTAAGTATATGACACGTCTTGTAACTTGTGCTCTGTTTCTGTGGTGTGTGTTTATGTGCAGGAAAAAAAACCTGAGCTACTGTACCTGTCACGCCGGTGAATATATGCTGCATCTCAGGGTAGGTTTATTTATGAAAGTCAATTTCTGTATAGGAACATTTTAACATCCAGACTGCAAGAAAAGCTATTGAACATTTACAGTGTTAAGAAAAAGGTGTGACCCTCTGTGAAGCTTTACCAAGGCATCAAAATGGAACCTGCCTAATAAACAGAAGATTATAGACTTGTCTGCAAATTTCATGCAACAGACAGGTTGGATAAAGTTTGAGTAAGTGTTTGTTTAAATAAACAATCAACCTTGAATAACAAAAAAACATTTTTAAAAAATATTTTGCTAATATTTCTAGCATGATTTAAGTTGTCAACTACACTAAATTATACACCCAGCAGACAAAAAAAAATCCTAATAATAATAATTAGCAATAAAACAGTAGATCATTTGCTGGTGAGATAAATACTCAGAATTGTAAGTCTTAACTGTAATAATATTGCAACTGAAATTGCAAATAAATAAAATAAAGACTTGCTCAGTTATTTATTTATTTATTTATTTATTTATTTATTTATTTATTTATTTATTTATTTATTTATTATTTATTGATTTATTCATTCATTCATTTTTCTATTATTTCAGCTTAATTGAGCTTATCTTAGCTTTAGTTTAGTTAATCATGTGGCTGAGATGTCAGAATGAATAAATAAATAATAAATTAATAAATTTGTACATTTTTATTTGGCATATTTGCCGTGTTTTTTATGGATTTATGTTTACCATTAAGACCACATGGTTATTAAAAACAAATTATTTAAAAAATATGAATACGTTTACATATTTAATATTGTAATTTTTCCTTACGTTATCATACAATCAACATAGGCTCATTCCGAAAACGTATCCCTATATACATGTCTGAAGATCGCAAATTATGTAGCCAGAAGTACGTATGGCTGCATTTCATTTTTAAAACGAATGCTACGGGGAAGTATGACGCCATTCCTTTTCGTGCTTCCCAGCTGACCGATTACCTCTGTATGGACGGCTTTTCCGCTGTTACCAGTTTGTCCTGTTAGCTCGCCATGTACTTCGGAGGACTTGAGACACAGAGAGGAGTTGACCATGATGATGGGGTTTGAGTCCAGTGAAGAATGGTTCCAGAAAGCTGGTAAGACAAAAACAGAAGCCAAAAAATAAAATAAACAAGTAAATAACAGGGTGAGAATGTGGTAAAACGTGGTAAAAATCAGACAAGGGCTTTTCTTTTTCTGGATTGCTTTTGAAAATTGTTGATTAGGTTTAGGGAAGAGAGTGGGCGGGTCAATCAATACAGTTGATTGGGTTTAGGGAAGGATGAGGGTGGGTCAGTCAATCAGTCAGTCATTCAGTGTGTCAAACAGTCAGTCGACAGCGGCCTCTGATGGATTAACGTGAGAACAGCAGGCGCAAATGGCACTCGCGAGAGAAATTGGAGATCTCAAAAAGCGTACACAGCGGCCACTGGTGAATTCGCGAAAACAAAAACTGCAAAAAAACATAGCTCCTGGGATGTATTTGCCGCTCTCCAGAAATGTATATAGAGGTATGTTTTCAGGATGACCCTGGGTTGCATACAATAGTTCAAGCATTAGTTTTACACAGCTTGCCATATACATGCATTTATTGTAATAAATAATAAAATCTATTTTTACAGGTTATTTATTTATATTTATTTTATAGAATCTTTTTGTGTTTTAGTTTTATGAAGTATATACCTTCAGTGATATGTTTTTTTTTTTTTTTGCAAACAGCATCAGCCCATTTCTTTTTTCATCATTTTATTAGTGATACATTTTCTCCTAAAATACTTAATGTGATGATACTGAGCTTCTGAATTTTGACATTTCTGCATGTGAGCTGCCATTAAGATTGATAACGCTGCTGTTAAAAAAGCTGTTTAAGCCATGAGGCAATAACATGTAACATGTTCTGCATATATCAGACTACACGATACAATCTACAATTCAATTAAAGTTTCATTAAAATGTTGCCTCACTTTCAAATCACTTCTTTAGCATCGGCCTCTCGGTTGTGTTGTTGATGATTTGGTTGTGAGGAGCCGGGGGGAAGAAATGACACCGTCAAACCAAAGGTGGGATTGACTCTGATTGAGACGAATGCGCCATCTGTATCACAATAGACTATAAATATTTGATGGTTTAATGTGACACTGCATCATGGGTAATTAATGGCTATAGTATTAACATTTAGATGGATTAGGCCTGTATCCCCATCATCACCTGATTTCCTGCCGTGCATCAAAAAAAAAAAATCAAAACTGACACGCAAAGGCATCACTGCACATACAATGAGATACACACATATTGTAAACTGTTCGGATCAATGTGCAGCAAATCGCACAAACTATAAACAACCAACAGAACCAACAGTTTATTGTCTGCATTGTAAAACCAAAAAGGTGAATTGAAATAAATATACTGTATCATTAAAATGTTTAAAAAGTTAATTGTACTTAAATTACATACTTACTTGCAAGTTAAAATGTAACTAAGTAAATTGTGTAGCTGTAATGTCTCTAAATTGATTAATATTTATTTATTTATTTATTTATTTTTGCTTGGCTTTAGTAAATCATGTGGCTGTGATATAATAAACAAATATAAATAAATAAATAAATAAAACCAATAGAACAGTTTATTGTCTGCGTTGTAAAACCAAAAATTAAATTGAAATCAATTTATTTCATTAAAATGATTCAAAAGTGGGTGTTTCCCAGTACTGGGTTGCAGCTGGAAGGGCATCTGCTGCATAAAACATATGCTGGAATAGTTGGCGGTTCTTTCCGCTGAGGCGACCTCTAAAATAGAGACTAAGCCGAAAGAAAAGGAATGAAAGAATGTTTAAAATGACTGATTGTGCTTAAATTAGGCACTTATTCACAAGTTAACGAGAACTGAAAATTGTATTTTATTAAAGTGAACTTAAACTAAAAGCAGAGAGCGATTTCTAGTTCCCAGCATTCTTTGCATCAGACTCTAAAGGGGAAATAAGTGTTAAAAATGAAGTGTTATTATGCGTGTTTAAATTAGACTGTATTGTTGTGCAGTGTTTAGATTCACAGAGGTTTATGTTATGGTAAAATAAGGATTGTACTTGTGATGAAGAGTAGAACCTGTTGTTGGCTTGAGAATGAGATAAAAAAAATACATTTGGAAGTTGTACGGCAGGCCGAATCATAAACACTGAATGTTTGTTACATTTATGCACGTGTATAAAAATATATATACAGTATTTATTTATTTATTTATTTATTTATTTATTTATTTATTTATTAATTAATATATATGAAATGTATTTTTGGCTATATTTGGCCAGTAGTTGTTGGCAGGGAGAGAAAGAGGGGGTTGGGTAATTTTGTTGCATATTGTTGCCATGGTCGCATAAACGTAAGTGCATCACTAGTGTGATTCAAACGCATTATCGATGACAACTAAAACATTTGGAGACAGCAAATAAAAGAAAAGTGGACACAGAAAACAGACACTTCAAATGGACTGAGCAATTTTATTGTTTTGTTTTGCCTGACCACCACAACGCGAAGTCAACATGCTAATTATGCATGCAGACCATAGCCATTCATAAGGCTGATAACATGAAATGTCACTTCAGAGCACTGCACAGAAAGTTTAACTGCAACTTTAGCAATATAATGAGGGTAATGTACTGGAGGTGACTTTTTGGACAAAAGTGGTCCCTCAAGCTAAATTTAAGAATTGCAGAGTCATTGCAGTTTCTCCTACTTTCAATATTCCTCTCCACTTACAGTACATCTGTGAGTCACCATTTTTTATAATGAACATCACCAAGAAGGACAGTAACAGATTGCCCCGCGTGCATCTCGATCAATGTCTCAGGATTGCTACAACTGAATATAGTCCCAACTTAGGCATTGCTTCTGCCAGTCGCTGTCACTTCTCTCACTGAATGGTTATGTTACAATTTGATCCTAATCAAATCTAAGTAGGAACAATATAAAAGTATTAATGCTGACAGATTTATTTGAATTAAATGAAATCTGCAATTTATGTAGTTGACAGATTATTTTAGATAAAATTATTGTATATTTTGAACATATATTGTCTATATTGAAATAGAATACTGTATATATTGTATATATAATTAGTTTTCACCCTGCAAAATTTTCTGTTCATAAATGTTTGAATAAAACGGTCTATTTACAAAAAGTGCAAATTTGTATATGATAATTTAAGAATAACAACAATTAAAGCAAAAAAAAGTAAAAACTGTATTGATAATAGCAGTGCAAACATTTTGCAAACAGGTCATAACACTGATCATTGGCCCTTGACTTTGTATTGCTGGCAGAATTTGGGCCTTATGATAGCTAAATGAGGAAGCCTAGTTAGGTTCAAACATGAACCATTTCACCCCAGTTTTGTATCTTTATTTGCAGAAAGTCAATTTCAAGTATCTTTATTTTCTAAATTAAATTCAAAATTCAATATTGAAATTAAATTAAATTTTTACTTTTAAAGAAGTGAATATTAAATATTAAAATTGTAATATATTACTATTAAATAATAATAATTATAAGAATATAATAAGTATATTGCCAGTATCTTTATTTTTAAAAATAATATTACAATCTTACGGCCTGGCTGAGATGAAAAATTTAATTAAATTAAATTAGCTAAGTAACTTAAATGTTTACTTTTAATAAAGTGACTTAAGATTGTAATATATTATTATTATTATATTATTATTTTTGTTAAATAATTCATTCATTTTCTTTTCGGCTTAGTCCCTTTATTAATCTGGGGTCGCCACAGCGGAATGAACCGCCAACTTATCCAGGATTTGTTTTACGCAGCGGATCCCCTTCCAGCCGCAACCCATCTCTGGGAAACCTCCATACACACTCATTCACACTCATACACTACGGACAATTTAGCCTACCCAATTCACCTGTACCACATGTCTTTGGACTGTGGGGGAAATCGGAGCACCCGGAGGAAACCCACACAAACACAGGAAGAACATGCAAACTCCACACAGAAACGCCAACTGACCCAGCCAAGGCTCGAATCAGTGACCTTCTTGCTGTAAGGCGACAGCACTACCTACTGTGTCCCCTATTTTTGTTAAATATTATATATAATTAATATAAAATTAATATATAAATAAAATAAAAAAAAACTATTAAAATAATGTAAGAATATAATAAAAAAAAATAAAAGAAGAATTTTGGTAACATTGCAATTGCAACTTTTTATTTACTGTCCATAGACTATTAATGTTTAATGGTTTAATCGTGTAACATTGCATCATGGGTAATTCATGAATACAATATTAACAATCATGTGTATTGGCCTGCATCCCCATCCTCACTTGCCACACATCAGGAAAAAAGTAAAGTAATTAAAAACAGCACTGATCAGCACCGACTACAGACACAATGAGATGTGCAGATATTGTAAACTGTCAAAATCCAGGTGCAGCAAATCACACAGACTCCAGCTCTCTCTGCATGCCCAGAACTCATAAAGTGACTCATGATGCTCAGAAGCAACATCTGTGTAAGACAGCCAATTTAAGACACAGCGGCCCTGTTGAGAGACATGCAAAACTAATGAAGACTGCAGATGAAATAAATGGAGGCCTTATAACATGATGATAAAGTTTCAGACAAAGTAGGTCACAGGTATTAGATTCCTGTAGTGTAAGAGCTGAATCAGGACCTTGGACAGCGCCGCTCAGTGTGAATTGTCAGGACAGGGAATTTTTACAGTGCATTTTTGCATTGGCAGATATTTTTCAAAGCAGCTTTTAGAGTATTTAAGTGTATATTTGTTATCACATTCCCCTTGGTATCAAACCCATGAGTGTATGCACTGTTAATTGTTGATTCAATTAAAAATAATGTTGATTACTTTTTTTATAATAAAAGTGTATTTTTGATATATACAACTGAATTTTTGATACAATATTTTGATACAGTCGATATCAACAATTAATTTTATATAAACATTTTTACTTTCGACATCTAAAACTGTTGATATCTTAATGTCACCATAGGTTGCAATTCAAATTTAATTGTAGATATCAAAAATTAAATTGACAACTTAATTTATGGCAGCACAGTGGCTTCTTTGCTTAGCACTGTCACCTCACAGCAAGAAGGTTGCTGGTTCGAATCTCGGGTGGGTAAGTTGGGATTTGTTTGTGGAGTTTGCATGTTCTCCTAGTGTGTTGTTTGGCTTTCCTTCGGGTGCTCCGGTTTCCACCCACAGTCCAAAAACATGCGGCATAGTTGAATTGAATAAACTAAATTGGCTGTTGTATATGTGTGTGGGCATATGAGAGTGTATGGGTGTTTCCCAGTACTGGGTTGCAGCTGGAAGAGCATCTGCTGTGCAAAACATTTGCTGGATAAGTTGGCGGTTCATTCCGCTGTGGCGGCCCCTGATGAGTAAAGGGACTAAGCCAAAGGAATGAATTGAATTTTTGATATCAGAAACTGAATTGTTTTTTTTTATCAAAAATGTACAACAATTTAATTTTGGACATCTGAAATTGTATCTTCGCTAGTTAAATGTCACCATAGGTTGTAATTCAAATATAATTGTTGATATCAAAATGTAATTGTTAACTCAGTTTATGATATCAACAATTCATTTTTTATATTAATAAGTCTCCTTTTGATTTCAAGAATTCAGTTTGAATGGCAGCCTAGGTGACAGTTAATGCTATTTTAATAGTGCTACTGACCTCTTTAATCCACCAATCATAATGCTCCTTACTCAAAAAATACCCACTCTGTGCTTGGACTGCTTGCAGAATGTTGCAAAATAATTGTGTTATTATTGTTACAATTGATTGTATTACAATCACCAGCGATCCAAGCTTGTAGATTGCTGGGAATCATTCACTTTCACCCAGGACTATAAATCTGTCACCATATGGACTACAAATCTTGTCATGCACCACACACTCACACCTGTTCTGGTTTTCCGCTGATTGCTAACACGCACAGCTGAAGCTCGTCAGATTACATGGACTTTAAAAGCAGCACAGTCACACACACACTAGTTGCTGAGTCTTGTTTAACTGTATTGGGAGCATTACGACGCGTTTTCCTTGCCTTGCCTTACCGTGTTTGACCCTTGCTTTGTTTTATTGTTTACTCCTGTCTGCTGCCTGCCTTTGATCATCTGCCTGTTTATTGACCACGACTCTGGATTTCCTCTATATATCTTGTTTGCCCCTGTGTTGACCGTTGCTTGCCTGACCATTCTTGTAATAAACTGCACGTGGATCTTCAACCTTGGTGTCCAGCGCTTTCATATAACAATTATAAGCTAAATTCAACCCAGGCTCATTCTGAAAACGTACCTCTATATACATTTCTGGAGGCTGCGAAATACGTTCCAGGAGGTACATATTTTTGCAGTTTTTGTTAGCAAGAATCCAGCAGAGGCGAGAGGATCTCAAATTTCTCTCGCAAGTGCCATTCGCGTCTGTTGTTCTCGCATAAACCCACCAGAGGCCACTGTTGATTGAATGACTGACCGACCAATCGACTGACCCACCCTCCTCTTTCCCTAAACCCAACCAATTTTATCGATTGACCCGATTTTATTGATTTGTCTTACCTGCTTTCTGGAACCGTTTTTTTACCCGACTCGACCCCGTCATCGTGGTCAACTCCTTTCTGCTTCTCAAGTCTGTCGATGTACATGACGAGCTAACGGAACAAACTGGTTACAGCGGGAAAGCCGTCCACACTGAGGTCAGCAGTCAGCTGGTAAGCGTGAAAAGGAATAGCGTCATACCGGCCCGTAGTGTTTGTTTAAAAATAAAATGCAGCCATACATACCTCTGGCTACATAATTTGCAGTCTCCAGAAATGTATATAGGACTATGTTTTTAGAATGAGCCTATGTTGGCTAAATTAGGCATAATGTATGAGTTTGTGTGTGTGTGTGTGGTGTGTGTGTGTGTGTGTGTGTGTGTGTGTGTGTGTGTGTGTGTGTGTGTGTGTGTGTGTGTGTGTGTACGTGTTTTTGTGACATATCAGGACACAAATCTGTATAATGACATGGGTATGACACAGGTATTACAAAAAGCAGGTGAAATATGAGGACATTGGTGACGTCCTGACTTCTCAAAAAGCTTATAAATCACACAGGATGAGTTTTTTTCAGAGAGTAAAGCTGTACACTGTCTCCTGTGATGGTTGGGTTTAGGGGTAGGGTGGGGTGAGGGCAATATAATATACTGTTTGATCTGTATAAAATGAATGGAAGCCTATGTAATGTACCCACTTTTCACAAAAACAAACATACGTGTGTGTGTGTGTGTGTGTGTGTGTGTGTGTGTGTGTGTGTGTGTGTGTGTGTGTGTGTGTGTGTGTGTGTGTGTGTGTGTGCGTGAATGAGAGAGTGTTTGGGTGTTTCCCAGTGATAGGTGTTTACAAGTTACATAAAAATAGTGCCCGAGAAATTGGGGGTTCATTCTGCTGTGGCAAATCCATACAGTAAATAAGGGACTAAGCGGAAGAAAGGTGTGTAAGAGTGGTCCTCTGCTGCTACCAGGGATGTCTTTCCCAATAAAGTTGTCTCTTGTGTGCCACGAACATTCTAAATGTTTAATGAAAGTCTTGAATTATGTAATGCTTTAAATTGTAAAGACTGCAGGTCTGTCCTTCAGAGCCTCATTTACATTTGTGTAAAACTCAGCTTAACAAATATAACACACTGACAATCACATGCTGAATCACATTTATTACAAGTAGCATTTATATTAGCTGAGGTAAATAAATAAATTACATAAATGTACACAGTACTACTGTACATGGCAATAAAGCAAATGCAGGTGCTTTACTTGTATTTTGAATTTTACGCTGCATTGCATTATATTGATTGAAATGTCTGCAATTTCTTTTCACATATAACAGACAGCACTTTGTTTTCGTAACAGTGTACTAATGTATAAAGTATGAATGTCAAATAAGCAAAAACAAAACATCATCAAGTTAACACATTGAGACACTAAAATACTGCAATTTAAAATTGTTAAGATGATGTGTAACTATTGGTCAATACTTATGTGCTCAGCACATATAAGTACACCGCTCACAAATATGTCTTATAAATTCATATTTTTAATTGGAAGCTCTGCAATATTATATTTGTGCATATACATGAGATTAGTCAGTACTGAAGCCAAATCTGGAGCTTATCTAACAAAATAACGTGTGATAACAATGTTAATGATAACAGTCCAAAAACTAGTACACCCAAATTTATGTGTTATAAAAAATATTAAATACAAATTTTAAAAAAGAGGAAAAGTCAAGAGAAACAAAAAGAAAATGGAAAATGTATGAAATTTTGTAGGTTGTAATCTTTTTTTTTTTTTTTTGCAATATTTAGCTTAAATTTAATTGTATTATCCTTCAATTTATAAATATGTTTAGTGACTAAAATATTATTTTAATAAATATATGTTTTGTTTAAATGCACCAAAAAAACATTGCCTATATTCACTGAGAAATGGATTAAAATATTCATTGTCAAAATGGGGTGTACTCAATTATGCTGAGCACTGTATGTGACCCCGGACCATGCATAGTGGCATATGTAATTTTACATAGTGTCATATGTTGTATTTTTAGGAATAGCCAGTGATAATGTAGATTGCACGAGTAAAAATAATATGCTTTTCTTTCATGGCAAAAATCATTAGAATATTACAGTTTTTTCTGAATGCTTAAACTCTAACCGAGATTCTTATAGCACAATTTATAAAACGATTAATTCTTATAGCAAAACCACTCACTGAGTTTGCAAAATTAAAAGCACAAACACTGCTTTGCACTAAGTTTGCAATTTTGTAACACACACTTTTCAAAATTGTACAATCCACTGCACAGCACTCTTTTTGCAGAACTGTAAACACAACTCAATGCTTTACACTGAATTTCCAATTGATCAACACACTCTTAGCAAAACTATACACATGTATGGCTATTATTTACACTATTTTGCCAACTGTCTGGCACACTGTCACATGTAAAAACTGTTTTAGATAATTAGTTCACTTTGCAATCAGGTACTTTCCCCGGTGCCTTGGACTAGAGGACATTGCATGTGATGTAGATGAAATTTTGTGGCCGGACCCAGAGAGACGACACGATATAGTCTGATTCATTTTTTTTCTCAGTGAAATTACTATTTTGTGTTTTGATTTGGAAAAACTCTTGTGTTTGTTTTGATGTGTGTAAAAAAACACCAGTACTTGAAGTTTGCATCATTGTATGTTTACAGAACTATGAGAAAGGTATGACCTCAAACTGACATAGCCTAGCTTGTCCTCTGAGAAGGCAAAAGCCAGATGTTTTTCTCAATTCAAACATAATGTTGCACACACTGACTGAGACATGTCATACAGTGAATCAAATATAAAGCCATAAAATTACACACAAAAACTAAACAAACAAACATACAAATAAACCAACAAACAACAAAAATATATATAAAATAACTTGACAAAAAAAGAACAACATAACGTGCAGACATCAAATAGAAACTCTGTAAGGGGTTAAATAAAGGCATATTATTGAAACAAATCATATAATTGTTTAGACTTCTCACTCTTGATTATTTTTAAAGCTTCCACATTGGCGGCAAACTCCTATTTAAAGATCAGTTGAGGAGCTGTTTTTAAAGCAAAAGCCAGATGTATTTTTTATTCATTCCATCAGTGTGTAGTTGGTGCATTGTGTGCTTGTTAATGTGATGGCTTGTGTTAAATGTTTGATACAAAAAAACATTTTTACGAAGGTTTGAAGAGTTAAGCAAGGTTTATCAGCTTTTGCAAGAGAACTAAACTGTTTTGCAGATTTTGTGAAGGGTTTGCTTATTGGTGTGTAGAGTTTTGCAAAAATAGCCAATAGTTACAAAAAATGTGCTTAAGCATTCAGAAAAAACTGTAAAGTCTGAGTGAACCAGAAGTTTCTGAGACTTTTATTTCAGTATGTTGATGTACTTCTAACTGAAAGGAAATATTGAGTAGGGGCATGACTTTGTTTTTTCTCATCATTATTTTGGACCGCCACTTCAAATGTAAGAACAAATGATCAGACTTTGATTTTGATGACTTTTTGATTGACCAAAACAAACTTTTTTTTCAGTGAATTCCAGTTTTTTCCAACTGCTTACACACGTTTTCAAAACAATGTCACCTTTTTTCAAAACTCTACACACAATTCTCAAAACAGCACACACAAAATGCAAAATGCCTCACATCTACTTCAAAATCTAACACTACATTCAAAATGCCATAAACACACGATAGAATGAAGCATTTCCGTCAAAAGACAAACACTTCTTTCATAATAGTAAATGTTTGAATGCAGCATGTAAACACTGTTGTTCTAAATCTAAAGCTCTTTTATCTTTCATGGGCTTCTATCTACATTTCAGTATAATGTTCTACAGTGACAGTAATCTGCTGAGAGGAGTAACAGGTACACTGTAAACACCAATGACATGTAGAAACAGAAAATACTTTTTAGGCCAAACATTACTGTTGCATATAGTAGTATACAACAAAACCATAAACATACTGTATGTAAAAATGTATGTAAAGCATATGTAAAGCAAAAGTATATTCTCCAGAATACAGTACTGAGTGTGGGCTCTCTGGGGGAAAAGTGTCCTTTGCCTGGGGAAGCGTCATGTGGGCCTCGGGTTGGCCATCATACACTTTACAGAGCCAGGCTGACAGGAATTCCTCTATTCTCTTCTACAGGAGTTTGGGATTTAGAAAAGGTGAATATGGGGATAGGTACAAAACTTCCAATTTGTGGACCAGTTGGGGGTTTTTATGGCCCAGAACAGCCCAGTGTCCTGTCACCTTTGACCTATTTATACTACTTATAGGGCTATACTACGGTAAACTAGTGATTGGTTAGTGATCAGTTAAAAAATTAGTTTTTTTTCACGTTTAGGGAGTGTGTGTGACCAGGTGAATAAGTATTTTGATTAGTTGTGTTTGGAAAAGAAAAGCAAGTACTGTAGCTTCCTGTTAGATTTTTGTGTTTTGGGTAGAGCATTGTGTGTAGTGTTTTGAAAAAAAAAAAGTGTTTCATTCAATTGAAAACTTCAAGGCTGAGAAATAGCTTCCGGTTTTGGAGATTTGGGGTGTAGTTTTGCATTTTGACAAAGATGTTTCTGAAATCATGTGATTTTGAGTGTAAGCAGTTGAAAAAAAAAAACTAACTTGCAAGGATTAATTTTTTACTTAAAGATTTTTTTTTTTTTAAATTTGCTAGCACAATAAATTGTAATTGTAAATGTAGATTTCACACAGACTTTAAGGGAGCAATAGGTGATTGTCTTCAGAAACATGTTTTGTTGTGCTGGTTAAAAGTATCTTTACATTTTGTGAAGTTTCATAAACAAATTTCGAGAGGAACACATGATATTATTGACCGCGGCTGATCCCTCATTCACAATCATTAGCTAGCCAATCAGATCAATCCAAGCTCACTATAAGTAGCCTAGGGAAAATCACTCCCTTATCTTCATTTCGAAGAAACCCCCCATCCACCCCTTCGCCTCCCCTTTTCTTCCTTTTACCACGGGGAGCTCTCGAGAACCACCTGATCTCGTACTCCCCTGATACGCTCTATCGACCAGGCGGGAGCCCTGGGCTCAACTATCTCCGAGCTCAGGGTTCTCTCCCGGGACAGCATGCCAAACCAGCTAACAATTTGTCAAACAATATCCAAGTGCGAACTCTTGAAAATGAATTAAGTAAACAATCTAAATTCTATAAGTATTAATATGTATTTTTATATTCTGGATAAGACATGGGACTGATGGCCCGTTTCCACTGAGTGGTAAGGTATGGTTTGGTACGCTTTTATGGCCGTTTCCACTGTCAAAGAGTACCTAAAAGCGAACCATACCGTACCACTTTTTGTGCACACTTCGCAAAGGGTACCTTTTAGGACAAAAGAGTACCAGAAGGCGGAGCTAGATGTAAAGCTAAACCTATTGGTTTACAGAGATACGTCACTTGCAGAAGCAGGACAATGAAATCAAAGGAAGCGCCATTTTTAAATACACAGCCGAGACACTAAACCGTAATAATATGTACATATAATAACAAGCCACGGTCGACCCCGAGCTCAAACAAACCTTGTCGTCATCTTGATGAACAACCACAAAGCCAAGAAGAACAAAATCTGCTGTGTCCTGTTGTTGTTTTACGAGCCCGTCTAAAAGTGTGAGTGGTTTCACTTTCTCCAGAGAGCTCGCCACGCGTCTATATTTGAAATAACGAACTTCTTGAGCTCATATTAATAACGTGCGCATGATCATTGAAGCGCTCTAATATCCGCACAAAAAAACTAAGAAGCCGGAAAAAGTAGCAGCAAATGATGCTTTCTGCAACCTACAACATGAACAAACTGCCATGTTTAATTATTATCATCACCTTTTGGACTATTATGAACTCAGAATGACGGAATTACTTTCTAACAAGAGGTTACATGTGCTGGTGAAGATTAAAGATACAGATGAGAGGTTTGCTCTGACTGTGGGCTATATTTCGTGTTATTTTTTAACCCAAATTAGGACTAAATGTATGCAGTGTGGAGTTTTTCTGTAATTGATAACAGATCAAAGACTGTAAGGGTCTGTATGTGTTCATATATGTTGCATTTATGTATTTATTTTATATAATTACAAACGTTACAGCAGGCTATTTCACATTAATCTGCAGTTATAATCAAATCATGTTCATGTAAAGGTTAGTAATGAACATTTATACAGTATTTATGTGTGTAAAGCATCTGTTTTGTGAGAAGTGCTTCTCATATGATATGTGAACGACCCATACGGCTTTACTGTGACATTTCCCCGAGTAAAAATGACGTTCTCTGAAACTTTGTTGTACACCACGCCCACTAAAAGGGTACCATTAGTACCCTTTTGGCAGTGGAAACGCAAGCCTGATAAAGGTGACCCGTACCGACCCGTACCGTACCACTCAGTTGACCGGTTGACTTTGTTAATATATATAGATTTGTATATCTGCACACTCTTTTCATCCAGATAGATACATAATTTGTGTATTCCTGTACAGACCTGGTGCAGCAGCTGACAGACAGACAATGGCAGGCAAACAACTTCAACCTGACCTTCTTTCTGAACCACCAATGTAGCCTTGTATCCATAAAAAGGAAGATGATCTTTGAAAGGGCTTCTGCCAAAAAAAGAAGGACCCTTATGATGGTTTTGTGGTCCAGTGGGTGCATATACATAACACAAAAACTAAGAAGCAGCACACAGTGTCACAAAGGGAGTTCTAGAAATGTGACTGTAGCTATCTCTAACTTATCTTCTTCAGAATGTGCATTTCACTTCATCGTCAATAGCAGTCTCTGCAGTGTTCAATCCACACTTTGTGTCACTGCAACACCAAGCATCGCACAAACATTAAAAAAATAAAAAGTTTCTCTGCCTCTGCTTATTGTGCTATACATACAGGGTGTTCAAAGCAGAACAAAGAGACACAACACCATGTGGGTTGACCCTGATATATGCCAGCCACAGCTTCTTCTCTGACCCTTCAGACTTCAAGCACATGCTCTGCTCCTCGATGAATCCTCTGGCTGCACGCTGTCATCGATGCATATCCACCAAATTCATCTCGACCGTTCTCCAGTGCAACAAGCGGCCATTCTTCATCCCTTCAACACTTCCACTGTAGCATTAATTGGCAGAAGAAGATGTCTTTAGAGGAGTGTGAGTGATGGAAACAGCATGCATAATTCAGAGGGATAGAAGGAAACGAAAGGGAAAAAAGCGAGTTAGTGGTGAACAGCAGTGTGTTGTCTGTATCAGAGCAGCGCTTGGTCTTTCAAAGAATTGCAACTGCGGTGCGGAGACATGACATAATGAGTTTGGTGAGGATCCTGCCTCTGGGGCAGGATTAGGGTTCGAGAGATGACGGAGCTGGCAGACTTCTGTCAGAGGAGTGTGGAGGTACATGCATGTCTTTTTGCAGTGCCATGTTTGATAGTGTGGTTTACTGGAACATCAGACTGAGAGAGAGGGGGAGAGAGATATCCACAAATTAGGGAGGTTTTACAGTATATCAGAACAGTGTAAGGTTTTGTTTGAACTCTTTGGGCTATATCATACACCAAGCACCAGGGGTGGACATTTTAAAAGTGTGTGTGTGTGTGGGGGGGGGGTGGGGGTGGGGGGGGTGGGGGGATTTCAGCTGTATGAAATCTAAAAGTTTACATTCATATCATTATTAATCACATGTTTCTAAATGGTCTGTCTCTAAAAGTGAGGGGGCCATATACCCCTCGTGCCCCCCGGTTGCTACGCCCCTGCCAAGCACAATGTGGTGCCAGGTGCAATGTTTTTTTTTTTTGCAAATAATAACTTGACTTCTAGTTGATCATTTGGTATCAGAAGTAGCTTATATAAAAGGCAAAGGCCTCTAGATTACGCTTATTTTACCATAAGAAAACTTGATCATGCCTTGATTTTTAATTGATTAATTAGGACAGTAAGGTCTGACTTTGCTTAGACAGAAGTCTTGTCACTAACATAATGTACAGTATAGATTATACAGTAAATGCATGGTGCAGTGGAAAAAGAATGAATATTGTGTATGACTCCCATGGAGTCGCTTGGACGACTACATTCATACAGTACATCTCTGCAATGACTCAAATAACCAACGCTATCTCACGGCCAATTCGTAACTTTTTGATTAGTGGCTAATTCGTATGAATTCGTACGATCTAATTCGTACAAATTAGTACGATTTGCCTATCACCCAATGACGGTTGGGGTTAGGGGTGGGGTTAGGTGCCACGCCTCCTTTTTAAAATCGTACATTTTCGTAAGACTGAACTCGTACGAATTCGTACGAATTAGCCACTAAACTGACAAAACGTAAAACACTTACGTTTCCTCGTGAGATCAGGCTGAAATAACTTATTATTGAAGTCATCTAGAACGGCAAAGAAAGCATTTTTGCAGGACTCCCAGAGTTCATCAAGATTCTTTGGATTCATCTTCAATGCCTCTTCCTTCATCTTACCCCAGCCATGCTCAATAATGTTCATGTCTGGTGACTGGGCTGCCCAGTCCTGGAGCACCTTGACCTTCTTTGCTTTCAGGAACTTTGTGGAGGCTGAAGTATGAGAAGGAGTGCTATCCTGCTTAAAAAATTGCCCTCTCCTATGGTTTATAATGTAATGGGCAGCACAAATTTCTTGACACCTCATGCTGTTGATGTTTTCATCCACTCTGCAGATCTCTCACACGCCCCCATACTGAATGTAACCTCAAACCATGATTTTTCCTTCACCAAACTTGACTGATTTCTGTAAGAATGTTGGGTCCATGCAGGTTCCAATATGTCTTCTGTAGTAGTTGTGATGATTGTGTACATATTATTGTTTACTGTAAGTATTAAAATGCCTAAATGTCATATTGGATAGTCATTGTATGTATCAAAATTAGCCCACCTACCTATTTGCTAATGAAAAATGACATGGCTAATTGCAGGTCCGTTTCCTCGTTAGTGAAGTGTTCAGTTTTTCTGCAAAGTTTTCCATGTAAATAGCGAAACATAGTGCGACTGAAACTATAAAAACAATTATTGTAAAAAGCTATATTGAAATATATTTTAATTCAGTTGAATAAGTTCTGACAACACATGTTTTTAGGTTAATTTTACTTATTAAAAAGTTAATCTTAATTTCTAAGTCATACAAACTGTTTAAGTCAGTTAAAATTACTTGTAAAATACTTGTAAAGTTTATTCGATTCAATTTAATACTGCAACTTTTTTTACAGTGTAACATAATCATAATAACAATTAAACTGTTATTCTTCAAGTATCATTATAAAGTTTTTTAGATTTTTAAACGAATGTGAGCTTAGGTAAGTGTAAGGTTTTGTATGATTCTGTATGAAAAAAAGACATAAAAGTGAGGAAACCAGAAAAGATGTGTAAGGTGGGGAAAAGTCTTAATTTTTACTGTTGTTACAATGAAATAATGTGATGCTACAATATAATTTAACAGACATTATGCATGTATTATAATACCACTAATGCATTATAAATACAGGCTTTATAGAAAGTGTTACCTAATACAATCATATAAATTGCACTTTAGTCCTAAATATAAAACGAATAATTAATGCAAGGCTGATGTTGTATTATTAGGTAATAATGCACACCAGATGTGGTGATGTCCACAACGTGAATCAGAGTTGCAACTTACTTCAATAATAATATTATATTAAAATGCAAAAAATATACTATGGATACCACATTTATATACTGTACATTGTTCAAATGTATTTCAAAGACATCAGGTTTTTGTCCACAATCAAGTCTTGTGAGTATAACTAGTTTTTTTCTCATCTTATTCAAAGCCTTAATAGTTATTTCCAAAACATTTTAGAGCTATAAATGGTGGCTAAACCATTGATAGCAGACTAAAACAGTAATTTATATTGCTAGAGACAAACAGAGAGAGAAACAGAGAGAGATAGAGAGAGAGATTTGTGTATTTACTACAGCTATTATTTACAAAAATCCACCTATTTACAATTACACAGCCTTCAGACAAAGCATCAAGAAACAAACCAATACAATTCAAGAAAGCATGAAAATTCAAGTATTTTTAAAAAGGCACATAGCGCATCATTGCAGCACCAAATGTTTTCAAAACAAGGTAAATCATCAGTACATCTGTAGTAATACAATTCAATTGAAACTCTACTGTAGATGGCTCCAAGTCAAAAATAAATGTGATAATGTTTTGTATTTTTTTCTATTCAATTTTCTTTCTTTTGGTCAAATAAATGAATATGTTTGATTGTCCCATTACAAAATTACACCGTTTGAAAATAATAATAATAATAATAATAATAATAATAATAATAATAATAATTTTATATAGTTCAACAAACGAGACACTCAAATTAGGTGACTTAAATTTTAGACTCAGGACTGCTTTATTTTATTAATGAAAATAAGCCAAGAATGCCTTTATGAATTCCCTAATATTACTAAAATAAATTATTTTGTTAAAAGTAAAGTTCATCAAAAAAAGTGTACTGTATTTACTCGCCATTTAGGCTACTCACTTTCATGTGGTTACAAAAATGTGTGAAAAATATTTTAAAGAACCAGTAGCCATTGACATCCTTTGTAGGAAAATGAAGTCTCATGTTGCATGATTATCTACAGACCATGACAAGTCCCTGATACTTTCAAATACCTGCATTTATGATTATTTACATTCAAATGACAGGATTTGTTTCTCCCAAGATGTTGGTTTAAAGTATAAACTGGTCATTCAGCAGGTCATTTGGTTACGGCTATGGGAAATATTATTTCATGCCCCAGTGTAATATTATAAATATTTATCAGCTGAGTTTGATTGGTGCGGCCTTTCAGTAAACAGCATTCGCAGCAGGGAATCTAGGGTTTAGAGATGAATTTTGAGGTAAGTGCAGTCAAATGTGCAGTCTCTTGAGAGAATAATTGTGTCCCTGCAGTGAACAAAATTGACGATGAAATCCACCAGATAGAGCTGAATTAATTCCTACTGTGTTTACTCCCCCTGTTTACCTCAATTTGGTTTTTCACAGTTTCATTTTTGTTCAATTATCATATCATTCGCCACACCTTGGCATGCTAATGCTAGTTGATTTCTACTGATGGATGCAAATAGCTGACTACTAGCCATCCTATTTTTTTGTTATTGTGAGCCTCACCAACTGTATTAACCTCAGACACATTAAAATCATTGCCATTGCTGCTTTAACATCTGTCAGGAGCAGATTAAATTTGCTTGCACACTCATTTATTTTAAATGCCTCCTCTCTGCAGTGCAGAAGTGTTTTAGCCTCTTTCATTGGCTTTATTCGGAGATTATTATGATTTCATCTCTTATCTGACTCTCTGATTCATTTTGCCCTCTGTAAGGCTTTTGTTCTGTTGACAAGCCAAAAATAAATAAATAAAATAAGACACAGCAGTTATGGCCGGTGTAAATGGAGCAAGACTGGAGCGGATATACAGTATCTATATCTATATCTATATCTATATCTATATATCTATATCTATATCTATATATATATATATATATATATATATATATATATATATATATATATATATATATATATACATATACATACGGTATGGCAGTATATACAAAGCAGTATGAACAAGCGTGTTATTAAACATCTGAACCCAAAAATGATGTTCATTATACTGCACATTGTCACCTCGTGACTTAAAGGAATAGTTCATCCAAAAAAATGAAAATTTGTTGGTAATTTGTCAGCCTCAGGCCATGCAAGATGTAAGTGACTTTTTTTCTTCAGCAGAACATTAAAGAAGATTTTTTTTAGCTGAAACCATGGATGGCCTGAGGGTCCGCAAATTAACAGCACATTTTCATTTTTTGGATGAACTATTCCTTTAAAATTTATGTTGATAAAATTATTGTCTGCCATGTAAGTGAATAATGTTTGCTGCATGTGAAAGAAAATTTTTAGCTCAACTTTAAACCTGTAGATGACTTAATGGATAAAAACAAATTTGATTAAACAAATAAAAAATGAATGTGTTAATACAGAATGGATGACAATTATGTGTTGATTTAGCACATTCATATACACACTTCAAATTCAAAGCAGGGAAGCTGATAAAGTTTCCTTTTGTGAATAATTGACCTATTATGCATTAAATTTAAAACAAGATAAAATAGTATGTATCATTGTACAAGGAACTTGGTAGAATAAATGTTTTTGGTAACACTTTATAATAACTGCACACTATGAATCAATTATTAAACATTAGAAAACCGTTTTCCATAATTTCTTAAGCATTAACTCCATTATAGATTGTTCAACCTACAACCATTAGAAAACAACCTACAATTTCATAATTATTTTTTAGGAGTTTTTTACCTTTATTTGGAAAGGACAGTAGAGGTTGCAGACAGGAAAATATAGGGAGCAGAGAGAGGGGAAGGGTCAGCAAAGGAGCTTAAGCCGGGAATCGAACTTAGGTCGCTGTGAGCACCATGGTGCTACAGTATATGTCGGCGTACTTAATCACTAGGCTTTTGGCACCAGCTAATTTCTTAAATTTTAAGGTCTATATTTATTCTTATGTTTAGTTATCTAACAGAAGTAAAGAGTTGTTTTTTATGTGTGTTTGTTTTGTAAAAGATATACTTCTAACCATAAAGTTACATACAGTAGACCAATCAGAAGTCTCTATAAATCTGATTGCTCAAACCACATCAGGAGGTGGTTTCCAGATAAAACTGGACAGGTCTAAATGGATCTGATTATTGAAAACACATAGAGCTACTTCAGCCTAATGACAGTATTAGTTCTCCAGCCCCCTGTGCCTAGACTGCCGCTCTGCACAATCAGTTTGGCCAGAGGAGAAATGGTTGTGCCCAACTGAGCCTGGTTTCTCTCGAGCTTTTTTTTTCTTCTTCGTCAATTGGTGAAGTTTTGTTCCTTGCCACTGTCGCGACTGGCTTGCTTGGTTCAAGGTTATTAGTTAACAAAAACGAATGAAAAAAATCAAACCTAAAATTTAAAAACATTTACTGTAGGTTAACTGAAATAAAAATAAAAACTAGAGGTTTTTTTTTTTTGTTAACTAGAACTAACTGAAACTGTGCATGTCAAGGGTGTAGAATTGGCATGGACGAGAGGGGACGTGTCCCCCACCAATTACTGAAATGTCCCTTCCAATAATTTAATTGACTTCAAAATAAAGTAATGCTCCGTCAACTCTTAACCTACATTTGCACCAAGTCAAGTTCACTACTAGTTCACCATAATTCTATTAACCAAGGCAGTGCAATTAATTAAAATTCTATTTTGATTTTGGCCTTAATGATTATAAAAAACAATAATCGGGATAAAACAGTTAAATTTATCACACACCTCTCTAAATTTCTCTACATCATACCTCCTCAAAGCCCGACTACAGTAAAATCATGTAAATTGACTTTTGCAGCATGGGACAGGATTGTTATTTGTATTATTAAGTGTTTTTTTTTATATTATTAAGTACTTTAATCATGTTTTTAAAAGCGCAAAACAGAATTTGTGCTGTTCAATGCATGCGCTCTATGGGATGTATGTCCCCACCAATGTCAAGACCGAATCTTGACATTGGCACGTGCCCCAGTAAAAATCGCCAGTGCCCCAGTATGCTTTGAGATGTGATTTACTTCATATGCAAAGTATATTTATTTAAAGTCGTAATTCCAGAATAAAGACGTTATTCTCTATGTGCAACCGAACCAACGCTGGTGAATGCAATATAGTTTAATCAAAAAGCAAACCGAGCACGTGCGCAGAAAAAAAACATACCCGTGCGCCTCACGCACCGCTCCCGCTTGACACTGACGTGCTGCTCTGCTCCCGGTTTAAGTCTCGGTTGCGAACATGCACGCTGGAAAAATAGCCGCGCTGCATACTCGCCGCTCATGTGTTGTGAAAGTCTTCTATGTGGAGGTGTTGGCACACAGTTTTGCAAGTCGACAAAACAAAGTTTAAATTATATGCTGGTGATCTTATTTTGACTAAGCATGGCTCCTTCCATGAAGCAAAAAGTAGGGATGATGAGTCAGGGAGGTAAGACAATAAACCTAATTCTCGGCCATGAGTCGGGTCTAAGACAACATTCATTCATTTTCTTTTCGGCTTAGTCCCTTTATTTCTAAGACCACACAACTATAAAACATCTTTTTTTTTGTATTCTATACAATTGTCTATAGAATTTCATTCATTCATTCATTCATTTTCTTGTTTGCTTAGTCCCTTTATTAATCCGGGGTCGCCACAGCGGAATGAACCGCCAACTTATCCAGCACGATTTTACGCAGCGGATGCCCTTCCAGCCGCAACCCATCTCTGGGAACATCCACACACTCATTCACACTCACACACTACGGACAATTTAGCCCACCCAATTCACCTGTACCACATGTCTTTGGACTGTGGGGGAAACCGGAGCACCCGGAGGAAACCCACGCGAATGCAGCAAACTCCACACAGAAACGCCAACTGACCCAGCCCAGCCGAGGTTCGAACCTGCGACCCAGCGACGTTCTTGCTGTGAGGCGACAGCACTACCTACTGCGCCACTGCATCGCCCTATAGAATTTCATTTTAATAAAATTAATATTCATGCAAAAGATTTCTTAAATTATCTTAGCATATCACCAGGGCCAGACGGAATCTGCGGACGTTTTTTGCTATTTCTGCTGAGAATTTTGGTAAAAATCTGCGGATTTCTGAAGAATTATTTTTGGAGTATCATAACTAAAACCTTAATATGTTAAATAAAAAATAATATCTTTTTAACTTGTATATAATGTTTAAAATGCAAATCCAATTAGATTAACTGTAAATAGTTAACTTTAAGTAAATAAACAGAATTAATGATGGGCTAAAAATCTGCGGAAAATCTGCGGAATTCTGCGCGCGCAGATTCCGTGTGGGCCTACATATCACTCCAGTTGTGTCTTTAGATTATTTTTCAGTTACATTTAGGATTCATTTCTGTTATTTATTTAGAGTAATAATTGTATAATACCAATAATACTGTTATTTATAATATATATATTTATTTATTTATTTATTTATTTATTTTATTAAATTTTTTTGAGGGGGAGCTGTGCCCCAGTAGAGCTTTATGTCTAGCAACGCCCCTGGCCTACTGTATGCCTTTTAGAAGTAAATCTATTTGCCTCGCGCTGCCACGTGTCACCTCAGAGTCTGTAATCTTGATGCCATTGACCAATCCAGTCCTCCTCTAGTCAGACAGCATTAAGTACAACCCGAGCAGACACGTAAAAATATTAATTCAACACGTGTGCCCAATATGGGTTTTTGTTTCTGTAGTGATCCTGATCACGGACGAATGATTCTTTTTAACCGAATCTTCAAGTGAACCGGTTGAACTAGTTCACCAAATCGAACTGAATCATTTGAAAAGATTTGCGTCTCCAGTAAGCACTTATCCGCAAACTACTTACTTTTTAACATACCTGCTACCGCCCTCCTACTCAAAATAAACCAATTTGCCTACACAGAGATCAGATTTGAGAACCAGTGAACTGGTAATACCACACGTGTGATTCAGCAGGTGAATCGAACACAAACAGTATGTGCTGAGACTGACTGAACTTAACTTGAACAACTGCAGAGCGGATAAACCGAGGGCTTAAATGAGAGGATCTGGCAAAACGTAAGTTTATTTCATAACAGAAAATCTTAATGGAATGTAAATAAGTGAATCATGCTTCAGATGGGTTGCAAAACTTAATTGTAAGAAACTTTTCAGATAGCGATGCTTGAACTGACTGAAATTATGATTGCTGACTACATATTTTTGATATGTTAATCCTAACATGGGATGGTTGTCACAAAAGATATGTTTCCCGGTAAAGATCCGAACTTCCCATCACTACTGTATCTACCTCAGAAGCAGCTTTGCACACATAGGCTGCTATCTTGTGGGCTGTTGTATTTTAATTTGAGGATGGGTAGATGGTAGTGGTCGTGTCCTCTGAATATGTTTCAAAATGTATCTTTGGTTGAGTTTTATTATACAATATTTATTCTTATGATTTTGAATCTTGCACCTAACAAATATACTTATTTAGAAAAAATAAAAAAATACTATTATAACTATTATAACCATGGCTTGGTTTGGGATTTGTGGAGCTGTGCATCGAAGGATTTGCTCTTAAGTGTTTGGACTTTCAGCAGTGAAACTTAAACCACACTGCACTGAACTAAACTGAACTTCATCTCTGAAAACTGGACTGACACAGTTTCAGTCAGTGGCGGCTGGTGTTAAAAAATTTGGGGGGGGGGCGCAAACACCAGAAAAAATCTAACTGTTGGTAAAGTAAGAGTGTAAAAGCCATTTTTCAGGTGATGTATCAAAAAACAAAAATATGACTAAAGCATATAATAACTGCATCACAAATCAGTTAATTTTAGTTCAATTTGGGTTTATTAACAGTAATGAAGTAATCAAGATAATCAGTAAACACACACTAGTAATGGGCGATATAAACGATATGCGATATAAACGATACAAAATTGGCCTACGATAGAGATTCTAATTCTATTGCACTATCGCGATAATGCATGTTTGATGACGCAATCTACCCGCGAAATTAAGAGCAACGAGCTGCAGCCGGCTGCAACGCATCATCTTGAATAAACAACAATGCGACCATTTCGCTCGCATTTGCGACAAAAAAATAATAAGCTCGATTGATAACTTAATTCAGTCGGCCACTGTAAAACAACATGCTCTTCACACTAACTTATGGTGTATTACGTTGGAAATGTATTGTGCTTGTAGCACATGCTGAGCTCTCAACAACAGCACTAAGCAACGCATGGCACCGAATGGCGACGTGTCGCACAATTTGCGAGACTCATGCATGGCATGTCGTGGCTTGTCACACAGATTCCCACACAGCGCTTCCCACACAGATTTTACCTGGGCGGCCGATATATTATTGGGGCGGCCCGGTTCTGTGTTCGCGAGAAACTGAGAACACTCTGCCACAGACTCACAAGCTCTGCATGCAGACCCACAGAGACGCGCTGGATACAGAAGAGCGCGAAGACTAAATAGACTGATCCAGCTCATTTTTTGGGGTGACAATACATTTTCCCCGGACATGTCCAAGAATCTGCTTTCGCTTTCGATATTAATTGTATTAATTTTTGCATTACTTTATAAGCAAACTTTATCTGGTGCGTCTCAATCTCTGCAGCACCAACACAGCAGACAGAGAGAGTGAGGGAGAGAGAGAGAAAGACCAGATCAAGACACCAGTTTTAATTTCATTAGGAGAACAAAATGTTTAAAATCAAATGTGTTACCTTAGGCTGCAGGTTAGAAATATGTTTTTATTTAAAGTATCTGCAATACACAATTTTATTTGACTAATTTAATACTAAAAAGTAATTTCAGTACAGTGTAAGTTCCTTAACTAAAAAGACACCAGTTTTTTTTGTTCTCTGTAACTTTTACAGAGGCATTTAGGAACCAAGGACTTAAAAGAAAAGTCTTTCTTTCTGAAAGGCACTACATTTAGTTTATTTATCTGAAACATTGTGTTGTTTAATTACAGTTTTGCTTTTGCACAATAAATGTTCTCAAAATGACATGCAACGTTTCTTTATTTCCTAAATAAAATAGCAGTTTGGCTTTCCTAAGGGTCTCTGTAACCTGTTCTGAAATGGTTCTATTATAATTTATATATCGCAATATATATCGTTATCGCAAGAGGCTGCAATGTATATCGCAATATGGATTTTAGGCCATATCGCCCATCCCTAACACACACACACACACACACACACACACACAAACAAATGTCGGCTAATCACTGGCCAGTAGCACTACTTGAATATAAATTATGCTCTCCTTTTTTATTTCTGGCTTGCAAATTTCTCAATAACCGTTAAAGTCAGTCATCTCAGTCACCAGTGTCTTCTCTATTGACAGCATAGCCAATGCCTCTCTTGCGTCATGCTGTTTGAAACAGCAAACACGGAAATAGTAAAAGGTATGACTTACATGAACCTGCCGGTCCTAAGCGGACTCGATTGCAGGGGGGACCCGATTTCTCATGACACCGGCCAACTCCGTTTGTCATAACAAGTGCTGGAAAAGCCCCGAATATTCGCGCGCTCGCCATCACTTGACTACTGGTGAATTTGCAAAGACGGTCAATCTGGTCCAAGCTTTTTGATTCTTTTTTTTTTCTTCATCCAAACGCCTTGTGAACGGATATCTTTGCAAAGATACAACGGCATTTTCCTTCATCTCGAGAAATTGCATTCTAAGCTCTTTGGTGAGAATGGTCCAATCACATAAGGCCAATCATATAAAAACAAATATGATTTGTTCTAACAACAAAAATGGGAGGTTTCGGGGCGCAGAGCGCTGCGCCCCAGCGACAATTTAAAACCGGCCAATTAGAGCTTATCCTCATATCACGTGCATTGCAAAAGTTTGTGTACCTACATAGACACTCATTAGTCCGGCGCCCCGCACACATATGAAAAAATATTGTTTCATACTTTTTTTTCAATAAATGTTAGTATGACTACAATAAATGTTAGAATGTTATAATTAAATCAGTTTATTTTGTTAATATTTGTGATAATAAACATTAACATATTAAAGGGGTCTAACTTGAAGGGGGGGCGGCGCCCCAGCGCCCTCTATTGACCAGCCGCCACTGGTTTCAGTTTACTAGAACTTCTATGTTAAGCTGCGTTGACACAATCTACATTGAAAAAGCGCTATAGGAATAAAGATTAATTGAATTGAATTAATAACAAAACAGCTGTATATGTGTTTTGATGTTTGGAACAAGAGTGAAATAGATTACAAAACCTCATATAGCCATACAAAATCATTTGTATGGTTAATAATAGGTTACATTTCTGTGAATAAAAAAATTAATAAAATGTATTTATAGGTTGTATAGTTAAATTCGCATATGGTGCAGGATTTGAAGATCAGAATCATATATGTTTAACTGAGATGCGTTTATGTGGTCAAATGTATATGGTAATGTTTTCACAAACCAGATAGCTGATCAGAGAAAATGCATGAAGTGAGCATATACAGTTGCAATCAGAATTATTAAACCCCCTGATTTATTAGCCCCCCTGTTTATTTTTTCCCCCAATTTCTGTTTAACGGAGAACAGATTTTTTCAACACATTTCTAAACATTATAGTTTTAATAACTAATTTCCAATAACTGATTTATTTTATCTTTGCATTGATGACAGTAAATAATATTTTACTAGATATTTTTCAAGACACTTCTATACAGCTTAAAGTAACATTTAAAGGCTTAACTAGATTAATTAGGTTAACCAGGCAGTATAGGGTAATTAGACAAGTTATTGTATAATGATGGTTTGTTCTGTAGACCATTAAAAACAAATATAGCTTAAAAGGGCTAATGATTTTGACCTTAAAATGTTTTTTTTTTTTAAATTAAAAATTGCTTTTATTTTAGCCGAAATAAAACAAATAAGACTTTCTCTAGAAGAAAAAATATTATAGGAAATACTGTGAAAATTTCCTTGCTCTGTTAAACATCATATGGGAAATATTTAAAAAAGAAAACAAAATTCAAAGGGGGTTTAATAATTCTGATTGCAACTGTATAATCAGGCCCTATATGCTCATTGGTATCATAAAAGAATGAACATGAACTATGTAGGCATCTGGGTGGCTTAAACTTTCACAATTTTTTTTTTTACTTATTGTTTTTTGGTTGGAGAAAGAGATGGTCACCTTTGGATTCACTGAAGTGTAAACACTGTAACTGCTGTCACTTATAATGACCATGGAGCCAGTGGCCACAGCTGGCAGACAGGTTTTAATCTCCATGTACCAATTGAGTCTCAAAATGTTCACCTGACACACACCTCAGGACCATGATTGAATGATGAGTCCTTGTGACAAGCTTGTTAGGTGCTAAGCAAAAGGTGTTTCAGAACCCATGTCATGTCTTAAGTAGAGGATGTTTTACCATGTTGTGTCAGGTGTTACTTTATCAAAAACACAGAGCCTGTCCTTTGCGAAAACCCAGAATGTTCATTTAAGGGAGTAATACCATGAAAATTTGACTTTTTTCCATGTTTAATCATTATAATGGGATGCCCAGTATATCTACCAAAGCCAGAAAACATGAAAAATGAAAACCTACTTTACTACTGACATGTGCAAGTTAACATAAATTTACTTTACTATTTGTCTGACAGTATTTACAGAGATCAAAGCTATTATCATGAAAATGCTCACCATCATCATAATTTAAAAATGTGTCCAGTTAGACATTCAAAATCATGCGGAGCCACTTCGTTTTTCTTTAAATCAATGCACATTTGTCCAAAATTAGAATAGATGATAGACATTTTTACATTTTATGTAAAGATACAGTAAGTTAATTTTATTAACAGTGTACTTTTTTGTTTGTTTGTTTGTTTGTTTGCAAATACTTGTTCATTGAAGCAGAGCAGTAACATTGGAAGAGTCAGTAAGCTAAATTAACAGAACAGATGACATTTATGTGTTTACTTAGCACATTCATATGCACACTTTAAATTCAAAGCAAGGAAGCTGATTAAGTTAACTTTATTAAATAAATTACTTATTGTGCTTTAATTTCACGCCAAAAGTAATCACTAGAATATTAAGTAAAAAAATCATGGTAAATCATTTTTGTCATTAGTAATGTGCATTGCTAATTTCTTTTAGACGACTTTAGAGGTGATTATCTCAGTATTTATAACCCTCTGATTCTACATTTGAATTTTAGCCAAATTTCCTACAAAGTATACATAAACAAAAAGCTTGTGTATTCAGCTTTTCAATCTCAATAAAAAAAATCAGGCATATATAATCATTGCATATAATTTATTAGGGGTGTCAAAATTAATCGTTTCTTCGGTGCACCGCGATGCAGACGCGGACAATTCGGTATCGGTTCAGTAATAATCATAACCGGTTATTATACTGACGTCATTTATCTCACATGCGCTATGTCGTCGTAGCTTACTATGGCGAGGGAGGCGAGCCGCGAGCGCGATTATTTACAACGCTCTAACTACAAAAAACACACAATGTGCACAATTTCACTGCGTGTGTGTTTGCTGAACACTGTTTCACTGAAACTTTCAGCAGAAGCCCCTATTTCACGGCGATTAAGAGAATGAAAGTAAACTCCATTTCTCTCTCTCTGTCTCACTGTGGCCCATGAGTGCATCTGTGTAGAGCGCCAGCGTGTAAGAGCCAATCGCAGCCCTTTCTGTTGAGCGCGTGACCAATCAAAAGGGTGTAAGAAAGAACTTGGTAGACAAGGCAGAAAGCGAGCGGAATATTTATATTTGTTTATTTGCTATAGACCATTTCAATGTGGTCATGTCATTGGCCCATGAACATTTCCTGCTTGACTTTAAACTATTTCCTAACTGTAACAAGAGGCAATTCAATCACAACTTGATTTTAAATCAGTCGTCATAACACTATTTATCAATATGTGGACCTTTTTGGATTCTCAGAAGCAATGGAAACTAAAAATGTAAAACAGGATACGTTAGGACCATTGTTTTTGTTTACATCCCTCAAAATGGTCTATAAATGCTCGTGTTGTTTAAAGGTACAGTTTATATATCTGACTGTTTGTATTAAAGGACAAAATTGTTTTAGAAATAGTATATAAATATATTTATACATTTTAATACAAGAATTGCTGTGCTGTGAAGAAAATATAAAACTGTGTATGGAAAGAATCGTCAATGCACCGTGATGCACCGAGATATCGAATTGAACCGAATCGATGGCATGATAATCGTAACCGAACCCAACCGTGAAACCAGTGTAGGTTCACACCTCTATAATTTATCATTCTTTGACATTGCAGCCCTCCATTATCAATGTAAAATGCATTCAAACAAGCATCTATACACATAGAAAGTGACGAGTTGTATTTAAAAACACTCAGCTGCAGTTTCTGGGATATTATGTAAATCAACAACACATTACTGACAAACTCCACTCAGAATGTGAAGGATGTTGATCTGATTCTAAACATCACTGTATTGGTGCTTGATAACAATAACCAAAAGAAACAAACACAAATTAAATATGAAATATTCTTTACATGGCGTTATGCTGCCGCAGTGGGTAGCACGATCGCCTCACAGCAAGAAGGTCGCTGGTTTGAGCCTCGGCTGGGTCAGTTGGCATTTCTGTGTGGGGTTTGCATGTTCTCCCCGTGTTTGCGAGGGTTTCCTCTGGGTGCTCCGGTTTCCGCCACAAGTCCAAAGACATGTGGTATACAGGTAGGTGCATTGGATAAGCTAAATTGTCTGCAGTGTACGTGTGTGAATGAGTTGGATGGATGTTTCCCAATGATGGGTTGCAGCTGGAAGGGCGTTCGTTGCGTAAAACATGTGCTGGATAAGTTGCTGGTTCATTCCACTGTGGCGACCCCAGATTAATAAAGTGACTAAGCCGAAAAGAAAATGAATGCATGATATTCTTTCAGACATATTGTATGGTTTTAAATGCATTTTTTGATTTGAGTCCAGCTTCATATTGCCTGAGGTTGTAAAGCAGTCTGGCAATTACTTGCATAGATTATTTTTTTTCAAGAATAGCAATATGCACTAAGTAAATAGTGCCAATTTTGACTCCGCGATGACTTTAAATGCAAAAATCTCAAACATTTAATTGAGTACAAGGAGTGCAATGTTTTGATTGTCATTAGGGAGGAGACTGCAAGGTTTAATCTCACAATAATGGCACATATTTTTCAAATGTACAGTTCTGCAAGGCAGTGATGGGGAAGGAGAAATTAATAACAATGCTTGGTGTTAGCATTTCCGAGCTACAAAATTTATGACCCACATCAGGTCAGAGCAAATCCCTCATCTAGAATTTCTCAAACCATTTTCTGCCTATAAATGCATGCAGGGCTACTAGCCTTTTCACCCTGTCCCCCTTTTTCCCCCAGAACAACTAATTTGGATTACATATTGATTTTTGAGGTCAGGAAGACAGATTGGTTATTGTAAGAAATGGTCTTTGGAGGACGTGTACAATCTAAAAAGTGAGCAAACAGGGGCATGCTGAAAGAAAAAAGTCAAGCAGACCGTGATGCCCACTTGTAGAATTCAAATTACTCTGCGTTTCCGCTACAGTACTTTGAATTTGCTGTGTGAGTTGACATACAAATGAGCCGCAAACATAATCCTCTTTTCTGTCATTGAAGCATATATTAAATGTAATCTTGTTCATCTTTCCCCTTCAGAGTTCATAATAGCCCACATATGGCACAAATATCCACTTTTTGATGTGTTTGGTCCTCTCAGATTTAGTGGCAGCAGATTTTTTGCTGATTTATTTATTTTTTTCCTGGATCTTCATCTCCCTTTCCCTCCGAGGATGAATACGGTAAAGGGGTGGGAGCCTTTCAGATGCTTGGCTTTGTGCGATCACTGACCTGTGAATATCAGTGATGGTGAAAATGAGTGAGAGGAGGGTCCTTGTGCCATTGCCACACTGAGACTGAAGCCTATTTTCCAGATCATTGCAGGCGCTGGGGCCTAACGAGATGAGAGAGGGGAAGTCATTCTTTGCCTGATGTATAGCATTTATTCTACTTCTGCACTGAGGGAAACTCAATGCAGTTGGTTGAATATTTTAAACATAAAGGAGCTTCTAAAGTCTAAAGTTATATGATGACTGCAACATAGGCTCAATCTGAAAACGTAGCCCTAAATACATTTCTGAAGATTGCGAATTATGTAGCCAGACGTACGTATGGCTGCATTTTGTCTTTAAAATGAACACTATGGGGCAGTATGACGCCATCCCTTTTTGTGCTTACCAGCTGGCCGATAACCTCCGTATGAATGGCTTTCCCACTGTTACCAGTTTGTCCAGTTAGCTCGCCATGTACGTCGTTGGACTTGAGATGCAGAGAGTAGTTGAGCATGACGACAGGGTTCAAGTTCGACGAAGAACAGTTTCAGAAAGCAGGTAAGACAAAACCTTTTTTAAAAAAATTAAATAAACAAGTAAATAACAAGGTTGAGAATGTGGTCAAACGTGGTAAAAATCAGGTGAGGTCTTTTCTTTTTTGGATTGTTTTTTAAAACTGTCGGCTGGGTTTAGGAAAGGGGGCAGGCTGGTCAATCGGTGCTTTTGAAAACACTATTGGATGTGTTTAGTGAAGGAGGAGGGTGGGTCAGTCCATCGGTCAGTCAGTCAGTCAGTAAATCAGTCAGTCGACAGCGGCCTCTGGTGGATTTACACAAGTACAGCAGGCGCAAATGGCACTAGCGAGAGAATTTGGTGCTTTTAGCAG
The DNA here is from genome assembly GCA_903798195.1 of Danio kyathit. Taxonomy (NCBI): domain Eukaryota; kingdom Metazoa; phylum Chordata; class Actinopteri; order Cypriniformes; family Danionidae; genus Danio; species Danio kyathit. Next base: position 33,317,126 of record LR812520.1, on the reverse strand, counting down.
TACGTTTTCAGAATAAGCCTGTGTTGGATGACTAACGGGTGTCACCAGATGTGGCATAATACAATCAGAATGACAATCCAACATTTTAAATATAATCACCACATTCAAAAAATATTCATTTTTCTTTGGCTTTTCTTTGGTCACTTATTCATCAGGGGTCGCCACAGCAGAATGAACCGCCAACTATTCTGGCATATGGTTTACACTGGGAAACACCCATACACTCTCACATTCACATACGGACTCGTACATTGACAAATTTACTTCACCTATAGCTCATGTTAAGGGTCACAGTGGTGCAGTGGGTAGCACAATTACCTCACAGCAAGAAGGTCGCTGGTTTGAGCCCCGTGTTCGCGTGAGTTTCCTCCGGGTGCTCCGGTTTCCCCCACAAGTCCAAAGACATGTGACATAGGTGAATTGATTAGGGATGTCCCGATACAACATTTTAACTTCCGATACGATACCGATATTGCAGCCTTCAGTACTAACCGATACCGATACAAATCCGATATAATAATCCGATATAATAATCAGCACAAATCATGAATACTTTACTTTTACCAGTTTTGTTGAGAGTAATGTATGAACGGCTAGATTATACATTAGATTTTTTTTAAGGAGATAAGCATTTCCAGGGATTGATGCTAACTTTTTTCAGGAGGAGGACATGCGCTCCTAAGTGGAAAAATTTAGGAGCACAGTGAAAATGTATAAAATAAATAGTGTTTTTGCCTAATAAATGTACACGAGGAGATCTGTAAACAAAGCAGTGTCATTCATTTGAATACAATAAGTACACTAGGTTTTATTTTACTGCAACAACAGCTTAAATAGTGTTTAATAATTATAATTTATTCTGTATGGAGTTTAGCTAGCGGTCCACAGCAGGTCTGGGATCATTGCTCTAATGAAGGCCTCTCTAAACTGATCTGAATCAAGTCTTCAGTTGTGGACATGTCTAGGCAGCTTCTTGATGAATTTTTCAATCCAGTTTCGAGCTGAAAAATCTCTTTCACACTGGGCAGCAGAAATAAGGAGTTATTGTTATAAGTTATTGTTAAGTTAATAAAAATGTGCAGTATGGTTAGTGCAAACATTCACATGATCAGATCTATTTAATCTGTGTTTGTATCATAAGATGAGTATGGCTGTATCAATGCTCCCAAACAAAACATTATTTATTTTATAATAATATATATTGTACATATTATCTTTAACATAGATATACTTTTCTCCACATCACATAAAATTATGTGACTTTTAAAATTAATTTTATTTGCATAATATATTGCACAGATTCCACCCTACTTCCCACATGGGAAAAGTATGACAATGTAAAGAAAGACTCATGCGCAAAGCTGACACTGTTTATCTGAGCACTTTATCTTTCTGGGCTTTTAAAAGACGAGTTAAATATGGGAATACCATTCTTTCTTTTAAACTGTAATGGCCCTCAGCAACAGAATGATTTCTTATTCTTATTTAACAGACAATTAAAAACAAAAATGTTTATCATTTAACGCCTTTTACATGACACTGTTTCTTTTCAGTGAGTTCAAGTAAAAAAAAATTTTTTAATAAAAATAAAGAAATCCCCTATTTGACTCCTACTATCCATGTGCACCACTGACAGGTCAAATCTTCGCTCTCTCTCTCTCTCTCTCTCTCTCTCTCTCTCTCTCTCTCTCTCTCTCTCTCTCTTTCGCGCGCGCATATAAAGTATTGCAAAAATGCAGCTATACGCTTATTTCACGCGACCGCCATTTTAGAACACGAAAGCGAGGCTGCGGTGGGAAGAAAGCCGGAAGTATAGGATCAGCACTGTAAACATTGCAACAATATGCTGTGTACTATAAACCTCCAGCTGTTGCTGCGACTTCAAAATGCAAAAATGGTGTAAACATCACTTTAATATCATTCAGTTCAGTTTAATATAAACAATTAAAAGCATATTAGGCATCAAACAACATCATAATCTCTTTAAGAGTAACCCGCTTAAGTGTCCTCCTACACTGTAAAAACTGTTACTTAGATTAAACTTTAAAAAATTAAGGCAACATTTTCCAACTACTTTTTGTAAGTTTAGTGAACTTCTTGTTATTTTGATTTGGTAAAAATCAATATTATTTATTTCACTGTATGCTAAAAAATTAAGTAGAGTCTACAATATAAAGCAAAACTTTTGAGTTTTACTATTGTGACAAAGATCAGTATATTGACCAAATAATACTTAATTAAAATAAGTAACATTTAAAATAAAAAAATTAAACTTTTCAATTTTATTTAAATCATTTTCTCTATTACTCCTAATTTATACAAATTATTTTTTTAATCCAACTTTAATAAGGAAAGAGAGGTATTTGTTTCAAACATTTATTACTCTATAACATTTACCATATGCAAACAACTGGGTGCACTAAGTTTCTATAATCAATTTTATTGTTAATGTTGTAAACATTTTAACATTAAAAATTACAGAAACTTCTAACCTCATCTTTAAGTATAGCATAGAAGACCTTAAAGTGCAATCTGTGGACACTAACATTAAAATACAGTGACTCTTGACCTGAGCAATTTACATAAATGGACTAAATTTAGTGCACAGTACAGTGCATTTTCAAATGTACTACGACATTGAAATAAAATAAAATAAAGGGCCTCTGATCTCAGCATTTGGCATAACAAAACAAACTTCAGGACATCAAATGCCCATATGATGCTGACTTATCCAGGAACTGAAGCAGTCTGTGCGTGACTACCACATTGTTCTAAGTTAAACTGCTCATTGAAGAGTGATGAAGCAAAGCAACAGAACCTCTGAGCTGCAGCTAATTAACAATTAAACATTTCGCAACAATCTTCTGAAAACTCGACAAAAACATAAGATTGTCATTTAGTGTGAGGCAGGCATTTGACCAACTAACTGAGAAGTTTGTTTTTGTGTCATGAATCGGGAGGAAGACTTTGGGCGCAGTGTGTCAAGTCCCACAAAAAGTCTTTGTAACACCTTAATTTAGTTGTGGTGGATACTGCAGGTTCAGAGCTTTGGCCAGGTTTCCAAGATCAGTAGGCACTGGGATTCCCTCAATGATGATGCCCACCACATCTGGTACTTGGCAGACATATATCTTCATATTGTGCATTTTAAAGTCTTCATGGACACTGCTCTCCGTTATCCCTGTATGAGAATAAACAGAACAATAAGTGGCAAAACTGAAAATGCCACTTTTACAGTTATATCATCAGATGATTATGACTTCTGCATAATGTAAAACAAGGATTTTACTTTTGTGAAACTGCATTGAAAAATATGACATTATTTTTTAAATCAAGCCTACAAGCAACTGGAAGACCAAAAAGTTAACTTGGGACCCTGGTTCCTGCACATACATTTAGGTGTTTGTAGGCGTGTTTTAAACATTTGACAGAGCTTCAGCTTTGTACTATAACTCAGTCAGACATAAGATTGATATCTGAGGAATAAGTGCTTTTCCCCAAAAAAGTCAAAATGTGTTTTTTTTAAACAATACTTACATAGTAGTAAGAGATGAGCTCTTGCCCACTCTCTCCTATGTATTCAATGAGGCATCTCAGTCACATCTCTTTTCCTCACCACAGCGGTACTTGGATCCTATAGTTGTTCGGTGAATAATGAAAAACTGAATATTGCAGGCAATATAACTACAAACGTAAAATGTCATTATCAGTGTGGTTCTGTACTATCTATCCATCTATATACACACACACACACACACACACACATACATACATAATTAATATTTAGCCTTAAAATTAATGAATAATTTTTTTGTTGTTGCACTATTCACCCATTAGGTAAGATGAGTAAATAAAGTACTTATTGTGTAAACGTGTATCTGCAACATTGTTACCACTTTTGCCTCACCTGTATCAGTTCCAATAATTCAAATTGATGCGTTGACTAGTCGCTCCACCCTTCGCACTTAACAGGTCAAGAAGTTTTGAAGTGTACTTGTCCAGCTGGGACATAAACACTGATTCTAGCGGAACTGCAGTACACCTTCGGAATTCTTCATTTATCTGTAATACAGCAATTGTTTGTCTGTTATTAGGAACAAAGATGTGTAAAGAATTGGCAACCTTTTATTCTTATGCAATGCAATACTCCATAAAACATGTAGGGTGAATCTTCAGTAAGTGTTCAGCAAAAAGTGTGTCTAGCATCACATAAACATCTTTGTTCACTATTATTTGCCTTTAAACAAAAACTGAGTGAGCAGCATGTCAGTGATAAATCATTTACCTGGCCATCTTTCTTTAATTTTGGCACATCTGGAGACTGGGCAACTGCTTCCATTATTCTCCAGCTATATGTCCTGGCCATCATGTCATTTATGCTTTTGACATCCCTTTCAAAAGAAGCAACCCAAATTAAAAAAAGAGTTTAGGAAAATATCAAGATCATTGATGATATTGCAATTCAAATAAATATTTAATCTTTCAAGTTGAACAAATGGTTTAAGGCTAATCAAAATATTTCAAACAAATCTATCAAAAGATAAAGTTAAAGTGTTTACGAATTTTTATGATACATTGCAGAGAGAGGTGCCAAAAATATAATGTCCTCATTTTTTTCAATCAAGCAGGAACAACAACTGTGACCTCAAACTAACTTACAAATTAACTTTTAACTGACACATGTACGAGGATAAGAGCTTATACTACTGGTGTTTTGCTACTGTAGCTAATTTGGAAACATTTAAGATGAATGATTTGAGACAGAATAATTCACATTCACCAAAGCTAACGTTACTAGACAAACAAAATGACGATGTTTTTTTGTAAAAGTATACAAACCATATAGAAACTTAATCTGGCAATCTAACATATATCGATCCTACATTTGCGATAGTTGTTTTAAGATTAATGTTAACTTCAATACATTCGGTAAGGCCGCATGGCGCTTGCAAAACGGACAATCTTAATGTTACTGTCATGAAAGAAGACTTGTTTATATTTTACAGTGCAAAAAATGCGTGCTCATTCGGCTAAAACCTAACTTTATGCAATGTAAATAGTTACTTACATGTGTTGCACGTTGTATAAAGCCCTCAAAAACTCCACAGAAATCCAAAACTGGTCCGGTACAGGTATGAGCAACGATGTCGTTGCTAATGCTCTGCATGCGTGCTGCAACATGTGGGCGGGCCGTGACATTTTACTTTGGATATAAACACTTAAATAGAGTTTTGTAGAAGCAATTTATTTTGAAGGTCAGTAAAACACAATTTTTTGATAGGTAAAATTAAGTTACAAAAACAGTCACACTTTTTACTTATGTAAAACTTAAATTAATTCAAAAAGAAAAGGTAATCAATTTATTGGAAGAAATTTACTTTTTAAAATAAATTCCTATAGACAACACCCTTGAAGAACTTTTTACAGTGTAGACTTCAGTCCAGGGCAGCAGGTAAACACCGTGGGGACGCCTGCTTCAGCCTATGTAACCCGGTGAGTGATAAAACAGTGCAGTCCTCTGTAGCACATCTTCGTGTTGTCTTTAACAGTGTTGTCCCGGTACTAAAGTTTTAAAAACGTCAATTTCCCGCTAACATTTACGCGCCGCTGAGCGCGCTCATAAACAGCTGATTTGCCGTAGTATTCACCAGTGCTCAACAGAATGACTGAAGGTTATCAGCGCGCTGCTCTTCACAGATTGAAAACACACATAGACGGACATTGGAGCGTTTAAAAGCCGTGAAGATCAGGGGATTCATCAGTGGATCGCTCGTCTGTGTTTGCACTCAGTAAACAGCAGTGCTGGTGAGTTTGGTGAACTGATGACCTTTACAGCCAATCAGAGTGACTTCTGTTGAGCACGTGAACACAATGGCCAATCAGCGCTGTTTAAGAACTCCATGAACATTGTCTGTAATGTTAACGAGAAATTGCCGTTTTTTATATTTCATTACGGAAATTTTGTATCGTGACAAGTCTAATATAGTGAAAGAATCAGTTCATTAACTTGAGTTTGATGAATGGCATCTAAAATGTGTGTTTGGGAAAGAAAACTTTAGCTAAGTAGTGCCATTTCACTTAACTCAGCTGAAAATGAGGTCAAATATCCCATTTTATTTTCACTATTCATTCAGAACGGACCTTAGGGTCACTCGGAAGGCGGTGAAATCATAAATTTGTGTCACTTTCTCTTCGCTGATAAGATATACAGCCAGGTACACAATATTCCTGTGTGACTCAGCCTATACTTCCGGGTTTTTTTCCCACCGCAGCCTCGATTTCGCTGTTAATAATGGCGGCCGCGTGAAATCAGTCTATAGAAAGCGAAAGCACAGTATATAATGAGCTGGATCAGTCTACTTAGTTAAAGGTTTTGTGAACAGGTCGCATCTCTGTGGGTCTGCAGCAGCAGAGCATGCGAGTCTGTGGCTGTGTTCGTTTATCACGCACACAAAACCGCGCCGCTGAGGTAAAGTCTTTTGTGTCGGAAGCGCAGGTGTTGAATTGGGTATCGATCACACTGGATGCACCATGATATGCCATGACCGAATTGTAAACGTTTTCTATGAGGCTCGCCGCCATTCGGTTCCTTGCGTTTCTTAGCAGCGTATACAAAACAATGTAAAGATCGCTTGACATGAAGTAAATAAACCAGTATACTGTAGATGTGCCGATGTTGATAGCGTTAGCGTGTGCTACCGTCACAATAGATTTCTATCGTAATACACTATAACTTAGCGTGAAGAGCATGCTAAATCTTTAAGGGACTTTGCCAGCAAGCAGTGTTGTGATCACGTGGGCTTTGCACGCTGGCTCTGGACGCTGCTGGATAAAATAGCTGTAACGGAGTTTGGAGCGGAACAGACTGCTTATATCAGAGATTTTTAACGCAGTCCGATAAATTTATTTGGACTGATATCGGACCGATTTCCGATATCAATATCGGATCGGGACATCCCTAGAATTGATTAAGCTAAATTGGCTGTAGTGTATGGGTGTGCTGAATAAGTTGGCAGTTCATTCCGCTGTGAAGACCCTTGATTAAAAAAGGGAGCTCATGGTTTTGGACTGTGGGGGAAACTGGAGCACCCAGAGGAATCTCACACAAACACAGGGAGAATGCAAACTCCACACAGAAATGCCAACTGGACCAGCTCAGACTTGAATCAGTGACCTTTTTGCTGTGAGGCGACAGTGCTAACCATTGAGTCACCGTGCCATCCCAACTCAAAAAACAAACCAAAAAATATATACTATAGTTATATGGGGTTTTATTTTAACAAAGTTATTAAAGATGTTAAAAGTGGGTCCCGTATTCTATTGCAGCTCTGCTATTCTTGTTTTACTCTGCATCAAAAAACAAGAATATGTTGCATCTTACTTGTTAGGCTTATTTTACTGTGTTTATACAAGCCGCTTGACTTTGATCAATAAATGGTGAAGACCAGTTAAATCATTACAGAGTGAATGTGTAGCACTTGTGTCAAAGACTCTCAAAGGTCTGTTGAGAATTTGAGCCGGGGTAGATACTTATAGAATATAAAAACACACTTTAGATCTTGTGAATGCATTTCTCCCATCTCTTGAAAAATTAGGCAAAGTGTCTTCCCGTGGCTCATGTAGGCTCATGAATGATTATGAGACAGCAACATGTGTGAAATCGCCTCTGTTTAAGTCTCAGAAAAAAAAATAGTTTAGTATTTCATGGTTGTAAGACATGGCGTATGCTCCTTTAAAGGTGCTGTATGTAAGTTTTTTTACTCTTCTAAAGCATAAAATTACCATAATATGTGTGCAGATATTTAAGAAACATCCTAAGTGAACATACTTGTTTAACTGAAAAACAATGCTGAAGTCAGATATTCTGCTTTGAAAATGTTTTTTCCGTGCCGGAACGCTCTCTTTGTTTAGGTAATTTTCACATGCACATGCCAGTTTAGCCAATTATAATTCAGCACCCCGGGTTGCCATGTTGGGAAACAGCATACTTCATACATTCATTCAGAAAGGCTCTGAAAGCATGCGTCCGTGACCGAAAAGGACAGTATGGGAGACAGATTCAGTTCCACATGAGGTTATTAATAAGCAAATGACATAAATATTACGAACGTCAACATTAGGTGAGCAGGTTACATTGTAACCGCGTGTCCTAACAACACGCTGTGACGAGAGAGGCAGTGATGAGCTATTTGGCTGTTTGCACCAGATCAAACACGGCAGAAATTTAAACACAGCCTTTCAGAAGCACAGAATATGCACTCACTCATGAAATGGTAAAGTTTAGAATCTGTTTAATACATGTTAACCCACGTTAACATCATTAAATGTAAAATGGCATTCAAACTCATATTGTTAGCATTTAGCATTGAATAAAGCACACGAGATTTACCTGAGCTGATCACTGTCATAGGTTTCACAAGTTCAGCTGTTAGAAATAGAAGCCGTTTCTAATAAATTCAATTCGAGGTGTTGGTTAGGACAAAAACTCCCTTTAATATGGAGAATATTCCCTCTATCGCGTGTCGTCGCTTTTTTTAGAACAGTTTAAATCACTCGCTTCTCTGGCATCCCACGCATGCTATTGTTTTGATCCAGGAGTGCAACACCAAGTTTAACCACTAGGTGTCAAACTTACATACTGCACCTTTAAGATACATGTACTCGTGCATATATAGCATAAGCATAAATTTTTATTTTTTTTATTTTAGTATAAATATATATTATAACAGTCTTTTTTACTTAAATTTTTATTTACTTAAAATAAATACAATTATTTTTAAAACTGAAATTATGTTTTGTTTGTCGCATATAGTTAACTAAGGTATATATGTATTGTTGTAAACTATATATACTGTTATATATATATATATATATATATATATATATATATATATATATATATATATATATATATATATATATATATATATATATATATATATATATATATATATATTATGTGATGTGGGTAAATGGTTTTAATCTGGCTACCACCGCATGTATATTTCAAACCTGTGGGAAGCACTGTAATTGATACAGTTTTTTTCCAATAAGGTGCAATAAATACATTAACATTTTTATTAAATGTTGTTCACGTTAAATAAGAATAAACATTGGTTTAAAAAGTATTTTGTGACACCCACATTCGTCATTTAAAAATGCAGGTTTGTTTTAAATAATAACTCCGCACCAAACTGAGGCATTCATTTTAGGCCTATATAAACTATAAATTGTCTATGCAAGTTAATGCAATACTATATGTAAAAACGAAATTATTATATACTCTAGTAGCCTATAGCCTACAGTATATAAAGGTCAATATTGCCTTGTTGTCTCTCATGCAGCAAATAATATAGGCTAGAATTTAAATAATATAGCCCACTTTGCAGCTTTCCTTTAAATTATAGTAGGCCTATATAAAAAATAGCCTATATAGACAGACTTTTGACAAGGTGTTTGTTTTTATACTTTAGTGTATTTTAATATAGTTAATTTTGATGAATTAGCTATAACCTTTGACTACTGCTTCCTTTTTTATGCTGTTATGCGCGCATTATATTTCACACGCATATGCAAGGTGACTGAAATTGAAATAAAAACACAAACAATACTGAGCCATTAATAGTTTAAAAAGTTAATATAATTTGAAGGAGAACATTGACGTTTGATCTTGCTTTAACTTAATTGACTTGCTTGACTTAATTTACATCCTGTGGCAAAATTAGTTTTATTATAAGTTTAGTAATCTGCTTGAGGTAGGCAATTTATTTTTATGCTTTTGAGGAAGTAGCATTCAACTTAAGAGCTCTTAAGAGCCAGACCGTTTCTTGGTGCTTCGCTGGTAATATCTTTAAATAAATGTTTGATTAGGCCTATTTTATTATTCATTTATTATTTATGTACAATAATTGAGACATAAATTGAGATAGTAAAATATAATCAACAACGAAATTGTAAATGAAAACTGTAAATGAAAATTTAATAAAAAAATATATATTTATATATTTATTTATTTAGGCCTACTTATTTGTATGTATGTTTGTACTTTCATTTTAGTTGTCTTTTATTTCTTTAATTTTAATCCTCATTTCACTTAACAAGTTCACAATGATAATAAAGCTTAACACATTTTTAATGATTAATGAAGGAATTATAATGCTGTTTTATTGTTTCATGTTCATTTACAAGTAGTAGAGTGTATTCGCATCCCATCCCTTTGTGCCCCCTGGCGGCATAGTCGCAAACTGCGGTCATACCTAAAAACACGTTCACGGCGGTAATGCTCATTTTAAAGTGTCACACACTGTACCGTATACCTTATAACTTGTTTAGAACCCACCTCCTGCTATAAAAAAAAAATTTGGAATAGTACTCCAAGTTGGACAGATTGATCAGCTCTGACCTCAGGGAGACGTTTGATGTCTAAGAGCTTTGTAGCGCATAGGATGTGTGGAACCTGTTTGAGTTCTGTTGCCGCAGTTGACCATATGCACAGATATTTCCTTGTTTTCAATATGCCAGAACTGTCAGCTGTCAAAATGTCATTTTATTCTCACAGCCATCAGGATCTGCCTCGGGTAAACATCAATGATCTACACTATCAATGATCTAAAGGCGGTCTCACATCAGTTGAGACGCACTGTGCCGTGTCGTACTGTGCCACGTCTTTAAAGATTGAACACATTTTTTTTTTTTCTACTGTATGACTGTGCACATATCAGCGGCACCCAACTACAACTCTTGGACTGCTGTTTTGAGCTGAACGTGATGTGTTTGGTGTGGGATTCCTGATGGTCTACCTAGATATTGCACGCTGTTTGAAACATTTACTTTCACCTAGCAGAAAAAGAGAAAAGATTTAAGCTGTACATTTTTTTCTTTATCCATTCAAGTAAGTGCAGTAAACTAAACTTACAGTCTGTCTATGCTGGAAATATATTTAGTAGATCACTTTACAAACAAACTTTAAAAGTAATTGATCAGAAACCAATAGAATGGCATTATTTTTTTATCTATAATTTGTAAAGATGTTTTTTTTTTTTCAAGTTTTTAATTTTAAAACAGCATTTAAGTGCATATACAGTATGGTATTGCCACTGAGGTCTGTGAGTTGATACATACTGTAAACTTAGCAGTGATTTGGGAATTGTAGAATTTGCAGATGCAGAACTACTGTGAGTCAGTCATCCTTTTCAATGAAAGGTTCACATCTATGCAATACCTTGCCTACTGATTTAAAGTTACAATCGAAGCTCATAGTTTTTTGTGTTTCTGTAGAGCTGAAACAATGGCTGAAATCTTTACTGCAATGTGAACATTAAGTATAATTCATTCAGATTGGTCAGGTTTACATTTTTTTTGTATGCAGATTGACTTACATTTTATTTTATGTTTGTGTACCTGTATATACATTATTTGTTGTATTATCATGCTTTTTAATTTGTCGATTTTAATGTTTTTGATGTAAAGCCTAACCAGGGATGAGGGCTGCAAATTAGCTTCAAGCTATGCTCTATGTACGCAGCATCGGTTGTCTTTGAATGGCAATGTCAAATGTATAGTCTCTGTAAAATAAAAAAAAATAAACATCAACTCAATTAAATTAAATTCATGTTTATTTCTATAGCTTTTACAATGTAGATTGTATCAAAGCAACTTAACATAGAAGTTCTAGTAAACTGAAACCGTGTCAGTCAATGAAATAAAATAAACCAAAAATTCAAATAAAGAAATAAAATTAAATAAAAACTAAATTTAAATAAATAAAATAAAATAAGGTTTTTGCTATATTTAGCCTAAACATTGACAATAGTGCAACAATGCTAAACAAAACATAAGGTTTGCAGCATTGAAATTGATTGTTTGTGTTAATATCCTTTACACATCAATGGGTTTGACACTAACATTAATCTATGTTCTGTGTAACTAGCATTTCTGAATTCATTGCTTTTGTTTTTGTTTATTTATTTGTTTATTTAAAATTGTATTTTATTTTTAAAAATAATCATATGCTCTTAGAAATACTCTGTGTATGGTTAATTGCATAGGCATATAATATGCAATGAATAAATACTATAATAATTATTATATGTTAATGCTCAGGTTTTCAGCTGTTTTGCTCATCCATGAACTATTCATGAATGAAAAGCTGATATATTTGACATTAGACAATGTTTTAGATAACAAATGACAGTAAACAGATTTTGGGACAGTTTCCATATTGCTGTAATTTATGGTTTTGCCATAATTGGCAGAACATAAAATGTCCTTGAGGCAAGGGTGCACTGAGATTGGAAATGGAATATTTTACATGAATATTCCCCCATACACTACACAAATTCCTCAAATGTACTTGTTTGTTGTTGTTATTATTATTATTATTATTATTATTATTAGTAGTAGTAGTAGTAGTAGTAGTAGTAGTAGTAGAAGAAGTAGTAGTAGTATTGTTATTATTATGCTTTTGAAAAAACAAAGCCAATTTTATATGTTATTTGAATGTTTATGAAATGTGAGCAGTTTTGAGATTTTGGTATTTTTCTGTTGGCTTGCCTTGAAAGGATCTTAATATTTTCTATTCATTGAAAACAACTCAGAAAAGACATTGAGAATATCAAAGCTTCTCTTTATAGAAAAAAAAAATAAGAGGTCATCCACTGTCATTTCAGGGAGGAAAAAGAGTTTGGATGATGTAAGGGTGAGTAAATGACCATGTTTTCATTTTAGGGTGAACAGTCCCTTTAACATGTTTCCTTCTATAGCATGTCCCGAAATCTCTTGCAATGCATTTGTAGTCTTACAATACTCTCTAAATTATCAGTAGTATTTCTCATAGCACACACACACATGCACGCTTTTTTAAAGGTATTTTATTTGGACAGTATACAAAACATGGTGAGACTGCTTCTATCATCAAACATTTCAAGTTATTTCAGCATATCACTTTGATAAATGCACTTTAACAGCCTCTTCTACCGAACAGAAAATATGACTTCAATGAAAAGAGTTCTGAAGCTTCATTAAAAGTTTTCTGAAGCAAACGTACAGCCTCGAGCCCCACAGGACACAGTTAGTCCCAGTTCCCTGAACCTATGCACCTCATCAAGGGCTGTGACATCCTAATACACTTAAAAAGTGCCACATGTGCTCATATTTTACCATCATAAAAGAGCCTTGTATTCGGGAGATGATCCAATGTCATCAGTTACTACATCATTAATTTGTGAAGTCTGTGTTTAAACTTTGTGATTTGGCTTAAACTACATTTGCAGTAATAAAACAGATACCCAGGGGGTTCATTTACCCCTTGGAACGTGGCATAATAATTTTCTAAATGTCAGTATAGCAACAGAGTTCACCTTGTGATCCTGAAACAATTAAATGTGGCTATGTTCCACATGCTGTAATTATTTGACTGTGGATGTATTCTGTGGAAATGCAGATTCGTGCAGTTGCATTAGCAATGCCAGTGCGTGCAAACAGTGCTTCTGTTGTAATGACAAAATGTAATGTAAGGTGTAAATTACTATTTGAAATTGCAGCTCATGTTCTGAGTATTTAGTGAAAATCATTTGCTTGAATCATTGATTTAAATGACTTCAATAACTATTTCTTTTAAAAACATACTGTAAATATGTGAGCTACACAAAATCATTTCAATTCTAAAAGCAAATCAAACAGTAGTGTATGTAAACAATATCACACAATAGCTGTGTGATGTGGCTGTTATCAGCACTGCAGTTGGTAGTACAAGTGCGATGTTGTGTTTGTACAACAGTTTTATGGCACAAGTGTGTAAAAAAAAAAAAAACCCTACAGTGTTAAGGAACAACTTTGTTCTGTCATGGATTCAAATATCAAGTTGACAGCTTTGCTAATTAGTAAATGACACTGAAAATGACAGAAATGACACGTTAACACTAGAAGCAAGGAATTAATTAATTACTTTCATTGCATTATGGAGGGTACTGTGATGTCTTGGTGATGATACAACTGAGGATCTTTTTTTTTTATTTTTAGAATTATAATGTTGAATTGCGTAAATCAAAATCAATATATCAAAAGAATTCATGACAGTACTGCATATGTAAGTTTGTCAACAGTAACCTCATGCATGCCAAAGCATAGGACAAACTGAATTACAACTACTATGCAAGAAAGATACTGATTCATTCTTCAAGTCATACTCATCTTCAGTCTCATCTTAATGAAGCATTAGTTTTCAATGTCTACTATGGAAAGTTATCAGTTTAGGGGGCTTTTTGTCACTTTTGGTATGAAAGTATTTAGGACAGACTCATCTGATAGCGAAATGATGTATTGCAACAAATACATCATTTTGAAATTCAATTGTGACCCTGGACAACAAAACCTTAAATCTTAAGTTGCACAAGTACTGTATATTTTAGACAATAGCCCAAAATATACATTGCAAAGATAAAAAGATTTATTTTATGCCAAAAAACATTCAAATATTAAGACAATGTTCCCTGAAAACATATCAAAACAAAGCAATCAAGCAATTTTCTCAATAATTTGATGTTTCGAACACTCAGATTACAGATTTCCAAATAGTTCTATTTTAGCCAAATCATAACAAACCATTAGAAAACGCATTTACAGGTATTTGGTTTCCACATACTGTTTATATTAAATCAATAATAATAATAATAATAATAATAATAACACTTAAAAACTTGTATTGTCAGCTAGAATGACAATTTAATATTAAATATCACTTTTATATCAATTATCATTACAGAACAATATTATATTAACAAACAAGAATATAAAGATGCTTAGCAAATTCAACAAATATGCCATGGTAGTTTTCATTTGTTATAATGTAATAACTTATCAACATCAATTAAGTAATAAAACTCAGTCAACATCAATTAAATTCAAGATCAACAATTACAATTTTCATAATAATTGTTGTTTTAGCGCAGCTTTACAAAATGTGTGCATTATTACATTAGAGTCAAAATCAGAAATAGTGCTGTCAAGTGTGGTTAATCTTCAGTAATACAGTATATACAGACTACAGGTGATTGAAACAAATCATTGCTAAGAAATATATATCCAAAATCAGTTACTGTATAACTCATGTTTAACCACTAAAGAGGCATGTTGTTTCTATATGTTTCTGTGATATGGCTTTTCTTGGTGAAATATTGAGTGTTGAAGACCTTCTGATGTGTTGGAACCACAATTGCTAAAATCTAAAACACCACACAGCCTTATTAGACTAGAAAAGGCTCTCAGTCAATACTGTTTAATATACTGTACAATAATGTCAGATTGTACAATATATGTACAATACAAGTCAGAATTATTAGCCCCCCTGAATTATTAGCCCACCTGTTTATTTTTCCCCCAATTTCTATTTAACAGAGAGAAGATTTTTTTAACACATTTCTAAACATAATAGTTTTAATAACTCATTTCTAATAACTAATTTATTTTATCTTTGCCATGATGTCAGTAAATATTCAATTCACCTTTATTTCTATAGTGCTTTTACAAATGTAGATTGTGTCAAAGCAGCTTCTTATAGAAGATTATAGTAAATTGAAACAGTTCAGTTTTCAGTGTTTAAGTTCAGTTCAGTTTAGCTCAGTTCAGTGTGGTCTAATAATCATTACTGAGAGTCCAAACACCGAAGAGCAATTTCATCGATGCGGAGCTCTACAGATCCCGAACCATGCAAGCCAGTGGTGACAGCGGCGAATTGGAAAACTTCACCAATTGGCGAAAGTGAAGAATTTAAAAAACCTCGAGAGAAACCAGGCTCAGTTGGACACGACCATTTCTCCTATGGCCAAACGTCTTGTGCAGAGCTGCAGTCTAGGCGCCGGAGGCTCGACCTCAGTGAAGACTCGTCTGTCCCTGGAGCATCACAGGAATCAGTCTCATGCTCTCCACTCTTCCATGACCACCACAGCAGCTGCTCAGGATACGGTATAGTCCAGTATTATGAAAACCTTGGGATCATTTTGTCGCTGGTCTTGGATCGCATCAGTGGCGCTGCATAGTCTGAGGGCCTCAGGATGAGTACCCCCAGGTGGAAATAGAGAATAATTAGCGTAGCTGCTGTTCTTAGTGTATATAACGAGATGCAAAAACCTGCGTGGGGCACACACATGCGTCATACCGCTAAGTGATGCACTGAGTGTATGCTTTGCTAAAAAGGTTTTTGATCTAGTTTTGAATTGCGAGAGTTTGTCTGAGCCTCGGACATTATCAGGAAGGCTATTCCAGAGTTTGGGGGCCATAAATGAGAAGGCTCAACCTCCTTTACTCGACTTTGCAATTCTAGTTACTACCAGAAGCCCTGAGTTTTGAGATCATAAAAAGCGGGTTGGGTTGTAGCGAGACAGGAGGTTGGTTAGATAAACAGGAGCTAGATTATTTAAAGCTTTATAGGTAAGAAGCAATATTTTATATTCAATACGAAGCTTAACAGGCAGCCAGTGTAAGGAGGATAAAATTGAGGATGATCATATTTTCTAGGCCTGGTAAGAACTCTGGCAGCTGCATTTTACACTAGCTGAAGTTTGTTAATAGAGGATAATGGGCAACCAGCGAACAGAGCATTACAATAATCCAGCCTAGAAGTCATAAAAGCATGAACTAGCTTTTCTGCATCTGATATGGATAGCATACTTCGTAACTTAGCAATGCTTCTTAGATGAAAGAAAGCAGTTTTTGTGACATGGGATATATGATTTTCAAAAGTTAAATTGCTGTCTAAAATGACACCCAGATATTTTATAGTAGAGCTAACGCTAACTTTGTATCCCTTTAATTGCAGGTCGAGTTGTGGAAACTGCTGTGTACAGGATTTAGGCCCAATAAGTAATAATTCTGTTTTGTCTGAGTTTAAGAGAAGAAAATTGTTGGTCATCCAGTCTTTAACATCTTTAATACACTCAGTTAGCTTAGACAGTTCAGACATCTCATTAGGTTTAGTTGAAATGTATAATTGAGTATCATCTGCATAGCAGTGAAAGCTGATCCCATGTCTTGTAATAATGTCTCCCAGGGGAAGCATGTATATTGTAAACAGCAAAGGGCCTAAAACTGATCCTTGAGGCACCCT
Organism: Danio kyathit; assembly: GCA_903798195.1. Taxonomy (NCBI): domain Eukaryota; kingdom Metazoa; phylum Chordata; class Actinopteri; order Cypriniformes; family Danionidae; genus Danio; species Danio kyathit. The sequence continues at coordinate 33,300,025 of LR812520.1, read as the reverse complement.
GTACTTTACTGGCCTGACTTGTGAAAGCTGTCCATTAATATTCACTAACTAGTAACGGTCAACTAAGTACATGTATGACTTAAACCATTGAAGAGCCTGTCCTTGGACACCTATAGAATTTAAGCGGTCTATGAGAATATTGTGGTCAATGGTGTCAAATGCGGCGCTAAGATCGAGTAAAACTAATAGCGAGATGCACCCTTGGTCAGCAGCTAAGAGTAAATCGTTGGTTATTTTCACTAATGCAGTTTCTGTACTGTGATGAGGCCTGAAACCTGACTGAAACACTTCAAAAGTATTGCTCGTCTGCAGAAAGGAGCATAATTGGGCAGAAACTACTTTTATTTTACTAGATATTTTTCAAGACACTTCTATACAGCTTAAAGTGACATTTAAAGTCTTAACTAGGTTAATTAGGTTAACTAGGCAGGTTAGGGTAATTAGGCAAGTTATTGTGTAATGATGGTTTGTTCTGTAGACTATCGGAAAAAATATAGCTTAAAGGGGCTAATCATTTTGTCCTTAAAATGGTTTTTAAAAAGTTAAAAACTGCTTTTATGAGTTTCCTTGCTCTGTTAAACATCATTTGGGAATATTTAAAAAAGAAAAATAAATTCAAAGGGGGGCTAATAATTCTGAAATATATATATTTTTATAGATACAACTATTGTTTTTGATTTATACAGCGTGGTGTCATTATATTTGAACCCCCTATTTTTTATTTATTTATTTTTTTTTTTTGTGACAGCCCACTCTTCACGATGAGCTGAATGTGATGGTATAACAATCTGTCATTGTCCTGCAACCAAGTTTTTTTTTCTTTTTCTTTTTCTTTTTTTCACAGCAATCCATCCATGCAGAGTCAGGTCTGTCAAATCAATCGATGTGATTTAAAGAACCAGAAAAAGAAAACCGCAGGTTAAGAAGAAAGAAATAGTCAGATATGAACTTCTTCTTAAAGTCTTTTGTTTTCTTGTAGTATGCAGAGTGTATCTAGTCTAAATATGACAGCAGTCTTCTCTGTATAGTTAATGTAAATTCATGCATTACTCCCATTTGATGAGATTGCAGAGCACATTATTTACATACATTTTGGACAATCAACAAGCAACCAATATCATAATCCACAGAGTAAACACAGCAGATGTAATGCACCTCCAATTTAACACGCTGGCATGTTGCAATTCGAGTCAGAAATTTGAATGCAAACAGGGTGATATACTCGATGAGTGTGTGACTTGTATACGTGATAATTAAATTATCCATTTTCACTGCTTTGACATATTCAAGTACATCTGTGGTGAAGTTATGGGCAGGCATATTATTAAAATAGAAACCCATACAATTATAGATAATGATAATGATTCTAGATAATCTGCAACACTTATTTTTAATTCTTACAATTCTGACTCAACACAGTACAGGTAAATAGATAAATGGTAATAATAAAGAAATAATAATAATAATAATAATTCATTCATTCATTTTCTTTTCGACTGAGTCCCTTTATTAATCTGGGGTCGCCACAGCGGAATGAACCGCCAACTTATCCAGCATATGTTTTACGCAGCGGATGCCCTTCTAGGTGCAACCCATCACTGGGAAACCTCCACACACACTCATTCACTCACATACTGTACACTACCATACACTACGGACAATTTAGCTTACCCAATTCACCTATACCACGTTTTTGGACTTGTGGGGGAAACCAGAGCACCCGGAGAAAATCCACGCGAACACTGGAAGAACATGCAAACTCCACACAGAAACGTCAACTGACCCAGCCGAGACTTGAACCAGCAATCTTCTGTTGTGAGGCGATCATGCACTGCGCCACCATGCACCCACTATTAATAATAATAACATTTATGATACATTTAATTTAATTTAATTTCAAAAGAATCTGTTAAACAAATGAATCAATTGCTTATTAATAAGGGCTTCACTTGTTTCATTAATGGATAAATAATTTTTGAGCGAATCTCATGAACAAAAGAGTCAATTACAGTACATTGTTTTTGCATTTGCTTGTGATTTACTCTATTTTGATAACTACCATATGCCTTTAAATCACTATAAACTGCTGCATCAGTATGTCTTTGATCATTTGAATGTTTGTTAAAAAAACAAAGAAGAAAAAAGGAAAAGGTAAGACTTATTTTGATGGTTGCTATTGCACATTTTGTTGACTAAAACTTGCATTGCAACTACATGCCAATTAATTCTCATTTGAGTAATAGTTGACTGTCGGCTTAATATCTGCTGATACTGCTCCTTCAACATTTAACTGACTAGTGAATCAGTAACTTTGCAAGTACATGTCAACTTACACTAACCCTAACCCCAACCTAACAGTCTACTTATATTTTAATAAGAATTTAGTTGGCATGTATATGCAATGCAGCTTAAATTCAACAAAATGCTTTAAAGGGACCGTCAAATAAGGTGCTACTAAGACAGAAACGATTCTGTGTCATAAAGGCACTAAAAACTAAATGACAAATGCATTCTGAATGAGAGTGTTAATGCAGATCTGAATGCTAGGTTTGGTTGTAGGCTACTTAATAGGTAATAGACATGCAAATCATTATCATTTAGTGTTGAGATTGTGTAAAGTTTGATTCAAGATTTCAAACTTTTAACACTTGTTATTCAAATAATTTTGTGAACTGAGCAAGAAAAACTATTTGCTACACTTATCCAAAGACTAAATGCACAAGACATGTCACTGTATAGTTTTGAATGGGAAAAGTGTAACATCAATATGGCAAATGCAGCCCTGCCTTCAATTACAGAAGCCAATCATCGATCGCTATAGCCTTACAATTCTTCAGCGGAGGGGCTGGGCCTGATGTGAGTTTCTGTAGAATTTGAAAGTTTCAAAATTAAACTAAAGAGACCATTGTTTTTAATTCTATTAGTGATTCCTAATATGAAGTTTAATTATAAGCTTGACATGCAATTTTGGAGAATTTGATGTTTCCCCATTTAAACAGAAACTGTCCAAGAGGCATTTTAAAGATGGCCGCAGAGTGAAATGACTTGCCTTAAAGCAGGGGTGTCAAACTCAGTTCCTGAAAGGCCACAGCCTTGCACAGTTTAGTGTTAACCCTGCTTCAACACACTTACCTGTAGGTTTCAGACAAGCCTGAAGGACTCAACGTGTTTGATCATGTGTGTTTAAATAGGGTTGGAACTAACTGTGCAGAGCTGCGGCTGTTTGACTCCTGCGTGGACTTTGGGTTACTGTCACTTTACATACACAAATCTAGCCAATTTTTTACCATTTATTTTTACTCTAGAGATACATTATTTTGTTTACAATTCACACAAAGGTGAACATTTTGCCAATAATTGATTCAGTTATTCAATAACTCTTTATTATTTAATGATGTTTTCTAATATTAAACAATATCTTCCTTATTTCCTCTCTTTTTTTCTGTGTAATATGTAAAACATTTAAACTTGCATTAAAAGCTCACACACACATGCACATACACCACTGACAACCATAGTAGGAAAATCAAATAGTAGGAAATAGTCACAGGTTTCCAGCTTCCTTTAAAATATCTTATTTTGTGTAGAAAAGGTTTGAAACTAGTAAAGGAAGAGTATATGATGACAGAATTTTTATTTTTGGGTGAACTATCTCTTTAAGCCAGAATAGACGCTGGCCTCACTCTTACTGTTGACACATTTATAATTTGTTTAGTTTTATTTTTGTTCCTTCTTTGAAGACATTCTTCCTTTTTTCGCCTTCTTGTAGAAAACAACATTCATTAGAGAAACCCCGCAAGTCTAACATAATATTCGGTTTTCCTTGAAAGACACAATTCTCACTAGACTTATTTTTCTTTTGTGGGTGCTATCAAGTTTGTACTCATGCTGTTAGTTAGTCAGGGTCACTGCTGAAGCATACAGTAGCCTAAGTCAAAACAGATTTATAATAAATGAAATGTTATTACTTGTGGATTATCTCTATGCCACAGTCCTGCAAACCAATCTAGAGACTACAGTAGATTTTGCAATATGTTTCTGATCATCTGGTCATCATGCTGCTACAGTATAGTAATTTGTTACCGTGAAAGCATCCCTAAACAGCTGATAAATATGGTTAACGTATGATCATTAATATTTGAACGGCATGATTAATTGTTCATTATTGTGTTCTTGATTATAAAATCAAACAAACCGATGTCTACTGTTACAATTTAATGAGCACACTTGACCCTGCAAATAAATATTTTATAAAAGCTGGCAACAAATAACTGATACAAAATGTGTTGTAGCTGAATCAATCCTTCAGGAGATTTCTTCAAAAATATTCTTTAAAGGTGCAGTAGGTGATTGTCTTCAGAAACATTTTTGTTGTGCTGGTAGAAAGTATCTTCACATTCCAATAGTAATAATTAAAGTAAATTATCTAAATGTATTTATATGTATTTTATATTCTGGGTAAGGCATAAGACTAACAAAACGTTCATCCAATTAAAATTTGTCGAAATTTGTTTAAATTTAAGCTGACAAATCTCATAATTCTGATAGCCTGAAACTGTGTGTCAGCAAATGTAGATTTGTACAACTACGCACCTCTGGTCACGCAGATCCACAGTCACAGCAGTAAAAACAAATGCTTAATCTAAAATCCTGAATTAATATTGGAGTAACTTTTGCACGCTGATGGAAGGATGACACCATCCCTGCTGAAAAATCTAGCTTAAACCAGCCTAAGGTGGTTGGCTTGTTTTAGCTAGTTGACCAGCCTGGTTTTAGAGGGGTTTTGGCCATTTCAAGGCTGGTTTCAGACATTTCCAGCCTGGTCTTAGCTGGTCAGGCTGGGAGTTGACCAGCTTGACCAGCCAAAACAGCTAGGTCCAGCTTAAACCAGCTTAAAGCTGGAAATGGAAATAGCTGGAAACCAGCCTGGAAATGGCCAAAACCCCTCTAAAACCAGGCTGGTCAACCAGCTAAAACCAGCCAACCAGCTTAGGCTGTTTAAGCTGTTTTTTTTTTCAGCAGGGATGGCTGAAGTATTTATTTTAGACAGGTAATGTTATGTTTTAAAACATTGTGTTGTTTCACGAATGGGTTATACTGTATGCATGGAAGCAAAGTCCCTTTAAGGCAATCATTTCATTGGCGCTCATCTTTGAAATGCCTCTCGGGCAGTATGCTCGGGCATTCTGTTTCAATGGGGAAACATCAAATTCTCCAAAAATTGCCAAGATTACGATTCATTAGATATTATGAATAACCAATAAAATTAATCAACAACTGTCTATTTAGTTTAATTTCTAAATGTGTTATCACACAAAATCTGCAGAAACTCACGTCTAGTCCAAGCCCCTCCCCCGGAGAATTGCATTCTATAGCGATCGTGATTGGCTCATGTACTTTGAAGGCGGGCTTTATTCGCCATATAACGATCACTGATTGGCTCTGTACTAGAAGGCGGGGCTTCATTCGCCATATTGACTGTTACACTTTTCCCCATTCGAAAGAATACGAGTGACATGTCTTGTGAATGTACTGCATAGTCTTTGACAGAAGTGTTGTCAGCCACTGAAATCTTCCAGCAAAAGATTGATGTGCCTATTTTCAGTTTCAAGGGACCTTTTACAGCATCAATAATGTAGATTTTTTAATTTACTTTAACAACAAAACAGAAGTAAAGAAGCGCTACTCCACCTAGCCTGCTTTACTGAGGTGAAGTAGGTATTATATTCACATTGGTTCATTTTTGAACAATGACAACCTGTGGCGCGCTCCCTATATTGTTTACCATGCTAGAATGTAAGTATGGCTTAGTAATAGGAGTAAATTCCTGCATCCTGCCAGCCAAGCACTAAACATACAGTAGTGGCTTTAGGACAAATTGCGTGAGAGTGTGAGACCAACGAACCTTCATGTATGAAATATTGCACATTATGACAAGTTTTGCTCGCTAACTACACAACTGAAAGCGTGCTAGATATAATACAGTTTTTCATTCAGAATTGTAGTATTACAAAGTACTATAAAGTTAAAACTGGCGAATGACATGATCTATTGGGTCTCTGTCATCTTTAATGTGTGTGTTCGCGGTGATTTCAGGAGGCATGGCTTTGGACGGCAGGGGAGGGACTGTGTTTCAAAGATATTATGCTAACCGGTTAGCATTTAGGCATATCACCTACTGCACCTTAATCCATTAATAATTAAATTTTTTATATATAATTTGCTCAAAATTTTATTGTAAAAGTAATATATATATATATATATATATATATATATATATATATATATATATATATATATATATATATATATATATATATATATATATATATATATATATTAATAATACTACATATAATAACAACATAATAATAATTATTATTGTTTTGTTGTTGTTGTTATTATTATTATTATTATTATTATTATTATTATTATTATTATTATTATTATTATTATTATATATTATTATACTATTTTGATTGGACTGCAGCATTTTAACATCATTTTTATATTTAAACTATTTCCTGTAATGTCTTTGTTGTACTAAATAAACTAACATTGAATTACATTTCTATAGATTATATTTTGTCCAATAATAATAATAATAATTATATTATTATTATTATTATTAGAATAATTTTTGCGTGTCACAGTGGGGCAGTGGAAGCACCATCGCCTCACAGCAAGAAGGTCACTGGTTTGGAGCCCCGTCTGGGTCAGTTGGCATTTCTGCGTGGGTTTCCTCCGTGTGCTCCGGTTTCCCCCACACCCCGGTTACCCCAGACATGTGGTATAGGTGAATTGAATAAGCTAAATTGGCCGTAGTGTATGTGTGTGAATGCAAGAGTGTAAGGGTGTTTCCCAATGTTGGGTTGCGACAGCTGCGTTAAAAAAAAATGTGCTGGATAATTTGGTGGTTCATTCCACTGTGGTGACCCCTGATTAATAAAGGGACTAAGCCGAAAGAAAATGAATGAATAAAATATCTATATAGGATTTGATACATTAATTGGACCACTTTCTGACCTTCTCTGTACTGAT
>LR812520.1:33232984-33287984 GCA_903798195.1 Danio kyathit | reverse complement strand
CACCAGCAGCAATCGCAAAGGTCTACATAGGATTGTCTGTATTTTGCACTTTCGTTGTATTTTGCACTGTTGTTGTATTTGCACTGTTGTTGTATTTGCACCATCTGTAATTTGCACTGTCTGGAGGCAGCACCTAAGCTTTTCAGGTCATCAAAGCCAGTTGGTGGAAAGAGTACTGAAATATCATACTCAAGTAAAAGTACCATTACTTGCCTAAAAATGTAGTGCAAGAGTAAAGTATCTGTTGTAAATATTACTCAAAGTATGAGTACAAAGTAGCCCTTTCAAAAGTACTCAAGAGTAGGGCTGGGCGATATGGCAAAAAAAAAAAATATCTCGATTTTTTTCAGAAAGTTTGATTTCGATTTTTTTTATTTATTTTTTTTATAAAAAATAATTTAATGTGTAACTACCTTACCAGCTTACCTTGTTCATTTAAATTAAATAAATGCTGAACTAGTTTTTTTCATGCTCACTTGTAAAAGAAAAGCAACCATGTGACTAAACGCGGTTATGGCACTCTCATATAGGGATGCTAAACATAGCTACAATAGAAGTCACAGCAGGTCAAATGTTGTGCAGCTTTGGTCAAATTTTATTTGGAGAGAAAATGACCAAAATGTAACGTGAAGATTAAAAAGGATTGGAGGGGAAATAAATATTTCAAATCTCTGTCCATAACAGAAAAATAAACAATGATAATGCAACAATAGTTTATCTGTATTAGTGGCATGGCAGAAATATATATTTGGACAGGCCTTGTCAAAGTGAGCGGGCACTTCACTAATAAAAAATATAGCACTTAAATTATTTCATAACAATCAATAAATAACAGCGGTTTTATATCAAAAGTTGGTAATGATATAAAATATACTACATTTTGATGGTAAAAAATAACCATTTAAATGATTTCAGTATTTAAACATTAAATAACGAATGCATCAAGTTAAATATAAAAAAATGAATGAAACAACACATAGCATATCAGGATATAAAGGACTATATTTAGCAAATGCTGCTCTTTTTATCTTTGTAATTTTATAGTTTTATTTTTGTTATTTTAATTATTTTTTGTCTTCATAAATAACTAACGAGCTGTAGAAAAATATCTGCTTGACGTTTTAGAAAATATTTGTGCGTAGCTCCACCACCCAGTGTATATTAAAGATCACCGTGAAAAAAAAAAAAAACCTGTTACATATCTATATTTAAATGTCTATCTTATATTTAACTGAATTGTATAATGGCCTATAGCTGAAATGTTGGAAATTGCTTAATTTATTTTATAAAACATTTGTCGATATGTATTGATATTTTTTGGAGTAAAAACTACCGACATTTAAGAATCCATATTTATTTTATTCATTCATTCATTTTACTTGTTTATTGGTGCATATATGGGTTATGATTTAATTCATACAGTACCGTCCTTCAGGTGGTGCGCGGGTATAATATACAAAACCAGCCATCTGGGCTTTGAACTAGGTGCAATTATTTCCTTGTGTGTGTGGAGCGATGGGTGCGCGGGCATAAGTGACTAAAAGTGACTCCACCTGTCGAGCCCGTCTCGCAGCTCGCGCGGGAGAGACAGACGGCTGCGGGGGACGTGAACAACAGCACGACGCGCGTGGAAACATTAGCGAAGCTGGCTGGCTGCGGAGCTGTTGTTGCTCTAGCGGGAAAATGTCCCGGTGTTCCCAATGGCAAGTCCGCCCTGGCTCGCTTCCGCTAAATCAGCTGGTAGCTCATCAACAGAGCCGCGACGTCAACACACAGAATCAGCACAATTCAGCACGGTTGTCTAACAGTTTAGAACGGTTTGGCACGATAGTGGGAAAGTGGCTTTAATATTTTTATAAAAAAAATCGCGATTCTTCGATTTTGTAAAAATAAAATCGTCTTAAAACGTAAATTCGAATTAATCGAAAAAATCGCCCAGCCCTACTCAAGAGTAGTGAGTACCGTCTAAGGACAATGTTATTTTGATCCATCTAAAATCAACATCATATTGACATCAAATACTGACATTTATTCGTCAGGTACGGCAACCAAAATCCAACGTCTGATAATGTCAATAGTGGTAACGTCCACACAACTTCAAGCTGTAACATCATTAGATGTTGATATTTGGTTGGTTTTAGGTTGGATGTTGGACATTGACGTTGGCCTGACATTCAGTTCTGACGTCAACCCGATTTTCATTTCCAAACAAAATGCAACGTCCCCATGACATTGGGGTACAACGTCAATCTGACGTCATGTTGATGTCTTGTGCCTACTGGGTGTTTAAGGCCATTTCGGTCACATCTTTTCATCAGTGCCCTGCATCTAAACAGTCTCTGGGTCAGTGCATGTAAAGACTTTGGACATCTTCTTTGACACTTTTAATACTTCCAAACAGTTTGCTGCAATTATAAGGCGCCCTTGTCTTGAGGTAGTTCATTATGATGCGGTTTACCTTCTGTGTGTGATTTGATTGGACAAGAATCACAGCGCTGATTTTTCTAATCCCCATAGACAAGGAAAAATAAAGTAGTGACTGCAGGTTGAAGGAAAGTAGTGGAGTAAAAATACAGATACAGCCCTAAAAATATTCTCAAGGGGAAGTAAAAGTACACATTTATAAAACTACTTAGTAAATTACAATTCCTGAGAAAAACTACTCAATTACAGTAATTTGAGTATTTGTAATTAGTTACTTTACACCACTGATCATAGCACACGTGCTGCTGATGACGTGACAATGAAAGTGATTTGATTTGATTTGGCCTAAATCAGCCAATTAAGGTAATTAATACCATAATTAATACCATACCATAATTAAAACACTCAGCAAAATATGATTAAATCATTGCTATTATTACATTAATTTAATCAAAACAAAAATTGTGTAATTAAATATCCAACATAGTCTTAAATATCGACCAATAAAGCAATATCGATTTTTGTATTGTGCATCCCCAATTACCATGTTATATTATCAGCCCTAGTTAATTGCCAGTGTGAGTGTTTTACAACACAATGCATGCGGTGACCTTGTAGTTTCTGAATGAGAAGCAAAAAGCATAAAGCTTTTATTTGAAAACAGCTCAAAGGTGCTTCCAAATCTGAGTCATGTGACGGTTCTATTGCATCAATGTTTTCTATGTTTAGACTTCACTCCCATTCAGGCTCTAATTAGTATAGACGTCCTCGTAATTAGAAAAGCAGTGAGTTATTGCATCAAGCCCATTAGCGATGATGAGTTTATTGCTGTACTGGTGACTTTGGAGAATCACAGCGGTATTTTTAATGAATTAGAATAATCTAAAAAGCACTTTATTTCTCTAAAGCAGCATTATTATGTTCAAAAGAAATGTACATTTTATCAGTCCACAAAAGCTTTTGAACGTAATTAACTGTAATGCGCGTAGTACAGTAATCCTCGGTTTTTCCGAGTTTATTCCTTCACAACTGTACTATACCTCAATCATGGGAACGGTCTGGTTTGGTTTCACCCCGGCGCTAATTTCTGCCTGCAGTTTTCCAGCAGTGTGGGTGGAATTGCCTTGTTGCTATCGCTATGTCTCTCGGTAGAGCTTTGCTGTGCACACAGGCAGATTGTAATGGCAAGTACCTCTGTCTCTTTCCTGTCTCCAGTGTAATGAGAGCTTAATTAAGTCTGCCAGCTGCAAAAAAAAAGTCAATTAACATATTGTGTCTGAATGACTTATTAGATTTTTTCAGCGTCTCTTGGGTGAACAGGTAGGTTGAATACAGTCACATACATTTGTGAGGCGGCTTGAAGGCTCAATTAAATTAAACTGCCTTTGATAGCATGCAGCCTCTCCCGCTTACAACAGTGATGAGTAATGAAGTCAATAAAACCTCTTGATTCACAGCTGTAGTCTAGTCTCTGAGATCCTATTTAGCTGTTGGATGCTAATATGTGCGTGTGTCTGTGTGTTTTTCGAGTGTATCATTGTTGTTGTTGTTGTTGTTCTTAAGGCACTTCTTTTGATAGTGGGTTACAGAATTGGCTGGAGGACTTGAAAGTTGGAAACGACTTCTGTTCTGTTCAGTTGCGTCAGACAAAATGTATTTCAAGCATGGTTAGAGAGGCTTAATTCTTTGCAAACTGAGCAGTCGGTGGGTCTCCATGGTGGGAAATGTTCATATAAAAATTGCAGTAAGCTAGACTGAATGCATTGTAGCCAACCTGCACCGTATATGACACAGTATTTAAAATAATTCGTAAATAATTATGTAAACTTTGGTTTCTGAATTTACTATGTTTTTTTTGCTGTAAATGTCTACTAACATGTTTTACTTATTAAAAATGAAACCGTGGGCAATGCAGTGGTGCAGTAGGTAGTGCTGTAGCCTCACAGCAAGAAGGTCGCTGGTTTGAGCCTTGGCTGGGTCAGTTGGCGTTTCTGTATGGAGGTTGCATGTTCTCCCTGCATTCGCGTGGGTTTCCTCCATGTGCTCCGGTTTCCCCCACAGACCAAAGACATGCAGGTAAATTGGGTAGACTAAATTTTCCGTAGAAAATGAGTGTGAATGAGTGCGTATGGATGTTTCCCAGAGATGGGTTGCAGCTGGAAGGGCATCTGCTGCGTAAAACATATGCTGGATAAGTTGGCGGTTCATTCTGCTGTGGTGACCCCGGATTAATAAAGGGACTAAGCCGAAAAGAAAATGAATGAATGAAAATGAAACATTTAAAGCATTTTTCATTTCTATATTATACTGTATATAAAACTATACACAGGAATGGACAAAAATACATTGAAATATATTTTAAAATAAAATACCAAATACATCAATTTTAAATAAATCACAATAAACTACAAAATACAGCAGCCATAAATGTATCAAAATAAAATACTGTATTTTGTATTTTAGAAATACTACAAAATACTTTTAAAAGGGAGCATAACATTTCTTTGCAAACCTTCCATCCTTTCCTCTCTGACATGACTCTGGATTGCCCTCATATATCTGTTTGCTCCTGTGTTGATCATTGCCTGACCATCCTGCTAATAAACTGCATGTGGATCCGCACCCCTGTTGTCAGAGTCACATCGCCCTGGTTACAGAAGCACAGTTATTTGACAAAATTAATGTTAAAGTGAGCGCTGTTCATCTGACAGGTCCATTTGCAATAGCACCCTCCCAATAGATATTGGATAAGCTGAAATGGCCAAGCATGCAGCCCAAAATATACAACTATCTTACTGAAACTCCAAGTGATTTTACAAGAGAGAAGTTAAAGGCCTACAAGTCTTTGGATGCCTACAATTTTGTTCTGCATGGTGATGTGCAAGAAATAATGTTCCATGATTACCAGATTCAAAACTATGTAGTGCTAAAAACCGAGGTTCTGCCTAGCCAAAGACAAGGAAAGAAGACGGAACTGTACAAGGCAAAACAACTGCATTCTGACAGCGAACTGCACCTGTACGGCAGGGTATGTGAAGGTACATCTTTACATTTAATTCTAAGCATTCAACTGTCCGCAGTTTAATTAACCATATTAACTGTTTTTGCTGAAATCATTGCTGCAATCAAAAACAAGTAATGTATATGATTCAGCATAGCGTGAACTTACCTGATATAAAATGAGAACTGCAATGAGTCGAGCATTTTTAATAAGGTCCTCACTCCATTCAGCTCTTATGATGGCTGTTGGCCAAAGACGTCTGCAGTTGGCATTAAAAGCAGTGTGGTGTATGGTAAAATTTAAGTTTTCTATTTTTGGACTTTGGCAATTTTGGACTTTTCGAATCTGGCATCCTACCACTCAACTTGGCATGTTTGCTATTGCAACCGGTCCTCTTTTTGCAACCGGTGTGTGCGGTTCAACCGTACATGTATGACGTAGGTTGGTAATTCCCCTGTAGCACATGTATTTGGACTGTGGGGGAAACTGGAGCACCTGGAGGAAACCCACACGAACACGGGGAGAACATGCAAACTCCACAGAGAAATGCCAACTCATCCATCCATCTACCAATCAATCCCCCAGAAAATGGCAACTACCCAAAATCACAAGTAGCAAAAATAAAAATATTAATCTCTTGTTTTCATCCTTTCATATTCATTTATGGATACCCCAGTACCAATATTATAAGAAAGCAGTACTTAAGAACCTTGATTTTCAATCACAACAATTGAAAACATTTTCTTTTTTGACCAATTGTCAATTTCTCTAAATAACAATGTTTTTATTTGAAATGTGTTTTTTACATCATTCTCAAATCATGCTGGAGAACATAATCATCAGGTTTGCTCAGGCTTGTGAAGTTCATGCTGCCTTCTCTAGGTGTTGCTGACATTCAATCAAAAGAATAAAATACATATTATGATTTTTTTTTAAGTTATATTACACTGACAGTACAATGTCAAATAAATGACAAAATAAAGGCATTTTCTTAAACAACCTGTGAACCCCGCTGTGAATGCTGGCATGCAAGAGATTGATTTGATTTCCCAACAGGACAGTGTGTCTATTGCTTCCACTAGGGGACAGTGTTGTGCAGGATGACTTGTTCTTTGTTTCATCAGCCCCACCCCCTCGAAAGGTAACAGTTCCTGTGGTTAATGGCAGATCTAACAGAGCCAGCCAGCTCATAATAGAGCCATGTATTTATGGCTGGCTTGAAACATGTCTCACATGATGAGTACAGTCATGCATAAGCTCAGCGCTCAGACAGTTCACCAGCTCTGGGTGAGTGATTCACCACACTTGGCCAGTTTGAAAGAAGGGAATCCATCAATGGGAATGTGGTTTAATTACATGTGTTATATTAATAGTTTGACTTAATTTTATTTTACATTCAATTTATTGTATCATTGTTAGATGCATTCTCAGTGGTTCATTAAATGCTACACAGAGTTATGCTTTATATATCTTACAAACTAATAAATAGAGGTTATTTAGGGCTGTTGACGATTCTGTGAAGAACTTTTAACATCCATGGAGTTTCTTTAGATTAATAAAAATGTTTTTCATGCTAAATAAAAGCACGGCTCATTGTAACTAAAAATAAATACAATTGCAAGTAAAAAAGTAAAAGATAAATTTTTGGAATTTTATATATATGTTTATAGACCTAAAGTGTCTGCATTTTGACTACTTGAATACCATTAGCAACAGAAAAGGGTTATGTTGTTAATCTTCAATGAAAAAAAAAGTGTGGAAGCAATTTTCTGTCAAAATTTGCCACAAAATATTTCTAGTTGTGACATTTACAGTTTAAAAAAAGATAATTATTTTTTTTAGTAAAAATGTAACCCAAAAATCTTGGTTTATTTTTATAGTGTGCTACAGTAGTACTCTATTTACATTTTTCCAAGAGTAAAATATGATTATATATAAACACTGATGAACTCAAAACTAAAATACTGTATTTTATTCTATCCCCTGCTTTAATTAAATATATTTCAGAGAGCAGACATTTTTACTGTAGATATACTGTACAAGTCTTATCTCCTAATTAGCTGGAAGTATGCAGTGAGTGGATTTATGAGGTTTTTTTGTATTTTAATGGGTAGATCGGTGGATGGATAAATTGACAGATGGGTGGGTGAATTGAAGAACAGATGGATGGAAGAATGATGGGATGGATGAACATATGGTTAGACCTATAGATGGATGGATGAACAGATGGTTGGACAGATAAATGAATGAATGGATGGATGGATGAATGAGTGGTTGGAAGGAAGGATGGATGGATGAATGAATGGATGGATGGTTGGATGGATGGATGGGTAAATGAACAGATGGTTGTATGGACGGATGGATGAATGAACAGATGGTTGGACGGATGGATGTATGAATGGATGGATGGACGGATGGATGGATGGATGAACGGGTGGTTGGACAGATGGATGGATGGTTAGATGGACGGATGATTGGGCGGATGCATGGATGAATGAATGAATGGCTGGGCGGATGAATGAATGGATGAATGAATGGATGCATGGACATGTTTGGACAGATGTATGGATGAATGAATGGATGCATGGACATGTTTGGAGAGACGTATGGATGAATAAATGGATGGATGGTTGGATGGATGGACAGACAGACAAATGGACGGATGAACGGATGGATGGTTGGACAGAGAGACAAATGGATGGATGAACGGACATGTGGATGGATGGATGGATGGATAAATTAACAGAAGGTTGTACAGATGTATGGATGAATGGATGGATGGATGCATGGACATGTTTGGACAGACATATGGATGAATAAATGGATGGATTGTTGGATGGACGGACAGACAGACAAATGGACGGATGAACGGACAGATGGTTGGACAGAGAGACAGATGGATGGATGGATGGATGGATGAATGGGTGGATAGATTAACAGATGGTTGTACAGACAAATGGATGGATGGATGCATGGACATGTTTGGACAGACGTATGGATGAATGAATGGATGGATGGATGGATGCATGGACATGTTTGGACAGACGTTTGGATGAATAAATTGATGGATGGTAGGATGGACGGACAGACAGACAAATAGACAGATGAACGGACGGATGATTAGACAGAGAGACAGATGGATGGATGGATGGATGGATAGATGGGTGGATAGATTAACAGATGGTTGTACAGACAAATGGATGGATGGATGGATGGATGAATATTTGGATGGACGGATGAATGAGTGAACAGATGGTTGGTTGGATGGATGGTTAAATGGATGGATGAATGAACTGATGGTTGTATGGCCAGATGGATGAATGAATGGATGGTTGGACAGATGAATGGATGGATGAATAAATGGATGGACGGATGGATGAATGGACAGATATTTGGATGGACGGATGGATGAATGGACGAACGGAAAGACAGACAAAGGGATGGATTAACAAATGGATGGTTGGACGTACGGACAGATGGATGGATGAACAGAAGAACAGGTGAACAGATGGATGGATGGATGGATTGATGGATGAATGGATGAATATTTGGATGGACGGATGAATGAGTGAACAGATGGTTGGTTGGATGGATGGTTAAATGGATGGATAAATGAACGGATGGTTGTATGGACAGATGGATGAATAAACGGATGGCTGGACAGATGAATGGATGGATGAATGAATGGATGGACGGATGGATGAATGGACGAACGGAAAGACAGACAAAGGGATGGATTAACGAATGGATGGTTGGACATACGGACAGATGGATGGATGAACAGAAGAACAGGTGAATAGATGGATGGATGGATTAACAGATGGGTGGAGGGACAGACTGATGGCCAAACAAATGGATGGAAGAATAGATCGATGGAAGAATTATATGACATTCATTAGGACTATAAATTGCTATAGCTCATGCATTGTATGGCAAATGTATTGTGTACTTCATAGCATGTCATTAAGAGCATTTCCAAAGGGTGGCAAGACAAATTAATGCGTGAATGATTAAAAACGAGAGGAAGTTCCTCCAAGACAGTGATCTATGTTGATTTATTGCGCTGCTGATGTGTGTGTACATTGCAGTTCATCATTTCAGCATGAAAATGAAATCTCCTCTATCATATCTCCGTTCACACAGCATGAACTTTACTTGTTTCTCCGGAGCTCTGCTAAGTGTTGTGGCAGGGCTGGTGACAGACACAGGTGGCGGTGCGAGTGTGTTAAATGAGTGTGAGGTTGAGTTCCTCTCCTGTGGTGCTGATGGTGGGTTGTTAGCGTGATGACCAGCAAGCGGCCCATTGGGGGGCTTCGCTTTCTTCATGTGTCATACACATATTGTCATGGAGACATTGCCTTTCACAGCGTTCTTCTCCACTGCAGGATCAGCCAGAGCGTGCGTTAGCATGGAAATACATGAATTGCTGTATTTCCCCGGTCATATTTGAGGTTAAGCACATAAATCATGCTTTTTTATAGAATATTTAACACTTTCCTCTAGGTCAGCGCATGTAACCTTTTCCTAATATCCCAACAGCTGCAATAATTCATATGCTAGTTTCTTGCTGCCTCTCATCTTATGCTAATAACACTGGCAATGACTGAGGATCTTTTTCGCAGCAAAAGATCGACGTGGGTGTGCTTTCTTCTGCGCTTAGACGAAGCCGCAGAGAGATCATTGTGAGACATTTCCCAGATGGCGAAGGCTGCGTTGACCTTTCACCCCAGGCTACTCCAACATGAAGCAGCCATTTGTTGGCGTCGTGGTTCGAGGGCATCTCTGAACTTTCCCACCACAGATATGTGAAGTCTGATCAAAGGTTTAGCTAACACATTGGCTGCATTGTTTATCAATAACTATTTTTTTTTCTGTTCATCAGCTCATGCTGAATTTAGACGTGCTGATATTCAGTAATGCAATATATTGTGGCAATGAACAGGCATGATTTTTACTGTCACACAGTAATATTGATTAATTGCCATAAAATTACTAAAATGGGTTTACTAGTAATTTAAAAAATGCACAGTTCACAAATAACTGAATTTCAGCAGTTTACAGTGCAAATGCTTGTTATGTATGCATTATAGTCATTACGTTAAACTAAAACTAAAAATCCCTGAACCTAACCTTAACCCTTGCAGTTACCTTATATAGCTGTGCATCGATGGATTTGCTCTTCAGTGTTTGGAATTTCAGCAATGAAAATTAAACACACTGAACTGAACTAAACTGAACTTCAACTCTGAAAACTGGACTGACACATTTTTAATTTACTAGAACTTCTGTTAAGCTGCTTTGACACAATTTACATTGTAAAAGCGCTATAGAAATAAACATGAATTGAATTGATATAACCAAGTTATTTCTTAGATAAGCACACTTTCAAGGAATACCTTACTCAAAAATTAAAACGTACTCACTATTTGCTCCACCTCAAGTGGTTCTAAACCTTTATGAGTTTATTTCTTTTATTGTACAAAACCTTGCAGGACGTCAACATGACGTCCTATTGATGTTGTTCCCCAACGTACTCCAACGTCGTGGGGATGTTGGACTTTGTTTGGAAATGAAAATCAATGTCCAATATCCAACCTAAAATCAACGTAAAATCAACCAAATATTAACGTCTAATCATGTTACACCTTGACGTTGTGTGGACGTTACAACTATGACATCTATCAAATGTTGGATTTTGGTCACTTTCCAACACAACCTAAAATCAACCAAATATCAATGTAATTTGACGTCGTCATTGGACATCAAAATAACGTTGTTGTTAGACGCTGACTAGACATTGAATTTTGGTCACCTGATGTCATGACCTAAATCTAACCTAATATTACAGTTTTTTTACGATTGCTTAAGCACAATTTTGAAATTAAGGCTCTTTTTGTCAAAACACTACGCACAATTTTCACATCCATACACACAAACAGCAGAACACATCAGTTCTTGTGCAAAATGAAACCGTTCATTCAAAACTTTACATAAACACACACACACACACTTCATTCAATATAAATCTGTTAGCTTCATTTACACACTGCTGATCTCAATCTTAAACACTCGTATAATTTCTAACTGACTAATACTAATATAATCTGGGTTTGATTTGTGTCAGAGATATTGCTATAAAGTACATGAGCATACTTAATTCACCAAACAGTGATAGACTAAATATTGCCTTATCCTAACAAACCATACAACAATGTAAAAAGCTTATTTATTCAGCTCTTCCCCATGCCCTGTCTCCTGTTTACCAATCTTCCTCCCTTTTGTGCTTCCTCTTCCTCTTACTAGGCCATTGCATTCCATATTTATTGAAGACTAATATTTATAGCTATACTACTGTAAACATATTTATTGAAGACTATTAGTTTTTACATATTGCTATTTATTGTGGTGCCAGCGGATTGGTGTGTTCACAGTTTTGCACCAGTGTGCCTGCACACCTGATGGCTGCGTTTAACCAATTGGCTCATGTGTGTTCATTTGAAAGCCTTTGCTTTGAAACTGCAAGGAAATTCCATCATGAAAAATTTCTGTGCCAAATGCAAACAAGTGTGTTTAGTGTTTTGCAAATAGTGTGAAGCTGACAATGTGCTTACAGTTGTGCAGATCTAGCCTTGTGTTTTGCTCCTTGAGTGTGAGGTTTTGCTAGTTGTGGTTAAAAATTTTAATGTGTAAGCAACCGTAAAAAAACTGTAACGCCTTATGATGTTGTGTGCCTGATGGGAATGGATGATGTTTTGAAGGAAACTGAAAACCTGTAACCATACATAGTAGGAAAAACAAATACTATGGAAGTCAATGGTTACTGGTTTTCAACATTTTTCAAAATGTGTTCTATTGTGTTTAACAGAAGAAAGAAACTGAACGATTTGAAAAAAGTAACTAGAATTTGACAGAATTTTTCTTATAGGTGATATATCCCTTTATGAATGCATACTTTGAAATAAATTGTAACCAATTATTGCAACACAATCTCAATGTAATTCTTAATGTTTTGATTTAGTGGCTAATTCGCATGAATTCGTATGATCTTACAGTTTTTCCCAATTGTTTACACACAGTTTCTGAAATCATGTCTCATATTGTCACAAAACAGATCGCAAAACACACACACATTAGGCAAAACCCTTCAATTCACCTGCAAAATCAAACTTTACATTCAAAACAATGTAATTTCTTCACAAAATGGTGTTTTGTTTTCAAATGACACACACAAACCATCACATGAATAGACATTTGCAAAATTGTAGGTACAATCCACTGCACAGCACTCTTATTGCAAAACTGTAAACACAACTCAATGCTTTACACTGAATTTCCAAATGATCAACACACTCATAGCAAAACTACACATGTATGGCTATTATTTACACTAATTTGCCAACTGTCTGGCACACTGTCAGATGTGAAAACTGTTTTAGATAATTGGTTCACTTTGCAATCAGATACTGCACTACGGTGCCTTGGACTAGAGGACATTGCATGTGATGTAGATAAAATTTTGTGGCCGGACCCAGAGAGACGACACGATGTAGTCTGATTTTTTCTTTTTTTTCTCAGTGAAATTACTATTTTGTGTTTTGATTTAGAAAAACACTTGTGCTTGTTTTGATGTGTGTAAATAAACACCAGTACTTGAAGTTTGCATCCCTGTATGTTTACAGAACTATGAGAAAGGTATGACCTCAAACTGACATAGCCTAGCTTGTGCTCCGAGAAGGCAAAAGCCAGATGTTTTTCTTTCAAAAACATAACAATTCAGGCCAAACTTATGACCGAAATCAACACTTTTTTTTTCAGTAACTATTCTGTAAATACATCTGTTGATGGCATATGTAGACCACATTATGTGCAACTTTGTGTTGGTTGGGATGAACACGGTGTACACTGTTTTTGTGGGAAAAATACAGTAAAATAATGGTACCGTGTATTTGTGTGTTTTGTATAAAAATAATATTCTGAAAAATTTTACAATGCACTTCTGTTGGCCTATGTACTGTCTGCAGTAACACTGAACAAAAAAGGCTTACAGTAAGTCATTATGATGAACCTTATAAATCTTATAAATCAAGTCAAATGGTTCTTATAAATGTCTATTCATGTGATGGTTTGTGTGTGTCATTTGAAAACAAAATACCATTTTGAGAAGAAATTACACTGTTTTGAATGCAAAGTTTGATTTTGCAGAATAATTGAAGGGTTTTGCCCAATGTGTGTGTAATTTGTGTATAGAGTTCTGACAATATGAGACATGCTTTCAGAAAATGTGTGTGAACAATTGAGAAAAACTGTATCATGACTTACTGTAAGCCTTTTTTGTTCAGTGTTACACTTACTACAGACAGTGGGCCTACATAAGTGCATTGTAAAATTTGTCAGAATATTATTTTTATACAAAACACACAAATACACGGTAGCAAATATATTTAACTGTATTTTTTTCCCCACAAAAAAACAGTGTACACAGTGTTCATCCCAACCAACAGAAAGTTGCACATAACGTGGTACATATAACAGAAGTATTTACTGAATAGTTACAATAAAATAAACAAATAAAGTGTGGATTTCGGTCATACACGTTCCCCAGGCAGAAAAAATTCCTCAATAGGATTGAGAAATGGAGAATATGAGATGAGCTCTGATTTCTAAATTGCGTTTATGTGTGACAGGTGGTTACCTACAGTATGTGATGAGTTAGTATGCAAAGTAGGACAACTGACTTTACAATTTTTAATGACAGTGTGTTCCTTGTGAAAACAAGAGATTTTCTGCATGAAAATTGTGTCAAATGCAGAGAATTGTGTGTAGTGTTTTAAAAAAAAGTGTGTTTTAAATCTGCAATTTGAGTGTAAAGCAGGAATTGTGCTTGTAGTTTAGCAGAATTGGTTCAGGGGGTTGGTGCATCAGTTACATGTTGTAGTCATTGTGTCTGAAGTACAAGTAAATGTAAACAATTGGGAAAAACTGTATTCATACAATTTAGTACGCTTTCCTTATCCGCCAATGATGGTTGGTTAGGGGTAGAGTTGGGTGACATTTTCATATGGTTAAACTCATACGAATTTGTACAAATTAACCACTACGTAAACTGACCAAATGTAAAGTAGTTATGTTTCCCACGTGAGATTAGTTTATTCACATACAGTTGAAGTCAGAATTATTAGCTCCCCTGAAATATTAGCCCCTTTTATTTTTCCCCTCATTTTCAGTTTAATATTTAGGGGCTAATAATTTTGACCTTAAAATGGCTTTTAAAAAAATTAAAACGGCTCTCGTTCTAGCCAAAATAAAACAAATAAGACTTTCTCCAGAAGAAAAAATATTATCAGACATACTGTGAAAATTTCCTTGCTCTGTTAAACATCATTTGGAATATATTCAAATATTTAAAAAAGAAAAAAATCAAAGGGGGCTAATAATGCTGACTTCAACTGTATGTATTTGGCCTACACTGTACATGCATCAAGTTATTGACTGAAAAGTATGTTTGTTAACACTTTTCAATAGAGCTCAATTTGTTAACATTAGTTAATCAAGATAAACTGACAGTAAAAACTACTTCTCAGCTTTGAAGTTAGTTAACTTACTAAAGTCTTACCTGATGTACTTTATAAATAATTTGCAATGTAATTTCTTAGAAACACTTCAAACATTTATGCACAAAAAAGCAGTGCACAAAAATGTAGAGTTCTTTGTAATAAACATTTCAAAGTAACCCTTTTGAGTATGGCAATATTGTGATAATACTTTACAGTATATCTTAATAAAATGTTCACCAATTATCATAGCAAGAGCCTTTGATAGCAACCCTTGTTTAAAGCTTATGTCAAAATCATGATAATATCGTGCAACATGATCAAAGCTTCACCAATTATCACGACAAGAAAATCGTATACAGTCACACAACTAGCTGTAATATTTGAACAAGCTGTGTGCATGACTACTTACAAAATGTCTTTATAATACCTAAGATTTCACAGTACAGTGCGCTGCTTCTTCCTTATTTCTTCCTCTCAGTGGCTTATCGTGCTGTCTAGATGCATTCATTTCCATTGCAATAAGGCAACGGCAAGGTGACAGGAAGCAGGCATGTTCCGTAGAGCCCCTGAGCAGGAAGTGTCAAAATCCCTGCCTTGTGAAAGACAGCAGGGGAAGTGCTGGGCTCCGACTATCTGCTACACCAGGCCAGGTGTGACCCCTATATCTGTCAGCCACTACCTTTTTTAAAAACTCCCAGCCAAGTCTCCATGGGCGATGACACAGCCAACTGTTTCTCTAGGGATGATTAGACATATGCCATCCTGTTCCGCAATGAATGGATTCATGGCATTGCTTTTTTTCTTTCTTTTTTTCTTTCTTTTTTTTAACTCATTTGAATTAAGTCTGTTTCATATGACAAATTTGCTGTGGCACATTTGGTGCAGCAGCTCGCAGGCTGGATATCACTGATTGATTTGAATATGAAAAAGAAAAGGAAATGTGCTCTGCGAATTCAGAAGAATGGAAAGAGAAATCCGAATGAGTCAGAGAACAGAAGGCTCTGGCACCACAGACAACACAGTGGTATTTAATCATGTAAATTACAATGAAAGTGCGCCAGCGTGTATTTGTATGTTTTTTTGGTCCCGTGATGGATTATCCCTTGTGATTTCGGCGTCTGAACAAAAATCCATCTTCACAGTACTGTACTAATCACAGAGAGTATGTCGTCATTAGTATATTGGGATTGATCATGATGTTACACAAGCCACAATTAGTCCATTGTTACATTAAGGGATACTGTCAGTTGTTTAGTTTTTTTATTTTTTATTTGTGTGTAATTTAAATAATAACAACATGTATTTGATTTTTTTTTCCAATATTTTTCAAATATAATTATTTAAAAAAAAGTAAATCTTAAAACTAAATATATTTCATTATATTTAAATAAAGTTAATAATTTAAAATGTTGGGGATGTTTTCATCCACTCTGGGGTGATTTTGAGTCTTAATTTGGCCATAACTTTTTCTGTGTTTCAGCTAGCAGAATGATTTTTAGTGACAAATCTTATTTTGACACATATTTTGAGAAAATGCTTTGACATTTATAAAGAAGTCAACGATACACTCTGGGCAAATTTACTACCCTTTTTTATGTTAGGGATGAAAACATCCAGTGAATTCAACTGCTGTAAAATGCATCACATGAATACTTTTTTCAATTGTTTTGCATAAATCTTTTAATCAACCTCAGTCAGTCCTAATCAAAACTACTAAATTACTTAGACAATTACAGGATTTTAACTGTTTAATTGACAAATTCATAAATGATGTCACTGATTTGATGAAAACAACACACAAAATGATGTATTTTCAATATAAAAGTAACTGTGGACTGGATTTTTTTCACCTTTTAATAAAGTCTTGGACATGTGAAACAACATTACCTTAAATGCATAGTTTTTGATTCATTTTCATTTTTTTCTTCCTAATTTACTGTTGATGGCTGTTTTTTCCCCATTGACTTCCATTAGAAATGCATTCATGCATTTATGATTGTTGGTAATTTTCCCTGTTGGGAAGAGTTGGGGAAACCAAAAGAGTAGTAAATTTGAACAGTGCAGAAGGAATATAGTATGTTTATATCTAAATAAACTTGACAATATACTGTATAATATATTTTATCTTTATTTAAATATCTGTTTGAGTTGAGAATTCTTGTTGCTGTTTTAGCATAGAGAAAGTATATGCTTAAAAAGCATACTTTCATTACATATTATTTTAAAATACAACTTGAAATCCAGCCTGATGGGCTTCTGCATTTAAATAAGATGTAACCCTAACCCTTACACATGTATGTACTTGCAAGATCAATAACCTTTTGCTTATTCTTGTTGAATATGTTTTATAGCTTAGCATTGGATTAGATTCATGTGTGTGGTACAAAAAGAAATCTTATTTTATTTTAGCTGTGCAGCTTTCTACATTCACTGGGGCGTGAATAAATAATATGGTTGGGTTGTTTGACCATTTTATTAACACTGTTGTTGTTGAAATTGCCAAGTTTATAAACTTGTCTTGCCAGAATACAGTACGTTAGTTATGCTTTGAATGACTTAAAGGGCACCTAGGTTACCACTTTTTCCAAATTTAATATAAGTCTTTTGTGTCTCCAGAATGTGTCTGTAAAGTTTCAGCTCAAAACACCCATCAGATTTTGTATTATACTTTTCATAAGTTACTAATTTATAGCTTTGAGCAGGGTAGCGTTTTTTGTGTACTGCGCCTTTAAGGCTAGTCCTTCACGCCCACCGTTTCCACGTGCCTGTCTAGCTTTGCACTCTTTTGCACGCAAATGTGACAGGATACACGTTAATGTCCACTGCTTTATGGATATCTGTTATATTAATGTACACAATGAACCTGATTTAACGTCCACAAACCGGGATTGAAGTGTCTTCTTCTGACACGCGGCTGTGTTGATGAAGTAAAGCTGAAGTAAATCACTGTAATTCATTAACATGCACTGTTTTAAAACATTTTAAACTTGTAAAACTCACTCTTGATCACATTTGATGATGATTGATGATCCTAGCGAACTGAACAGATCCTTTATTCCTGGTTGTTTTGCGTACGTCCTGTCTTGTTGATATGATTATAAGCGTTACTACGGAGACATGTTAATACGCAGCTGTCAAGTTGCGGTCGGTCTCAAAACCGCTCCAATTGGTCCACCGTTTTTATGTTGTTAAATTTAAAAAATGAACTGGGTGTGTTTATATCACCCCAATATGACGGTCTATACACTATACCTACACATACTGTATGTCTTTCCAAACAGCTTGAAAAATAGATTTTTCACCATAGGTGCCCTTTAACATATTTCATGCATGAAGTGCTGAGGTCTGTGTCTAGCATGTCTCAGGAGTGTTTATCACATGCCATTATTATTATTATTAGTGTGTTCAGTGTGTTGTTTGAAATGTTGTTCTTTGAAAGTATAAAGTCAAAATATATTTTTTATTTGTTTGTTTGAACAGAGACTCTATTATTTTATATACATATATTCACTTTTTACACGTTCATAAAACAGAATATATTCTGAGGGTCATGAAAGATTTGTGAAGATGATGAAAGATCTCGACACTGGCTGGCAACTTAAAAAAGGTAAATAAAAGAAACAGTGATCACACTTTATATTAAGTTACAATTATCACTATTAGCAAACCATTATCCATTGATTTTATCTTAATAAACTCCTAATTTGTTCCTTATTAATAGTCATTAAGGTAGTAGTTGGGTTTAGGTATAGGTAGAATTTATAGATATGTAATATGTACTTTTTAAGTACTAATAAACGCACAGTATTTTATTATTTGGTAGGAAATAAGCCACTAGTTAATAGTGTGAATTGGTACTTAAATGAAAGTGATAACAAAACAGTTTCTATAAAACTTGGCAAAGAAGTTGACACAACTTCTTAAACCTTGCTTGATTTAAATAGCCAATTACCATGATGGAAGTCGTAGCGTCTTAATGTTTTAAGTTTAATGAATACATTTTCTTAAACACTTAACTAGATGAATTAAACTAAAAACCCCATCCAAACCTTTTTCTTTATTACGTCCTATGAACAGATCATTTTTTAGTGTATGAATGAATTATGGATTATAATGAATATGTCGCATGAAATAATTATGATGGCCATTGTATTGAATTCAGCCAATTTGCGACAATGAGCAAATCAATGCAGCTGTCCTCATTAGTTCCTCTGTTTGCAAAGACCTCCTGAGTTATCATCTAAACATCCTGGCAGGGTAATTGCCTGATAGCACCATAAATCAAAATATTCCAGAGGAACAGAACAGTGCAGCATTTACTGGGCCCCTATCTAGATACTTACCTCTTCAAGTCAGGTCTATTGATGTCAAAGAAGACTGTTTGTTTGGAAGACGGATCGTCTCGATTACTGTCGGAGGTCTGAGGAGAAACCCAGAGCTTTTGCAGTGCCAGAAGGGATTGAGACTGTTTAAACGATTCTCATCTCCAGGGTTTCATATGAATGTGTCTGTTCAGTTTCATTGCTTTCCATTGTGACAAAACATCTGATAAGAGTTCAAAACAAGCACATTTCCTGTTTGAAATCTATTGGCCAGACTGTGGTCACACTCCAGAGGAAACATCGTAATGATTCTACATTTGTCCCAGTACGTCTCACTTCTGTTTGCCTCAACCTTTGTAATTTGCATTCGTAAACATAGTTGGTTATTTTTTTTTTTTTGAGTGGGAAGCTTGTACCTGTATTTTTCATCAAAACAGTATTGTAGATAATGTCAAGATAAAACAAACATGACTCACAAATTACCACAAGTAAATTAGATTGTAAGCCGTGAACCTAAAAAAAGAATTAGTAAATGTTGAAAATATACTATTAAAAGTTCTAATTTGACCTAAAATGTATTATTGTGTGATCCGAAGATGAATGAAAGACTCAGGACATTGAAAGGACATGTAATCAATAACATAATTTCGTCACACTTTATTTTGATGGTCCGTTTGTTGAATTTAAGTTGCATTGAATTTACATGCCAACTAATTATCATTAGATTATAAGCAGACCATTAGGCTGGGGTTAGGGTTAGTGTAAGTTGACATGTACTTGCAAAGTTTCTTAAGCTGGATTTATACTTTCGCCTGGCGCCGCATCGCGCACCTTGAGAAATGGACGAGGCTTTTATACTTGCTGCGTTTGCCATTGAGATATTCTTTAAAATGACAAGGGGGCAGTCAAAAGACACTGACTGTAAAGTCAGACGGATAAACAGAGAAGTAGGAAGTTTCCGGAACTACGTCATATCATTAATATTAATTAATATTTTAAACTAATTATTTTTATTGTTTTTATAAATTATTTTAATGATTATAAAGATTTTTATAACCATTCAAGATTTTTTTTTATCAAACTTTGATGCATCACTTGCTTTTGTTCATATCTCATATCTCTCATATCTTTACCTATTAAAGTTTATTAAAATATCAATGACAAGAGAACATGGGTTACTCTACAAATATATAATTTTTATTACGGCAAGAATAAAAGCAAAATAAAAGCACACTTAAAAGAATTATTGATCATAAGGTTGTCTCTATGATCACGGATCATAAAGGTGTCTGTACAGTCGTACTGTTTTAGACAAAATCTCTTCAAAGTGGTTCATATACAACTTAAACCAAACGCGGGAAACTATTCACTCGAGTCTCAAAAAATGCCGTGCGCACCGCCACCCGAAATGATGTCGCGCACACCCAAAGCGAACATCCGCAAACTCCGCGATGACGTCACATTCGGCGCGCGCACTCAAGCGAACTAGCGGACACATCAAGTATTAACCAGGCTTTATAGTATCAACAGATATTAAGCAGACAGTCTACTAATACTCAAATGGACCATCGAAATAAAGTGTTACCCGTAATTTTCCTTTTTGGATGGGTCCGTATCTTGCGGGGTCCTATGCACCTTCCGTGGTCCAAGTATAGACCTTTTTCATGGAACGCCAAATTACCCATTATGCTTTGCGTGTATGCGCAAGGAGAATGCTAAGAACTTCCGGTCGGCAGCTGATGCGTGTAAACGGTCACATTTGGACAGCTTTGAAATTATAGTTTTAATCTATTTTACCTGCTTTTATCATCTTTGAACTAATACTGTTGTCGATCAGCGCCACCTCCTGGACTGATCATTTAAAAAAAATGTGATCTAATACAATGGCTGAGGCATTTTTCTCTCGTTGACAGACGGCATCTTCTGCCGTTTAAATGAAGCCTCGTCATCGCTAAAGTCAAGTTTCTCTTTCTTTCAGATATATAACTAGTCTAGCCCAAACAAATATAGTTTACCAAAATGTTTAACACACACGTAGCCTACTGTACTGTCCCACTAACACACTGATTTAATAACTGACAAAGTGAAAATAAAGTGATGTTTTGAAATGACAGAAAAACACAAACCGTGGTAAACACAACACACTAAATGAAGCATAAACGGCTCGCGATTAGAATGAACAGCAAATCAACCAGCAGAGTATCAGTAACAGACTTTTATTGGTCATTTTTATAAATTGCATGACTTACACACCTGTTATGTTTCATGCCAGTAATCTGGGTTTGCTCTATGATGCAGTGAAGTATTGCGTGCGTGTGTGTGCTAAAGAGCCGCTGAGCTAACAGCTGACAGGCAGGGGAAACACGCACACACTGTATTTCTGACGGCAGACATGTGAACTAGGAGAACGTTTTTCTCTCGCGCTTGAACGACATCTGACAGATTATAACGGCTTTAACACACACCTTTCAAAGTTGTGTGTCACCAAATCACTCCGTAATCCACTCAAAACGCTATTAAAACCCATTTTCGGAGCGCAAATTACCAGTTGTAAACACTGTAAACTGAAGTTCTAACCATTCACCGGAAGACGCTGGTCGCTATGGCGGCCTCCATGCAGCAGGCAAGAAAAAGGTCTATAGGGCGGACTGATACAAGGTTCTCCCCACCCTGTAGTAGAGTTAAGTGTTTGGCCTTGTTTGCTCATTGGTGGTCTTACATGTCAGGATAAACAGAGCATATTGATGGAGAGATACTGATGAAGCAGAGACCAAGTCCCAAATAATAAAGTTAAGACTGAACCAGGAAGTTTCTAAATGGTTATTGGATGTAGCTGGACATGATAATAGATGCCTGTCAATCAATATTGTTGAGTTGGGATAACTGCACTCCTACATCACAATGTGGATGGCCCTAAATCATTTCCAGATGCGAAAAGCTCTCAGGTAAAAAATATTCCTTACAAACATATTATTGTCACGTGTTAGCAGACCACTGTAATCCACACGCGAGCTGTGCTCTCATCCCAGGGGAATAGAAACAAAACCTTCGTTGCTGCACATTTATAAATGCAACACTGACAACCCATGTCTTTAAACAATCCTTCTACTTGTTTGAATTACGGTTGGCAACACAACAGGGCGTCTCTCTGAACACTGTATCAGGTAAAAGAGTCTTTGAAGCTATGTCATGCTATTAACAAAATGCATCTCGTTCACAGTAGAGGGCGCTGATTGGTTTGAACCAAGTCTTTCTGGTGAATTACTGAACAGATGTGCTGAAAACTCAATGACGTCACTTTGTACCGGCCGGTACAGACAGCCAATCTCCACGCTGGAATTTACACAATGATCTCATCGCTGTTACGTTGTGTTAAAATTTATTTTTTAACCGGAAGAATGAATTTGCTCTAAACAATGCAAAAACAACCAATTTTAACTTGCTAGCCAAATATATGTGTCCTAATAGTGTTTTTAGCAACGTGGGACATATATATGACTGTCAACATCCCAAAAAATGTGTTTTGGTGTTTCGTGACCCTTTAAGATCACTTGATTTTGGATCCTGGTTTAATTTTATGAAACAATAATAAAAGACTTGGTGTGTTTATATCACTATAATTTAGCTGTGTACACACTATTCCTACACGTTTCTGTTTAAGCGTCTTCCAAATGTTTTTGCATGATAGGAGACTTTTAAAGGTATACTTCAAATTGAAATGAAAAAAAGAACTTAAATTATGTCATTTCGAACAAATCAACTCAAAACAAAGTCTTTCTTTAGTTTAAAACAGCTTACTAAAGCGAAACACCTTTGAGCTACCACTGGTCCGTGACAATGTCCACGCATGTCCACGCAGATCAGACACAGACAGGAGAAAAACGTCAGATTTATATTGAATATAAATCAATGGTTCATGGCGTGGTGGGGCTTCTCGCTGGAGAAGGCTGTTTGCCATGTATGAAATTTTTTCTCTCATTTATTACTTATATTGTTGTTGTGTTTAGGAGTCCACTTGAGTCGTGTGACACATTTACAACCCCGCCTACTGCAGCACAGGGATGTCGGAAGGTTCAAAAACAGTATACCGTCACTCAGCCTGGCTGAACTTCTTTTTTGCCTCAATAAATATTGCTACAGAAACCAAAGTGTTAAACATATACTTGTGGAATGCTCTATTTTTAATGTTATCAGACAACGTTTTTTATCTGGAGTGACTTTAAACTAAATATTTTAAATGCGAATCCTTCTAAAATAGTATGCTTTTATCGAAAGTAAACTTTTTTTTTTTTTTAGATTTTTATCTTATGTATTATTATTATTATTATTTATGTATTTTGTCTTGTGTATTATTTATTGCTGTTGATGACTTTTAATTGTTAGAATATTTTTATAATTATAGAAAAGTAGTATTTATAAAACGTGGTAAACTTGATCTGTTTTTTTTTTTTTTTGTTGTTGTTTGTTTTGCTATGACATAGCCAGAGAAGTTGATATGACAATAAACTCAAAATTCTCTCTTTTGGCCTCAGTTGAAGAACGAAATACTGAGCTTTAAGCAGTTTGATTAGCAGTGCCTGACTTATTTTTCTTAATGCTGCATGTTGTTCTTCATTTGAGGTTTAATTTCCAGATTTTAAGACATGCCAAATGTCAGACAATTTTTTGATTATGGAAAAGTTAGAATTTCTTGGGGTGTCCTAACTTGTTCACATGCCACATCTTGCACGCCCTCCATCAAACTATACACTTTGCACAATTCAGTCATGCAAGGACCATTCTCCTGGCAATCACCAAACCCAGACTCATCAATTGGATTGCCAGACTGAGAAGAATGATTTGTCAGGCTAGAGTCCAAAGGCTCTGTGCTTTACACCAGTGTATCTGACACTTGATGACGTAAGGTCTGGATGCAGACGCTCTGCCTTGGAAACCCGTTCCATAATGCTCTTTACACGCAGTTCTTGAGCTAATCAGGCAGTCTGTAGCGATTGACTTCTGAGCACTGTGTGCCTTTATGTGGCCCATAACTTCTTGGCTGAGTTGCCGTTGTTTCCAATTTGTTACAATACGACTAACAGTTGACCATGGAATATGTCACAGGACATTTCAGAAATGGTCTTATTACTAAGGTGACAGTCTATCAGGGTACTATGCTTCAATTCTTTGAGCTTTTTTCTCTTTTTTTAAGAATGTTTTTAGTTTTAGGGCAGTGCAGTGGCGCAGTGGGTAGCGCTGTCACCTCACAGCAAGAAGGCCATTGGTTCGAGCCTCAGCTGGGTCAGTTGGCATTTCTGTGTGGAGTTTGAATGCACGCTCCATGTTTGCGTAGGTTTCCTCCGGGTGCTCCAGTTTCCCCCACAAGGCATGCACTGTAGGTGAATTGGGTAAGCTAAATTGTCCGTGTATGTGTGTGAACGATAGTGTATGGGTGTTTTCCAGTGATGGGTTGCAGCTGGAAAGGCATCCGCTGCATAAAACATATGCTGGATAAGTTGCCGGTTCATTCCGCTGTGGCGACCCCAGATTAATAAAGGGACTAAGCCGAAAAGAAAAAGAATGAATGAATGAATGAATGTTTTGGTTAGTAGCAGTCTGTATGCTTAGTGCGCAATTTTATACACATGTGGCCATCGAAGTGTTTGGGACCTCTGAATGGAATGATTTCAACTTTTGGCAAAATAGTTTATATACCCATTATAATCAGCAAGTGACAAATCAACTCTACTACCTGTTAGGTGTTCATTTTAAGACTTTTGCTTGTCATGTTTTGTTAAAGAATATTTAGTTTGATCATCATTTCAACACATACTGTAAGAATTTTGCATTAAAGTAAAAATAGCTGCATTCAATGCTCTTGGCTTGCACTATTTGGTCGCGATTACCATTCCATTATTTAGCTTTAAACTTGATGGCAAAGTCCTAAAAAAGTGTATTTCTCCCGTCATATTAAGTAAGACACTTAGTTCTTCTAAGAGAAA
Organism: Danio kyathit; assembly: GCA_903798195.1. Lineage (NCBI taxonomy): Eukaryota > Metazoa > Chordata > Actinopteri > Cypriniformes > Danionidae > Danio > Danio kyathit. The sequence goes on along the minus strand of LR812520.1, from coordinate 33,262,702 downwards.
CCACACTTCTCCTAACCAGATATTATCATCTTCACAACTAAAGCTGTATTTTTAATCCAATAACAGCTAGAAACAAACTTTTTAAACACTCTACTGTTGCTTTTTGAAGAAATAATTATAATTAGTTTTTTCATAGCAACTCTGTTTTTGAAAGAGTCAGTGATCCATTAAAAGTCATTTCATTTTTATTTTTTTTAATGAAACTATGTACTGAAACTACTAGAGACTGAAGATGTTTCATAACGACACATGGCAGCTGCTCTCTCTGGGTCAAATTTAGATTTGAATGTTTGCTATGGTTGTACTTGTCAGAGGTTTAATATACGCACCGTATCTAAATCCTTGTCATTGTGTGATAAGATTGTTTGGGTGTTTGCGTCAAGATCACAAACTTTAAATGATAAATCTTGCAGCTCTAATATAAGTCTGTGACAACTGACATACTGGGCTGCGTAAAGTAAACAAAACTTCAACTTTAACTTCTAAAACAGCAGCTGCAACATTTAAATGTATGAGTTTTGTAAAGGACACTAAACTGACAGCAATAGCAGTTGCCAGAGAAAATTGCCAGCTTTCACTCAAGGATTCAATGAATATATTTTGAATAAATGCAACTCCGAAACAAAACAAAAAACAAGCCGAAATTCTGAAAGCCCAGTAATAAATATTTATTACCGTACTGAGGCTTAAGTATGTTTGTGTGACTGTTGACCTATAAAAGTGTGCTGTCTACTAAGCGTGCATTCATCCTGCCTTTTCATCCCATTTATTTCACATCCTCGCATTATCTGCAACAGCTACACAAGCATCCACAGGGAATTCACACATTTTTCAGATTTGAGACTGCCATTGTCTTAAATAATCAACTAAAGCCAATACAGCTGGCACTGACAATCGGACATGACCATGAATGTCTGTCGCTTATTATTCCGTGAAAACTAATGTATTACATCAAAAGATCTGTACAATTTGATTAAAGTGCTCATGGATGTTCATGCAACTTTTTCTGTCACTGACAGAGGGTGAGGTTCTTTTGTCCATAATACACAGTCTGTCTAGTCTTTTTAAAGGATGCACTACATTGGGAGATTTATATATATATACATTTTTAATTGTTTCTCTCTCTCCCTCTCTTTCTCTCTGGGGTATGTCGATGGATTTTTGAGTAAGTGAATGAAATGGATCAGTTCAATTCATTGAATGCTACAGATTTTCGTAACCCTCTAAAAGCATTCATAAAAATATACACTCACTGGCCACTTTATTAGGTACACCTTACAAGTACCGGGTTGGTGGTATAGATTCAACACTGGAACTGGTACTGGAAATATTACTTAGAAATCCATGATGCGAATCTCCTGTTCCACCACATCATAAATGTGCTCTATTGGATTGGGATCTGGTGACTGTGGAGGCCATTTGAGTGCAGCGAACTCATCGTCATGTTCAAGAAACCAGTTTGAGATGATTCGCACTTTATGCCATGGCACGTTATCCTGCTGGAAGTAGCCATCAGAAGATGGGTACACTGTCATAAAGGGATGGACATGGTCAGCAACAATACTCAGGTAGGCTGTGGCATTGACACGATGCTCAATTGGTACTAACGGGCCCAAAGTGTGCCTACAAAATATACCTCACACCATTACACCACCCCCAGGCTGAACTGTTGATAAAAGACAAGATGGATCCATGGTTTCATGTTGTTGACGCCAAATTCTGACCCTACCATCCGAATGTCGTAGCAGAAATCTAGACTCATCAGAGAAGGCAACATTTTTCCAATCTTCTATTGTCCAATTTTGGGGTGAGCCTGTGCAAATTGTAGCCTCAGTTTCCTGTTCATAGCTGACAGGAGTGGCACCCGATGTGGTCTTCTGCTGCTGTAGCCCATTTGCCTCAAGGTTGGATGTGTTATGCGTTCAGAGATGCTCTTCTGCATACCTCGGTTGTAACGAGTGGTTATTTGAGTTACTGTTGCCTTTCTATCAGCTCGAACCATTCTCCTCTGGCCTCTGGCATCAACAAGGCATTTGCGTCCACAGAACTGCTGCTTACTGGATATTTTCTCTTTTTCGGACCATTCTCTATAAACCCTAGAAATGGTTGTGCGCGAAAATCCCAATAGATCAGCAGTTTCTGAAATACTTATTTATTTATTTATTTGACATGGACATCACAATTACACTGGACAACCAAATGCATTTGTTTAAGTGTTTTAGCAAACTTGCTAATTCTCAACACCTGTCCACAGGAGGCTTGACAAATTGATAAATGGAAATAAAATAATACATATACACAACATTATACTTCTTTACATGAAATTAATGAAGTCAAAAGCAAAGGCGACATGATCAAACAAACTAATAGTAGACTACTTGTGCAAACACTGCTGTTTTGTTTTTAACTACTTTTTAAGAACGCTACTAAAAATACTGATATTACTTTCTGATTTTAGGCTAACAGGTAAATCATTCCACAGTTTGGCTCCCTTTACAGAAAAAACAGATTGACCAAAGGAGGTCTTACACTTCGGCACTAGACAGTCACCATTAGCAATTGCTCGTGTGACTCTTTGAGAGGTTTGATGGCTACTGATTAGATCAGAAAACAGCATTGGAACATGATTATTTAAACAGTTAAAAACCAATTTAAGATAATTGAATTTAATAAAACTATCAAAACTAAAAAGGTTACGTTTACATAAAACTTCACAATGATGCCATCGCATAGGCTTTAAGTCCATAATTTTAACAGCTTGTTTATATATTGAGTCAATAGGCTTCAATGTAGTTAAAGTGGCTTGCGACCATGATGTAATGCAATACGTTAAGTGTGAGAATATCATTGTGTGCATGTATAATTTTGCAGTTTGTTTTCGTTTTATTAGAAGGTTTTTAACATATCAGTTTAGACTTGGCTTAACTTTCTTTCTTATATTTTTAACATGACTATCAAATTTTAAATTAATGTCTAGAGTTATGCCAAGATACTTAAATTCCTTCACTTCTTTAATAACATTATTTTTAATCAGCACCTCAAATGTATCCCGTACAGGCCCATTTCTTATAGAGAAGCAAATAGAGACTGTTTTCTTGACATTTAACGTTAAATGAGAAAGCTCAAGCCAATTTGAAATATGTTGTAAAGCCTGGGTCAGTTGCTCACCTGCCCGGCATGGTGTTTTAGCTGACACATAGATGACTGTGTCATCTGCATATAACTGGCAGTTAATCCCTGGGCAGCAATCTGGAAGATCATTTATGTACATTGTAAACAACAATGGGCCAAGAACAGACCCTTGAGGTTCTCCCATATTGTTAGAACGCACAGATGACTTCACCTCATTGACCCTCACACATTGCTGTCTCCCACCCAAAAAAGACCCAAGCCACTGTAAGGCCTCTGCTGACATTTTAAACTCTCTTAATTTATTCAGTAAGATACTGTGATTAACCGTGTCAAAGGCTTTCTTTAGGTCCAAGAACACTGCCCCAACCACACTACCTTTATCTAGCGACCCTTGTTTTTTTTTCAAGCAGATAACAATTAGCTGTTTCTGTGGAATATTTCTCTCTAAAACCAAACTGCTGTGGATAAAGCAACTGTTTAGAGTGTAAATGCTCCATTAATTGTTCTGCAACAATTTTCTCCAGCACTTTTGACACTACAGGTAGAATGGAAATAGGCCCATAGTTACAAGCAACATCCTTATCACCAGATTTATAAATCAGTATAATTATTGCTGTCTTCCAACTATCTGGGAAAGTTTTTGTTTGTATCGACAAGTTTACTAAATACAAAATTGGCTCCAACAGAAGATGTTTATATCTCTTAATAAATTCAGAGTGAAAATTAAAAATATCTTTAGCCGTAGAATTACTCATATTTTCTATTACTTTTTGGACTTTTTCACAAGATACTTCTTTAATATAAAAGGAGTCTGGGTGAACATAATCTGGTTCCTCAGGGTATAATTTGGAGCAGTTAAAATTACTTGACAATTCTTGAACAGACTCAGACTCATACTCAGACTCATACTCAGACCAGCCTGACTGGCACCAACAATCATGCCACGTTAAAGTTACTTAAATCACCTTTCTTCCCCATTCTGATGCTCAGTTTAAACTTCATCAGATCATCTTGACCATGTCTGCATGCCTAAATGCATTGAGTTGCTGCCATGTGATTGGCGGATTAGAAATAAGCTTTAATGAGCAGATGTACCTAATAAAGTGGCCGGTGACTGTGTATTTTTATAGAGTCATTCTTTTGAGGTTAGAATTAAACATATCCATATTTTTAAACAACAAAGAGCTTCAATGTCATACAGAAAAAAAAACAAGCAAAAACCATCTGATGGGATTAAATGGAAATATTATACTAATAGAATGCCTTGCTTTGTATTTTTCATCACTAGTCATAGGATGCATTTGCACTTTGTCACCATACGAAATAAAGTATGCATGCATTTTCATACAGCATGCCATCTTTAATGCTGCCAAAGGCTGTAAAATATTCTGCTAGTTCATTGTATATAGAAAGAATGCACTAATTGAACTAGAATAAAGAATAAAAGCATGTTTCGCTAATAACTATTTGGGCAATTAAAAATTAAACAAATACAGCTTCATATAACATTAACAAACTGGGTCAGTGCTTTTGATGTTATATTATACATTCTTGTGCAGTGTGCTTCTGCTTTCAAAGGGTACAGTTCTTGACCAATTTTATATAATGATTCAATTGCCTCTCAGATCTCCTCCAACACCAAAGGAATATGTAATGCATTAGTCAATTAGCACAATGAGCAACATTTTTATCTTTGAGGAACCTCAGGGGGGGATAAAACAAAAAACAATAGTGCTTCTGTCACTTATGCTCGTGGAGGAATGCTTTGAATGAGCAAAATATGAATGCATTTAAGTTTTAAAATATGAACTATAATCTTCCTGCATTGTTTACAACATAGATTAAATCAGAATAAAATAAACCCTTAAATAGATTTTTGATAGTGTGTAAGAATATGTAAATTATAACATGTAATATAAACATGTTTCATAAATGCTATGTAAAGCAAGTTTCTCTCACAGCTTTCTCTTGTGGTCGATACATGCAATTGCATGTTACCAGTGTCATAAAACTGTTACTGTGATTCCCCCTAGGCTCACATGCATCTGCCGACTATCCTGACAGAACCGGCATAAGCTGACACCTCGTTTGAAAACCATGTCCACCGACCAGGTAAAATAACTGTGTTACACTTCACTGTGTCCAACAAATATCAACACATGGCAGCAGTTTTCTCCATCAGCTTAGCCATCAAGTGTAAGCCTGTCTGATATACATTGTGTTCGGGGGCTGTGTCCGATTAGTCTCCTCGCTTTTTTTTGCTTTCTCCAACAAACCCTATTTTAGCTGTTTTGCGAGTGTACCTTTAAATGCAAATGAGCTGGTTTCTCCCTGCCCACTGTTTGGGCATGTCATTTCAAAATGATATCCAACTTCAGATGTCAGATAAACAAATCAAAATGATGGACAGAGACTAAAAAAATGAATGAAGCAGAGAGCTAGTCATAAATACCAAAGTTAAGACTGAACCAGAAAGTTTCTGAAATGGTTATTTGACGTAGGAGTTTATTCAGCCTTCTGCATTGTTAAATGAGCCACACATAATGACATTACAAGATTCGCTATGCACACACGTGTACACTTTTAACACGTTATGCTATTTTTCCTGATCTACTCACTGCCTGGATGCTGAGTCCAGCAATCTTAAATTACATGGCTCAAAAAGTATTGTTCAAAATTCTATGAAAAATACAGCATACCATTGCTTCTTGAAGTGTCTATGGATCACTGATAGTTCCAACCTTTTAATCCAGTTTCTTTGCTAATCCTGTTTTATATCAGTTCCTCCAGGATTTTTGCTATTGCTGAATTTATCACAAAATCAAGCACAATTTGGCGAATTTCACATTTTTTCGAATGCTGTGGGATTTCCCCGCAAATTCAGGGTCTCACCCAAAACAAAGGCACGTGGACTCAAACAACCCCTGCTAAGCCATGATTATACACACATCAATATGTGGCAGTATATTATACCTTTACGCTGGTCTGTAACTTGGCATTTAACCAAACAAAGAAGACACTGCATGTTAAATATAAGTAAACATACAATTCATGTTTACCTTCAAATATTACCTCGAAAGGCACTGAAAAAATTGAGGTGAATGAAATTAGTTGCATATGATAAATGCATTTGGTTGCTTTTTTTTTGTGATGTATACTGCTGACTTGCTGTTAATATAATGCATTGTTTGCATTCTAGTTTATTGCTTCATGTATTGTTGGCATGCTTTAAAGTTGACAAATAGCTACAAATTATGAAAAAAAGAACGATTCTTGTAAAGGAAACGTGTGAGGACTTTAAATTTACTTTATTATTTTTATTTGTTTAATTATTAATAAGTTAACAAGTTTATTGTTATTTGGTTAAATATTAAATTTTGAAATTAAGTGTTTTTTTATAAGTTACAGAAGCTAATGTCTTGGTCTGGGAGTAAGAAAAAATATACATAATAAAGACTTTTGTCTATGATATATTTTTTACAGTAAAATAAAGACAAAATAATGCCGCAAATATTGCCACAAATTTTAAGAAAAGGTCGCAGCAAAAGTCATTTTAGGACACAAAAATCAGTAAAACATCCCGCAAAATTCTGGAGCGACTGTCTTATGGACATGATAATATGCGCTAATACTGAGGCAATATGCACATGTTGGTGGGAGGGGATAACCGCACTGCTACATCATGATGCCTCACAATCCTAGTTTAGGCGTGCCTATTTTAATCAGGAAATTTAAAAAAAAGACACTTTTGCTTATATCAATCCAATTTGATGTGCATTCATTATACCTACACACATTTCTGTTCAAACATCTTCCAAAAGTTGATTTTGCATGATAGGTGCAAGTAAAGTAACTAATCGCTTTTTACAATGTAGTCTACAAAAAACAACATGTGATGTGTGCCTTAAGGTAGATCACACTGTTCCACTCATAGGTATTTCTTCACAGTATATGTCCATGGTCCTGCTGGGGATGAGCGGGGCTGCGTGTACCGGGTATAAGTAATTTATAGTTAGCTTAGAAGTCAACTTTTTCTTTTAACTTTAACCTGACAGTCTCCTCTAATTCTCGAATGACTCCAAGCTGACATGTAGTTTTTCAGTTACTTGCATTCAACAAAATGTTTAAAGTTCAACATCACTGTAAGCTATGCACAAAGAATATAGTCACATCGTATGGTATTGTAATTTAGCCTTTTTTAGTCTCAGTCTTCATTTATTGTGTAATCTTAGCAATAATGCTTCATCACATTTCCTACATCTTAGATTTTTTGAAAGAAACAAAGCATATGATGTAGCTTTATAAATTCATTTTTGTTAGGCTAAGGGATTTTAGAAATAATGCTTCTTTAAATTTCCTACATCTTAGATTTTTTGGGGGAAAAAATCATAAAATGTAGGTTTATAAATTCATTTTACTTGATACAATCAATTAACCCTCCTGTCATGTTCACATCCCGCCCCTTATTTTAGTGTTTCTGGTTTTGAAAAATTGAAAAATTGGCCGGTCTATTTAAACTGCTCCTAAATTAGCACAAGAAAACATTTTTTCAACTATCAAATTTTATTCAACATTCTTTAGCTGTGAACAATGTCTCAAAGTAGTGTTTACGTGAATTTATAGAACTAGGCATAAAATAAGTGCAGTGAAAATACAAATAGGCACTGAAAAATGTTTACAAATGAATAATAGATGACAGAAATCAAAATAGTTTGTTTATACCAATAGACAGCTTACTAAAATAATGATCTCAGAGTTTGACCAAAGAAACTGAAATTTTAATCCATCTGTAAGATTTATCAATCAGCAAAGCACAAACAAAACTGTATCCTTTCTGTGTACTGAGTGCTCGAATTTTCATTCAGTACCTTCAATTGGACTATACAGTATTAGTGTACTAATGCAGGGAATAGGTGACTGAAGATGTGGATGGAGAGCATGGACACAGAACTAGCACTAGTTATATTTTGGTCATTTGAAATGAGATGCTTATGGTCTAATCCAATAATGTAATTGATGCTAAGCTAAAATAAAAGTGCTCCTGCTCGACTCAGAGATGGCTGAAAAAGAAAGAAGAAAGAAGAAAGAAAGAAGAAAGAAAGAAAGAAAGAAGAAAGAAAGAAAGAAAGAGAAGAAGAAAGAAAAAGAAAGAAAGATTAGTATCAATTGAACTCGTATGACACTAAACTGACAAAACGTAAAATAGTTAGGTTTCCCTGTGAGATCAGGCTGGAGGATCGGCACAAGCATGTAAAAGAGATACCTGCATAAGACATTGTTAGTCTGAAATGAGTGAGTGAGTGAGTGAGTGAGTGAGTGAGTGGTGAGTGAGTGAGTGAGTGAGTGAGTGAGTGAGTGAGTGAGTGAGTGAGTGAGTGAGTGAGTGAGTGAGTGAGTGAGTAAGTGAGTTGGGGTGGTGTGTATGAGGATGATTTCTGTGTGATGGATGAAAATAATCTGGATACCCATTCATTTCCTATGGCAGTCACTTTTGACCGGGAACACCACAGGTGTGACAAGGTTGATTAAAACACTTAAAATTGAATGAAAGAGGTGATCATCGCTTTTATATGTTCAAGTGCAGAGTGTGGAGGATATCATAAGGCCTTGAGGCAATCAGATGTAAAACATAATATTTATGAGTGTTTTAAGTTGTAAATTGGTCAGATTTGACCCGAACACGACAGGAAGGTTAAGTTAGGCTAAAGGGATTTTAGCAATAATGCTTCTTTAAATTTCCTACATTTTAGATTTTTTTGGAAGAAATAAATGTATATATGTAGGTTTATAATTCATATTTTGTTAGGATAAAAATATTTTAGCAATAATGCTTCTTTAAATTTCCATCATCTTAGATTTTATTTGGAAGAAATAAATGTATATATGTAGGTTTATATATTCATGTTCTGTTAGCATAAAGGTATTTTAGCAATAGTGCTTCTTTAAATTTCCTACAACTTAGATTTTTTGGAAGAAATAAATGTATATATGTAGGTTTATTTATTCATGTTCTGTTAGGATAAAGGGATTTTAGCAATAATGCTTCTTTTAATTTCCTACATCTTAGATTTTTTGGAGAAAAGATCATATAATGTAGGGTTATAAATTCATTTTACTTGACACAATCACCATTTAATGTCAGATTTGGAACTGATTAAAATGAAGCTGCTTAAGAGTCAAAAGTGGCATTACAGTTCGTCACGACAGGTTTTTGTGCTTGTGCTTGCATAATCCTTTCTTATTTGTTGAATTTATTCAGACTGCAAATTAAAATTCTCAGTATTCTTTGCTGATTAAGCTTTGTATTCCTGCTCTGAATGCTTTGCTAGTATGAAACTTCACTAAATTTCCAACTATGCAGTGGTTTTATAATTTTTGCTCTTTTTAGCCGTCACTTTGGTTTATAACGTTGCATTTGGAAGTTTCTGATAGTTTTTATTTTGTGTACGACGACAGCAAGTTGATTTTGGAAAGAGCAGACTGTGTGTGAGGGCGAAGTGCACATGAGAAGTGAACATATCTGCCCTGATCTCATCAGCCAGAAGTTTGTGATGACCACATCAGAGCGAAGCTGTCATGAGAGATGTTCCTCTCTTCAGATCAAAGATGTGAGGAGAAGTTTAGTAAAGGCATGCTTCGCCCAACACGAGCAGACCTGAGTGACCTTTGGAGAAAGGCAGTATCAGATTCATCATGATAGGTTTACATCTTGAGCCTTTGGAGTATATCTTTTTGGGAATGGTAGGAAACTGTTGATCATTTCTAGCTATGATGAGAGATGTGTCGGTAGGACACAGATTATATAACAATGTCTGTTACAGTTTGTGTGCAAAAAAATGAAATCAGTGCTGTAAAAGTTAAAGCCAAAACAGACAAATGTAAAGGCAAAACACTGAGGATGAATAGGAACAAATAATCTGATAGTTATCACTGTATTACCTAGTTGATTTTATTAAGAGTTGCAAACATTACGTTTTCCGAAATGTTATGAGTAAATATGCAAATGAGGTGCATATGCTAATTAGCATACATTTCTAGCACAAAAATCAGAAACATTTAATTGGAAATAAAATCATTTACACATTGGAGTGAAAAGTTTTACACAGAGGGGCTTTAGGGAATCTCTTTTATCACTCCATAACATATTAAAATGTATGTATGTTGTATCAAATTATGTGAGAACTCAAAAAAAACCTTCAGAATATAGATGCAGATGGAACTGTGATAATTGGTGAATAAGTGTATGGAGATAGATTTGTTTCCTTATTATTCAATCAAAAATATTTAGTTTCAAGGAAAAATAAGTACATAGTAATTAAAAAATAAAAGACTGCAAATCAAAAAAAATAAATTTATAAAAAAAAACTTATGTCAATGATAACATTTTTTGGATTGCAAAAAATAAACTATTGTCCTATTATGCAGTTACCACAATTTTCATTGCACACTCATTCATTTTGTTCTCTGTTCTGCTGTCATTTATTGCACATTTAGAACTTTGTTTGTGAGTTGAAATTTTTTTCTTGTGCGTTGAAAAGTTTTGTACTCATGTAAATGCTGCTGAAGTGGAAAAACTGTTTATAATTCATTGCAGTAAGGAGTAGAAAAAGCTTCTTTTGAGAAAACAACCTTTAAAATATATATATTGGACTTAAAATCTATAGACACAAATTGATAACATGTGAGAAACATACCTGTCAACATTGGGATATGAAAATAAGGGCTATCCCCCCCCAACCCTCCAACCCCCAAAAAACCCAATTTACTAAATATGTTCATCTGGAGCTGTTTCATTGTAAATAAACAGTTAAACTGTCAATAATATGTTTTTTTATTATTATTATTTACAAAGGATAGAATAAATAGTATACATTAGAAAAAAATAATTAACAAACAAAATTAGCTAAATAAATTAGCAAACAGTTTAGCCTATTAAAATTAATGGTCACACTTTATTTTGACGGTCCGTTTGTTGAATTTAAGTTACATTGCAACTAATTATCATTAGATTATAAGTAGACTGTTAGGTTGGGGTTAGGGTTGGGGTTAGGGTTAGGGTTAGTGTAAGTTGACATGTAATTGCAAAGTTTCTTATAGTCAGTTAAATGTCTGTTGAAGGACTGTTAAATGTCGGTGTCACAAGATATTAAGTAGACAGTCTACTAATACTCAAATGGACCATCAAAATAAATTGTTACTAAATTAATAGGGGCATTTGTGCTACCCTCTGCGCCACCGTGCTGCCCCTTTTTATGCTCCCGTTAAGACAAAATTACATTTTTTAGATAATTTTTTTAAATTTAGATCTTTACATGTTATTATTATTATTATTATTATTATTATTATTATTTTTATTATTATTATTATTATTATTATTATTATTATTATTATTATTATTATTATTATTATATGTCTATTCAAACATGCACCCAAAACCCTGACTTCAAATCGCATGAAAAGAATCCGTTTGGGAAACAGTGTCTATATTTCACTATGGAGCGCGTCTGCTATATAAACGGACTGTTTTGAAGACTAGTAGGGGCAGCGGCACCTGTATTGGAAAGAATGGGAATCCTGCCGTTTTTATATTTATTTCAAAGTGTTTTCATGCCTAAATAAAACGAAAGCACAGAACAGATTCACATTTAAGAGCAAGGGGCGTCCCCTGGTGGTTCGGCAGTATGGGTTGGGTATAGGGAGGATCGACTCTTTGATTTTTATTGCCACCATTCAAGATTGAAATATGAGAAAATACCTTTACAGGATGATAGCGGGATAAAACTGCAAAATACGGGAGAATCTCAGGGTAAAACGGGAGGGTTGACAGGTATGGTGAGAAAAGAAACACCTAAAAGGAATGTCTGGATGTTAGACTGTATAAAAAAAAAAAATAATAGTTTTTTTCTGAATGCTCAATCCCTTACCGAGATTCTTATAGCACAATTTATAAAACAATTAATTATTATAGCAAAACCACTCACTGAGTTTGCAAAATTAAAAGCACAAACACTGCTTTGCAATAAGTTTGCAATTTTGTAACACACACTTTTTCAAATTGTAGGTACAATCCACTGCACAGCACTCTTTTTGCAGAACTGTAAACACAACTCAATGCTTTACACTGAATTTCCAAATGATCAACACACTCATAGCAAAACTCTACACATGTATGGCTATTATTTACACTAATTTGCCAACTGTCTGGCACACTGTCACATGTGAAAACTGTTTTAGATAATTGGTTCCCTTTGCAATCAGATACTTTCCCCGGTGCCTTGGACTAGAGGACATTGCATGTGATGTAGATGAAATTTTGTGGCCGGACCCAGAGAGACGACAACATGTAGTCTGATTCATTTTTTTTCTCAGTGAAATTACTATTTTGTGTTTTGATTTGGAAAAACACTTGTGCTTGTTTTGATGTGTGTAAATAAACACCAGTACTTGAAGTTTGCATCTCGGTATGTTTACAGAACTATGAGAAAGGTATGACCTCAAACTGACATAGCCTAGCTTGTGCTCAGAGAAGGCAAAAGCCAGATGCTTTTATTTTTTATTATTATTATTTTTTTTTTGCCTTTCAAAATCAACAATTTAGGCCCAATTTAGTGCACACACTGACTGAGACATGTCAGATATACAGTGAATGAAATATAAAGTCATACAATTACACAAAACAAACATACAAATAAACCAACAAACAACTAATATATATATATATATATATATAAAATAACTTAACAAAAAAAGAACAACATACCGTGCAGACATCAAATAGAATCTCTGAAAGGGGTTAAATAAAACCATATTCTTGAAACAAATCATACAAGTGTTTAGCCTTCTCACTCTTCAATATTTAGGTGGCCAACTCCTTTTTAAAGGCAATCAGTTGAGGAGCTGTTTTCAAAGCAAAACCCAGATGTAGTTTTTATTTATTCCATCAGTGTGTAGTTGGAGCATTGTGTGCTTGTTAATGTGATGGCTTGTGTTAAATGTTTGATACAAAAATACAATTTTTACGAAGGTTTGAAGAGTTAAGCAAGGTTTATTAGCTTTTGCAAGATAATTAAAATGTTTTGCAGATTTGGTGAAGGGTTTTCTAGTTTATGTGTAGAGTTTTGCAAAAATAGCCAATAGTTACAAAAATTGTGCTTAAGCATTCAGAAAAATCTGCAAGGCCAATCTCAAATCCAAACATAAGCTTGCACACACTGACTGAGACATGTCATACAGTGAATCAAATATAAAGCCATAAAATTACACAAAAACAAAACAAAACAAACAAACATACAAATAATTCAACAAACAACAAAAAAAAATACATAAAATAACTTACAGTAACAAAAAAGAACAACATACCGTGCAAACATCAAATAGAAACTCTGTAATGGGTTAAATAAAACCATATTCTTGAAACACATCATACAATTGTTTAGTCTTCTCACTCTTGATTATTTTTAAAGCTTCCACATTGGCGGCAAACTCCTATTTAAAGATCAGTTGAGGAGCTGTTTACAAAGCAAAAGCCAGATGTAGTTTTTTCATTCCATCAGTGTGTAGTTGGTGCATTGTGTGCTTGTTAATGTGATGGCTTGTGTTAAATGTTTGATACAAAAATACCATTTTTACGAAGGTTTGAAGAGTTTAGCAAGGTTTATCAGCTTTTGCAAGAGAACTAAACTGTTTTGCAGATTTGGTGAAGGGTTTTCTTATTTATGTGTAGAGTTTTGCAAAAATGCCAATAGTTGCAAAAAAAAGTGCTTAAGCATTCAGAAAAAAACTGTAATAAAGGGCACTTATGATGCCAGATCAGCTTTTGAAAGCTGTTTAAACAGAACTGTGTGTAGCTATAGTGTGTCTACTGTCAAATTGGAGTAATATAAATGCAACAAGCCTCTTTTTTTTTAAATATCCTGATATCAATTGCTGTGGTTTTGAGGCCCACCGCAATGTGATGTAGGAGTGCGGTTTTCCCAGCCTTCCAAACTGATTACTTGCATGTATTAACATGTCTTCGTAATAACACGTATAAAACATGTCCACAGAACAGATTTGAGAAAAGGATTTGCAAAGAAACTAGGATAAAAAAAGATCTGTTCCAACTCTCTGTGATCAGCTGCACCTCAAGAATGAGTTTTGCAAGTTTAAAACGTTTTTAAAACCGTGCATGTTTGTAATAAAGAAAAGTTTAATTGCTATGTAATTCATAACCGCAGGAATCATCACAGCTGCATAGAGGTATGCTCAAATGGATGTGCAAAAACAGTATAAAGTTAAATGTGTCTGTATGTGTGTGTGTGTGTGTGTGTACTGCAAACTTTGTAATGGTATTTGTGTGTGACTCACCATTGGATCGTTTGCTTGAATAAATTTCACCACAAATATTAAATACAATGTCAATATCAAATAAACTTACTTGCTATGTTTGACTCAAATCTAATTCCGTAATTCATGAAAATGTTTTTTTTTTTTTGTTTTTTTTTTGTTTTTTTGTCCTGCAGTGTCTTGCCCAAAAATATAGTTTGTAGTAGTTAAAATGAATATGTTTTGTATTCATGAGGATTCGTATTCGTGGGGATTGCTAAATCACTGAAATTATAAATTTCTAATCAGCATCTTTTATTACTTAACCATAGTTTTGTCACTTTGGCTTTCTCTTGAACTTTCACATTTCTGAAGTAAAGCAAGCCATTCATTTCATCTCTATCTCTCTCTCTCTCACCCCCCTCCCTTATTCTCACCCCGGTTAGGTTTTGTCTATCATGGGAATTTAATAACATGGAGTGGGTAAGGCATTTTAATTAAATCTTTTCTTATGTGGATATCTTGGTGCAATTAAGACGCAACATTCCTTATCTAATACAATACTGATATTTTTGATTAAAAAAAGAAAAGACAAAAAGAAAAAAAAGAAAAACATTCAATTACACTTTGTGCATCACTGCCCAGTTTCTGTTGTTGGAAAATCGATAGTAATTTTCTGCTGATGATGAACAATCTCATTGGAGAAGATGCATTTTGATACCGTTTCAAATGTATTTCAAATTCAAAATGATTATTGTTGTTCACTTCAGAGCAAAAAAATGAATTGGCTAATTCTTACACAAGGCATTTAAACGTGTTTTTAAAAATCATGTAATGAAAAAAAAAAACATCCAAGGACATACATTTTGGTATAAAGATGAGTTTTTTAATAGATGAATGCTTTTTAATAATTTATTAATTTTCATCTTTTTCCAAACCACTTTATTTTTTGTCCATTTTATTATGCAGCAAATACTGAACTGAGAAAATGCACACACAATTAAATGCACATTCTGAATAATAATTAATAATACAAAAACAGAATCCTAGTTCATAATATATATAGATTTCTGTTTTATTAATTAATAATAGGCAACGCAGTGGCGCAGTAGGTAGTGCTGTTGCCTCACAGCAAGAACGTCGCTGGGTCGCAGGTTCGAACCTCGGCTGGGCTGGGTCAGTTGGCGTTTCTGTGTGGAGTTTGCATGTTCTCCCTGCGTTCGCGTGGGTTTCCTCCGGGTGCTCTGGTTTCCCCCACAGTCCAAAGACATGCAGTACAGGTGAATTGGGTAAGCTAAAATTGTCCATAGTGTATGAGTGTGAATGTGTGTGTGTGGAAATTCCCAGAGATGGGTTGCGGCTGGAAGGGCATCCGCTACGTAAAATCGTGCTGGATAAGTTGGTGGTTCATTCCACTGTGGCGACCCCGCAAGGGACAAAGCCGACAAGAAAATGAATGAATGAATGAATAATTAATAATATGCACTCACCGGCCACTTTATTAGGTACACCTGTCCAACTGCTCATTAACGCAAATTTCTAATCAGCCAACCACATGGTAGCAGCTCAATGCATTTAGGCATGTAGACAATCTGCTGCAGGTCAAACTGAGCATCAGAATCAAGAAGAAATGTGATTTAAGTGACTTTGAATGTGGCATGGTTGTTTGTGCAAGACGGGCTGGTCTGAGTATTTCAGAAACTGCTGATCTACTGGGATTTTCAAGCACAACCATCTCTAGGGTTTACAGAGAATGATCCAAAAAGAGAAAATATTCAATGAGCGGCAGTTCTGTCGGTGCAAATGTCTTGTTGATGCCAGAGGTATGGAACAAAATTAATGCCAAATGTATTGAATTAAAAAGCTTATTGAATAGCACAAACTGAAAAAAATAATACACCGAATTAACAAGTTCTTGCATTTTAATGAATTGAATTACAGGGTTTGTATTTTTAGGTCCTGAAATTTAACATAGCTGTTTATTTAAGCTGTGAATATTTCAACAAAAAATATTTCAAATACGTTTTCATACTTGTAAATTCAATAATTCATATTCAATTTCCAGGTTTCACTTACAATATTTTCAATACCCTTTAAAAATACGATGTATAATATTCAAAAGGTAATTTTCAGTTCATTTTATTTCAGTTCAAATATTCGCTTCCATAAATTCAATGGTTCAAATTCGACTGTTAAAATTCGACATTACATCCGGGAACTGCAGGAAAAGCAATAGATTGCAGATTGAAGATCGCCAACTGCTTTTCACCAGCAGGTGGAGATGGTATAATGTAAGATTTTTAACCCAGTCAATAGGCGAGAATAAAGCTAATAAAACCACAAAAGTAGCATTTAATATAATATCAATGTCTTGGACATTATAAGTAATAAAATGAGTATGAGTAAAATAAGTAAATGATGTTTTGGTCATTATATTTGCCCTTATGTAACGGAAGCCAGCTGGTGATCGCGCAAACCTCACTCCTCGGATCCAGCGACAGACGTTGTTCCGCAATCTTTAGTCTACTCAGAGCATTTGTCTCCCATGCCGGTGTTTCGCCTGGCCGGCTCGCGCCCTGCTCGGACCGGTGGAGTTACATGCACATAAACAGCCTTTTGACGAATATGATGTTACCAACACAATCTCTATCTTTAACTCGTTGTTCCATGGACATAAAGTATTATATTTACTGCTAACGTAATATAAACGTACGACTGCTAAAGAATATAAACGTAAAAGAAACAGGAGAGATAATATTATAATAATACAAAATAGATAAACATTGCCTGGGCTAAGAACAATTAAGAACAAAGATATTAGTTTCAAAACCAGAGAGATTTTATGAGAATGTCACACAAAACTGTTGGAACTGTTAGACAGAGTGTTCAGGTATGATTTAAGCTTGGGTATGGACGGGACGTAAAATAATTTAACATAACGTGTGAATGCATTAAAGGAGCGTCTTCAGTTATTCCTACAGAACCGTATATAGGCCTATGGCATAACCATTAAGGGGTTATTAGAAGTGTTTGCTCTCTTTAAACGCCGCTTTTTTTCAGGATTGGGATAGGCTATATTTTCATTATTTAAATTTTTTCTTATTATTGTTGTTATTATTATTACTATTATTTTTTTATTACTACTACTATTATTATTATTATTATTATTGGACATTTATTTAGGATATTGCGCTTAAAGTCATTTGTGATTCTAAATTAATATTTCTATTTATCCTTAGCTATCACTCCGCTTACTCTAGCTATATTTAAGAGGTCGCCAATCATTTTAAATAATACAGTTTTTTTTTTAAAAGCAACAATTTTTCTTTCGTTCATAACATGTGTAAAAAGGCGTGCAGCAAGCATTGGCTACTACATAACAATAAAAACAATCTGGACAAACTTAAGACATTTTGCAAACGTATATAATAATGGAAACACTCGTATTCTCATGCTTGGCCAAATGTCATGACTCACTTTCACTTTTCACATTCATAATTATGCACAAGCCCAGATATCACCTGAAACTTCGGAAGAATTCCCATCATATATTGGCAGCCATCCAGCATCTCTCAACCAGTATTTGCCATGGGGCGCCGGCTCTGACCGGCCACCGGAGCTCGCGGCCACTCGTTCGCGTTTGCCACGTGCAAGCCGCACAGGTATAAAAACGCAATCATTTCATTCATTTATCAATTCATTAATGTTCATTCCGCTTACTCTAGCTATATTTAAGAGGCCACCAATCATTTTAAATAATAGTTTTTTAAAAAAACCTGTATTAAATTTTTTTTCTTTCTGATAATAATATTATTAATAATAATAATTTAAATAATAAAAATATATATTTTTATCATTATTATTATTATTAATATTATTATTAGATTTATTTAGGCTATTGTGCTTAAATAAGTCATCCGTGGTTCTAAATCAGTATTTCTTTTTATCACTCTGCCTGCCTTTCTCTTCATTTTTCTCATTTTTGGGGTTCATCACGGTTAAACGTTTGCAAAATGTCTTAAGTTTGTCCAGATTGTTTTTATTGTTATGTAGTAGCCAATGCTTGCTGCACGCCTTTTTACACATGTTATGAACGAAAGAAAAATTGTTGCTTTTAAAAAAAAAACTGTATTATTTAAAATGATTGGCGACCTCTTAAATATAGCTAGAGTAAGCGGAGTGATAGCTAAGGATAAATAGAAATATTAATTTAGAATCACAAATGACTTTAAGCGCAATATCCTAAATAAATGTCCAATAATAATAATAATAATAATAGTAGTAGTAATAAAAAAATAATAGTAATAATAATAACAACAATAATAAGAAAAAAATTAAATAATGAAAATATAGCCTATCCCAATCCTGAAAAAAAGCTGCGTTTAAAGAGAGCAAACACTTCTAATAACCCCTTAATGGTTATGCCATAGGCCTATATACGGTTCTGTAGGAATAACTGAAGACGCTCCTTTAATGCATTCACACGTTATGTTAAATTATTTTACGTCCCGTCCATACCCAAGCTTAAATCATACCTGAACACTCTGTCTAACAGTTCCAACAGTTTTGTGTGACATTCTCATAAAATCTCTCTGGTTTTGAAACTAATATCTTTGTTCTTAATTGTTCTTAGCCCAGGCAATGTTTATCTATTTTGTATTATTATAATATTATCTCTCCTGTTTCTCTTACGTTTATATTCTTTAGCAGTCGTACGTTTATATTACGTTAGCAGTAAATATAATACTTTATGTCCATGGAACAACGAGTTAAAGATAGAGATTGTGTTGGTAACATCATATTCGTCAAAAGGCTGTTTATGTGCATGTAACTCCACCGGTCCGAGCAGGGCGCGAGCCGGCCAGGCGAAACACGGGCATTGGAGACAAATGCTCTGAGTAGACTAAAGATTGCGGAACAACGTCTGTCGCTGGATCCGAGGAGTGAGGTTTGCGCGATCACCAGCTGGCTTCCGTTACATAAGGGCAAATATAAATGACCAAAACATCATTTACTTATTTTACTCATACTCATTTTATTACTTATAATGTCCAAGACATTGATATTATATTAAATGCTACTTTTGTGGTTTTATTAGCTTTATTCTCGCCTATTGACTGGGTTAAAAATCTTACATTATACCATCTCCACCTGCTGGTGAAAAAGCAGTTGGCGATCTTCAATCTGCAATCTATTGCTTTTCCTGCAGTTCCCGGATGTAATGTCGAATTTTAACAGTCGAATTTGAACCATTGAATTTATGGAAGCGAATATTTGAACTGAAATAAAATGAGCTGAAAATTACCTTTTGAATATTATACATCGTATTTTTAAAGGGTATTGAAAATATTGTAAGTGAAACCTGGAAATTGAATATGAATTATTGAATTTACAAGTATGAAAATGTATTTGAAATATTTTTTGTTGAAATATTCACAGCTTAAATAAACAGCTATGTTAAATTTCAGGACCTAAAAATACAAACCCTGTAATTCAATTCATTAAAATGCAAGAACTTGTTAATTCGGTGTATTATTTTTTCAGTTTGTGCTATTCAATAAGCTTTTTAATTCAATACATTTGGCATTAATTTTGTTCCATACTGAGGTCAGAGGAGAATGGCCAGACTGGTTTGAGCAGATAGAAAGGCAACAGTAACTTAAATAACCACTCATTACAACCGGGGTATGCAGAAGAGCATTTCTGAAGGTACAACACGTCCAACCTTGAAGCAGATGTAATGGAATGGGAGATTCGCACCATGGATGTGCAGCCAACAAATATGCAGCAACTGCGTGATGCTATCATGTCAACATGGACCAAAATCTCTGAGGAATATTTCCAGTACCTTGTTGAATCTATGGCACGAAGGATTAAGGCAGTTCTGAGGGCAAAAGGGGCTCCAACCCGGTACTACTATGGTGTACCTAATAAAGTGACCGGTGAGTGTATATTTTTATGAATCCTTTCAGATGGTTAAGAAAATCTAAAGCATTCAATGAATTTAACTGATCCATTTCATTCACTTACTCAAAAATCCATCCACATACCCCATAGAGAAAGAGAGGGAGAGAGAGAAACAATTAAAAACCATTCCAAATCTAATGCATGGTGATTTGGCATTCCTTTTGATGGATAAAAGTTCAATATACATTGCATTTACTCCATGGTTTGTTGAAATTATTAATTTAGATTGTCTGGAAGGTGTAGTTCTAAATAAATGTGCTGCTTTCAAACAATATAGCAATTAAAACTGTCCAATTATACTTTGAGCCATGTCCAGAATCGGCTCAAATTGCATACTTGCCTACTACATAGTATGTTAAAAACAGTATATTAGCCAAGTAGTATGTCTAAATTCATAGTATTCGAAAAACATATGCAGGAAGTACCCAGATGACCTACTAATTCCGGTGAGATTCTGAAAAGCGCATCCAATAGACATTATGTTATCATACGTTGTCATGCAAAATAATTCATGAATGGGAGTGAAGCAACGCAACGCAACTGACAAGTGATAATGACAAAAACATTTTCCACCTGGGGATTCATAATAGAGTAGACAGAGGATAGTTGCAACATTTCTCTCTATATCTGGATCTTTTAAGCCAGTTGGCTGAAACTAGTTACGAGTGTCTGCTATTAAATGGCATCAATGTTATATTTGCAGCAAAAACAGAATATACACAGTTTAGTTTCAAACAGGAGTGTTACAATTCAGCCTATAGTCTGGATTAGTTGTAACACACCCTGGGTAAAACATTATGATTTTCACCGGGGAGAGAAGTTTTTTTTTTTTTTCTACCTAAGCTAAATAACTTTGCTTTTTCATAGAACAATCCTTAAACATGCTTTAAACATGCCTTTATGCCACATAACTAGCTACAAATGCATAAATGTGACTAGATATAAACTAAGGCAAATATGTAAAAAAAGTCATGCCATTAAAAAATTGTATAGTGTTAATATAACTATTTTAATATAGTTTTTTTTTTTTTGGTCAACAATAGTTTTAACTGCCTCTGTAAATGATAGCATACTTTCAGCTGTGCCATCAAACACACTGCCTGTTCCTTCTCTACTAATGCAACATCTAGTCAACAAAGAACAGTAATTGCTTTATAATATGACAACACTGTGTACAGTATGCATGTTGATTTGTTTGCAATGTTTTAAATCTATATCTGAAGTGCCTTGCTTGTCAAAACAGACCACATCCGGTGGCATTTATTTTGTCTGTACAGTTCGTTCTCATATCGTATAATGACTGAGATCTATCCATTGTCGTTACACAATATCAAAATGAAGTCTACAGACAAAATAAATGCCATCTGACGCAGTCTGTTTTGACAAGTATGCACTTCAGATGTAGAATTAAAACACAGCAAACAAATCAACATTGTGTACTGTGCACTATGTTGTGAAGATGGAACAGGCACTGTGTTCAAAGGCACATCTGAGAGGATACAATATTTACAAGTTAGCATACTCTCAGAATATCCATTGCAGTTGTGGATGCTATTAATTGTGAATTTTTGACAATAACTGTTCTGGAAGTTGTATTATTATTATTATTATTATTATTATTATTATTATTATTATTATTGTTATTGTTGTTGTTGTTGTTGTTGTTGTTATTTTTTTTAAATTGTATATATTTATATACAATATACACAATTGTGTATATTTTATTTATTGTATAGATTTATAATAATAATAATAATTATAATAATAATAATCATAATCATAATAATAATACTATTTCAAATGGTCAATAACTTCTGAAAATTGTATTATTATTATTATTATTATTATTATTATTATAATTATTATTATTATATTTATTTATTTTAAATTTTATATATTGATTAATAATAATAATAATAATAATAATAATAATAATAATAATAATAATAATAATAATAATAATATTTCTAATGGTCAACTTCTGGAAGTTGTATTATTAATATTATTATTATTAGTAGTAGTAGTAGTAGTATTTTATTTTTTTTAAATTGTATGTATTGATAATTAATAATAATAATAATAATAATAATAATAATAGTAATAATAATAACAATAATAATATTAATTATTATAATTATATTATTATTACTAATATTATTATTATTATTTTTTTTTTTATTATTATTATTACTGTAATTATTATTATAACTAATAATGGCCAAAAACTTCCAGAACAGTTATTGACCATTAGAAATATTATTATTATTATTATTATTATTATTATTATTATTATTATTATTATTATTACTATTATTATTATTATTACTATGGTTATATTTTTATTTTAAAGACTGTATGTATTAATAATAATAATAATAATAATACTAATAATAATAACAATAATAATCATAATAATAATATTTCTAATGGTCAATAACTGTTTTGGAAGTTTTTGGCCATTATTAGTTATAATAATAATAATAATAATAATAATAATAATAATAATAATAATAATAATAATAATAATAATAATAATAATAGTTTTAGTGGTCCATAACTGTTCTGGGAGTAATTAGCCATTATAAGTAATAATAATAATAATAATAATAATAATAATAATAATAATAATAATTATTATTATTATTATTATTATTATTATTATTATTATTTTAAATAAGTGTACATTTTAACCCAACAGTTTTTTTTTTTGTTTTTTTTTTTACACAAAATTGCATCAAAACAACCCAACATTATTGAAAGCGTAATCGTAAGAACATGAAACAACGCAAGGTTGAGTAAACACTGACAGAACTTCCTTTTTGGGTGAACGAGTCCTCTAACGTTGGCTGTTTTTTTTTTTTTTTTTTGCTTCCAGGTCAGATTAGGGTAAACACTTGTGCCGAGGCACACCAGCACATCAGTGCCAAAAACACAGCCTGGCTCATCTCATTTTCCACAGAGATGGTTTGGCAGAGCTCATGCCACTTTTAATCCTCCTTTGAGTACATTCTTCTGACTGTTAACTTCCCACCCCAGATCAAGTGCGGCACAACTGATAACGTAAAGCCTGAGGTGGCTGTTTGCGTGATTCTCCAGTTGCTCACATGCTCCATTCATTTTGAAGGCTTGCCAGAACCAGATGTCTACATTTTGTCAAGGTCTGCAGAGCAACCCTGTCCTGAATTTGAGTCTGTGATTATGCGTTTGTGATGGAAGTCATGTAAAAGCATATACTTAAACTAGTCTATGGGTTGCTAAGGTAACCAGAATGGATTGGCTCTCATGCTGTTTATAAAAATCTTAAATCCTGCATATTTGAAACTACTGCGCTTTAATGACCTCGGGTACCTGAAGGTACAATAGAAACAGATTACGAGCGGTGGTGTAGCTATGATCTGACTTGCGCATGCTCGAGTGACGTCACTGCCGCTGCTACCCAAGCCGCGCAGCGTGTGTTTGTAGCTCTGTCGCATAGATTCGCAATTTGCATTTTTATTATCGAATACCTCCACATTCGCTTAATACTACTTAGGGGGAACAAACCCTTAATACATTTTATACAACATTTAACACTTTATACAAATAAATACACTCCAAAACGTTCTGTCTCTCGAGCATCCGCCTGTTGTTTGTAGCTTTAGCCAGCTAGCACCGCTAGTCAGCTAAAGCTACCGACTGCTGCCATCCCCTAACTTTCTCACTTACTGGCTTTGCTCGTTACCCTGTACGATGTCGCTTGTGTCTCTGTCCTTGTGTGCAGGAGAAACATCGATGGAGGCCCTGGACATGGAGCTGGAACGGCTGGAAGAACGCATCCGTCTTCTGCAGATGAAGCGAGCTGAGCTCAGGGCACAAAGAGCGTTGCTCGAGGTGCCCCGCGCTCCAGTTCGCTCATCTGAGGTGAGTACACCATACAGCCGAGACATTCCGTCTACCTCAACCCCGCTTGTTCCTCTGTCCAGGCCCAGCGCGCCTCTGACGCGGTTCGTCCAGGGGTCGTTCACGCCGGCACCCGGCTACCACGGCACCTGGATGCAGCCGCGTAAGGTGCTAAGGAGACCCCAGGGCAAGGGTTCTCCTCCTCCTGTGTTCGAGCTCTCCACGGAGAACCGATTCGCCCCTCTCCGCGAGACGGGTCACGATGTGGCTATCATCGGTGACTCCATCGTACGCCACGTCCGTCCTGCTTCCACTTCAGGTAATAAAATACGCACATTTTGCTTTCCTGGTGCTCGCGTTAAGAATATTTCTACACAGATTCCGAGTATCCTGAGCACTGGCGAGAGCCTCGGTGCCGTTGTCCTCCATGTGGGGACGAACGACACCGGGCTCCGCCAGTCGGAGATCCTGAAGAGGGACTTCAGGAGCCTCATCGAGACGGTTCGACGCACCTCGCTTGCCACGCAGATCATCGTTTCTGGACCGCTTCCTACCTACCGCAGAGGAAATGAAAGGTTCAGTAGACTTTTTGCTCTGAATGAATGGCTATTAACATGGTGTAATGAACAGAAACTGCTCTTTGCCAATAACTGGAATCATTTCTGGGAGTGCCCTAGGCTTTTCCGGCCGGACGGCCTGCACCCTAGTCGAGCTGGAGCGGAACTGCTGTCGGACAACATCTCTAAGATGCTTCGCTCTGTCTGACTAGTAAGTAAAAATTCACAAAATTCACATTTTATCCATATAGACTCTTGTTCGACCCACTTAAATTACAGTAATACATGTCTAGCTTACCCCATAGAAACTGTGTCTGTTCCTCGTGTTAGACCAACAATTAAACGTACTGTGTGCTCTAGAAAAAATCTATTAAGAATAAAAGCTGAAAATCCAATAAAAAGTGATAATACAAACTTCGTTAAGCTTGGTCTCCTAAACATCAGGTCACTAGCACCTAAAACACTTATCATTAATGAAATAATAACAGATAACAATCTAAATGCACTCTGTCTCACTGAAACCTGGCTGAAACAAAATGACTATATTAGCTTAAATGAAGCAACTCCTCCAGGATTCACATACAAGCATAAGGCTCGTCATACTGGCCGTGGTGGTGGAGTTGCATCAATCTTTAGTGATATTCTTAATGTTAATCAGAAAAAGGGACTTATGTTTAACTCCTTTGAGTTATTAGCTCTTAATGTTATGCTACCGGATATTAAGCAAAAATCTATGTTATCTCTCGCTATAATCACCATATATAGACCCCCAGGACCCTATGTCAATTTTCTAAAAGAGTTTTCTGATTTTATTTCTGACTTGCTAGTTAAAACTGATAAAATACTAATTGTAGGAGACTTCAACATTCACGTAGATGACTCCAATGATACACTAGGGCTCGCCTTTATGGATCTATTAAACTCACTTGGGATAAAACAAAATGCTGTCGGTCCAACCCATCGCTTAAAGCATACATTAGATCTAATATTGTCTTACGGAATTGAGGTCTTTGATGTAGACATTATACCACAAAGTGATGATATTACAGACCACTACCTCTTACTATATAAGCTGCGTCTACCTGAAATTAGCAGATCTGCACCAATATACCGCCCTGGTAGGACTATCGTTCCGTCCACCAAGGATGAATTCATAAATAACTTACCAGATCTTTCCTTATTTCGAAATACACCCACAAACGCAAATGACCTTGATGTAGTAACCAGCAATATGGATGCCGTCTTTACTAACACACTAAATACAGTGGCACCCATCAAATTAAAAAAGGCTAGAGAGAATAAAACTACACCATGGTACAATAATCATACTCGCGCTCTCAAAACAGCAACCCGTGCTCTAGAACGTAAATGGAAAAAAACTAATTTAGAGGTTTTTAGAATTGCGTACAAAGACAGTATGTCCAGTTATAGGAGGGCTCTTAAATCTGCCAGGGCCGAGCACCTCCGCAAACTGATTGAAAATAATCATAACAATCCTAGATTTTTATTTAGCACCATTGCTAAACTAACAAATAATCGATCATCTTTGGAACAAAATGTCCCACCGCAAATCAGTAGTGATGACTTCATGAATTTTTTCAGTGATAAAATAGAAGGCTTTAGACAGAAAATAGAAAATGTTAAACTTTCTGCACCACCTCACACTCCAGATGCAGAAATATTTTCACTGAATCAAAATAACCTACAATGCTTCAAAATCATAGAACAGGAAGAGCTAGATAAAGTTATAAATAGTTCTAAATCAGCTTCATGTATGTTAGATCCAATTCCAACAAAATTACTGAAAGAACTGATACCTATTATAGGAGAACCTCTCCTTAATGTTATCAACTCTTCTTTATCTTTAGGCCATGTTCCAAATCCTTACAAGCTAGCTGTTATTAAGCCTATTATTAAGAAACCACAACTGGACCCGAGCAACTTAGCTAATTATAGGCCTATTTCAAATCTTCCGTTTATGTCTAAAATACTAGAAAAAGTTGTTTCTACCCAATTATGCTCCTTTCTGCAGACAAACAATATTTTTGAAGTGTTTCAGTCAGGTTTCAGGCCTCATCACAGTACAGAAACCGCATTAGTAAAAATAACCAACGATTTACTCTTAGCTGCTGACCAAGGGTGCGTCTCACTATTAGTTCTACTCGATCTTAGCGCCGCATTTGACACCATTGACCACAATATTCTCATAGACCGCTTAAATTCTACAGGTGTCCAAGGTCAGGCCCTTCAATGGTTTAGGTCATACTTAGCTGATCGTTACCAGTTTGTGAATATTAATGGACAGCTTTCACAAGTCAGGCCAGTAAAGTACGGGGTCCCTCAAGGATCAGTTTTAGGCCCTTTGCTGTTTACAATATACATGCTTCCCCTGGGAGACATTATTAGAAAACACGGGATCAACTTTCACTGCTATGCAGACGATACTCAATTATACATTTCAACTAAACCTGATGAGATGCCTGAACTGTCTAAGCTAACTGAGTGTATTAAAGATGTTAAAGACTGGATGACAAACAATTTTCTTCTCTTAAACTCAGACAAAACAGAATTATTACTTATCGGGCCTAAATCCTGTACACAGCAGTTCTCACAACTCGACCTGCAATTAGAGGGATACAAAGTTAGCGTTAGCTCTACTACAAAAGATCTAGGTGTGATATTAGACAGCAATTTAACATTCGAAAATCATATATCCCATGTCACAAAAACTGCTTTCTTTCATCTGAGAAATATCGCTAAATTGCGAAGTATGCTATCTATATCAGATGCAGAAAAACTAGTCCATGCTTTCATGACTTCTAGGCTAGACTACTGTAATGCTCTGTTTGCTGGCTGCCCAGCATCCTCCATTAACAAACTTCAGCTAGTGCAAAATGCAGCTGCCAGAGTTCTTACCAGATCTAGAAAATATGATCATATCACCCCAATTTTATCCTCCTTACACTGGCTGCCTGTTAAGTTTCGTATTGAATTTAAAATATTACTCCTTACCTATAAAGCTTTAAATAATCTAGCTCCTGTTTATCTAACCAACCTCCTGTCTCGCTACAACCCAACCCGCTCTTTAAGATCTCAAAACTCAGGGCTTCTAGTAGTACCTAGAATATCAAAGTCGAGTAAAGGAGGTCGAGCCTTCTCATTTATGGCCCCTAAACTCTGGAATAGCCTTCCTGATAATGTCCGAGGCTCAGACACACTCTCGCTCTACAAAACTAGATTAAAGACCTATCTTTTTAGCAAAGCGTACACTCAGTGTAGCACATAGCAGTATGACGCATGATGTGCCCCACACAGGATTTTGCTTCTTGTTTTTATACACTATGAACAGCAGCTACGCTAATTATTCTCCTTATTCTGTATTTCCACCTGGGGGTTCTCATCCCGAGGCCCTCAGACTATGCAGTGCCACTGATGCGATCCAAGACCAGTGACGAGATGATCCTAAGGTTTTCTGGACCAGGCCGTATCCTGAGCAGCTGCTGTGGTGGTCATCGTGGAGTGAGAGCCTGAGACTGACCCCTGTGACGCTCCAAGGAGAGACGAGTCTTCGCTGAGGTCCAGCTTCATGCGCCTAGACTGCAGCTCTGCACAAGACGTTTGGCCACAGGAGAAATGGTCGTGCCCAACTGAGCCAGGTTTCTCTCGAGGTTTTTTAAATCTTCACTTTCGCCAATTGGTGAAGTTTTTTACTCGCCGCTGTTGCCACTGGCTTGCATGGTTCGGGATCTGTAGAGCTGCGCATCGATGGATTTGCTCTTCAGTGTTTGGACTCTCAGTAGTGATTATTAACCCACACTGAACTGAGCTAAACTGAACTGAACTTAATCTATGAAAACTGAACTGAACTGACACTGTTTCAATTCACTATAATCTTCCATGTGAAGCTGCTTTGACACAATCTACATTGTATAAGCGCTATACAAATAAAGATGAATTGAATTGAATTGAATCTGCCATCTTTGCTGCACCATCATAGATGCTTGTCTGGCCCTGCGCCCTTCCTGTCATTCCCATTCTGTGCTATCACGAGTTAAACTACCTTACGGGTGTGTGACGTTCTACTCGGTGATCTTGAGCCGAGAGAACGTACCTGTCTTGCTTCTTTTCTATGCCTAAGTATTCACACGCCAGTTTATACAGTCGCGCTTGACAAGTTGTGACATTTTTGTCAAGCGTATTCAAGAAAAGCCTGCCATATACATTGCATCTGTTTATATGCGCAGCACGCTGAACGAATGTGTACGCTTGTTTGACTCTGGTGTAGATAGAGCTGTAACACACTTCAAGTGCCAATGCTAAAGACAGAGAAAGAGAGAAAGTTATCTGAGGATAAGAGAGTTCAGGGTTTATCCCTGAATAGTTACTTGTTACTATTGGCCCGTTTCCACTGAGTGGTACGGTAGGGTTCGGCTCGGTGCGCTTTTATGGCCGCTTCCCCTGTCAAAAAGCACCTAAAACCGAACCGTACCTTACCTTTTTGGGTACCCTTACAACAAAAGGTTACCAAAAGGCGGAGCTAAATGCGCAGCTGAACGCTATTGGTTTACAGAGATACATCACTCGCTTACGCAACAAGACAGGAGAATAAAAGCGCCATTTTTAAATAAACAGCCGAGACATTACACCGTAATAATATATAAATATAATAACAAGCCATGGTTGAGCTCAAAGAAACCTTGTCATTGTCTTGATGAACTGCCACAAAGCCAAGAAGACGAGCAGAATCAACCCTGTGCCCCGTAAGTTACTTTTTACACGGCCGTCTAAAGCTCGAGCGGTTTCGCTTTCTTGCATGCGCTCGCTACGCGTCTATATTTGAAATAACAAACTTTGTAAGCTGATGATAATAACGTGTGCA